>CAJQUN010000760.1:0-202324 GCA_907163345.1 Haberlea rhodopensis | reverse complement strand
GAAAACCGATATAATTCACGATATAAGACAAAATATCATGCGATTCATGCCGTGCATGAATGCAATGCGTGTATAGGTGCAATAATCTCGGATATAAGAATCTCAGGAGTAAAATGAATGAACACCAACAATATAGCTCGAGTTAGGGTGGCGACACTCGGCGCCCCATCGGGTCATGCGATGTGCCCAACCATCCTTCATGCGGCGGATGGCGACACACTCGGCACTACAGGTTCTATTGTGCCAAGCGGTGTGCCCAATCATCACCGTGCGATGGCGACACACTCGGCGCTAAAGTTATCTAAACTGAGCCAAATGATAGGTCCATGCATCCTCACGACACAATACCATAGATTTCAAAGGATAAATAGTATAGGTATCAAAGAAACGATAGGATCAACATGCTACATCCGGTGGTGTTGATGTGATTGACTGAATCTTTGTGTGTGAACAAAATATCATGTTGTTTTAATTTGCACATCGATACCCAATTGTAAATGCATCTCACGTCTCACGTAATCACATATAAGTCAAGTAATGACAAATAAATCGTTCATCGGGATCATCACATGTCTTTGTCAAACATTGTGATAGAACCGGTTTCTACATACCTCAACCGAGCTAATAATACCGAGGACTTATGTATCCTTCAAATTGTCCTCGGGATATAATAACCTGTTCATAAAATCATTCAGATAGTCTATAGCTATCAGTTTACTTATCAAAACTTTAACCCATATCAGCTTACATACTCATATCAATCGTCTCATAACATTTCCGACACTTTTAACAAAATACTTGAATCTAATTAGTTTGAAAGCTAACTCAAAATATGACATATCACATGTTGATCACTTCCCGAAATTCTTTCATTTACCTAAGTCAAAATTACAGGGGGAAAACTTTAATTTCCAGCTTGACTTATTTTCATAGCAATATCATAATTAATTCATATGATATCCCAAAACACCTGATTCTAGTGGGGACTTCAGGATAACTCAACATACTCTATTTCATCTTTTATGAGTTTAAGCTAGTTCATTCATCTTGAGGAAGTTATGCAACAATTACCACATGATTTCAAAAATTGTCCTACCATGTTTTCCAGATTGTACACGTTTTAGGAAACCTTGCATAACGTTTTTCATATGAACTCCAAATTTAATGACATGGATTGCCAATTAATGCTAGCTCAATGTACTACAACTTTTATTTAAGCCATAACTCCTAATCATAACAAATTTTGCCCAGAATTCCGATGAACAAGTTGCACGTTCAACCTGCATACATGCATAATCCAGATTGTACACTTATGGTATAATTAGCATACCTCATACATAACAACTCCAAAGAAGATAAGTTAACATGCTACAATGTTTATGAAGGGACCAACATCAAATTTTTAACGTATTCTTCCTAGAAATTCAAAGAACCTACTGCATGTGCAATTGCATGTACATGAAGATTCAATTTGCACCTAGTTTAGTAAAATCACCATAACGTTTTCATCTATTTCCAAAATGATTGTAATTTCGGTGCCAATTCAAAGCTACATTATTTACCTTCGACTTTAATTGGACATCAACATCAAATTCAAAACACAACTATACTCAAAACTCGAAAGAACATACTGCATGCAACATCAATGCAGCAGAATTCATTTGACAGCACTTTTACACTACAATTCTCATGTCATAGCCAGACACCAAAATTTGACCCTATTGATAAAACTTAAGATACCTTGAATTATCTTCATATTTGAAGTCCTAACAGCAACCAAACTCGGACCAAGACTCACAAATTCGCCGAATGACGCTGTTAAGCTGCGCCTTTGAGTTTTATCTCTTTTCTTGCACAATTTCAAAATCTAACTGTTGATTCCGTTGAACTTCTTGATAGCATGAAGCCTTTGAAGTGTTTTGATGGGTGATTGAGAAGAAGTAGAAATGGAAGTGTTTGATGGGTGATTGAGAAAGAAGTAGAAATGGAAGGAGAAGATGAGTGAGGGTCGACCGTCGATAGTTACTAGGTGGTGGTGTGTGTTCGTGTGTGTGAGTGTGTCTATATGAACATATATATATATATTAAATTTATTAGTTTATATATATATATATATATATATATATATATATATATATATATATATATATTTATACCTATTGAAATTAAATGTGGTGTGGTCCGGAACACTTTAGTCTGAATTAATTAGCAACATTGACCCACTTAATGGTTGTGGCCACCTCTATATATGAATAAACACATAATATCATCACTGGTTTGCTTGTAAATGTGCTTGTCCTACGTAGCAAGTCTGAATCTTTCATTCTTAATGAAGTTGAGCTACATTTAAAGCATTTTGCACCAATCCATAATTAATTTAATTTAGTTGCAATGGTTGTTGTTTCTTCATCTTATATTGAAAATTTGACAAATGACTATACAGGGGAGTGAAAAGCTACCTGGTCTAATATCCCGTATCATGTCTATAATATTATCCATGTGCAACTCTATTGGGAGTACAGTTGCGGTATCTTATTATGAGATCTATCAAGACAGTTGCTATGATTTATTTGAGCCTAAGGAAAATAAGATTATGCTATTCATTGATAAAGATGAAAAGCTCCAGCTGAAAGGATTAGTTCAGATTGGAGTTAGTGCTATCTCCCAATTCAATGCGATTTACTCAGCCGCTCTTCATAGAAGGAAGGTTGCACATACTGGTCTAAACAATGAATCTAGCAGAAGCCACGCAGTTCTCGTGATCAATATTTCTATTCCTTCGAGTAATAATGCTGCAAATCCTATAACTGGGAAACTCAATCTCATTGACTTAGCAGGTTTGTTTTCGAGATCTTCATTAAAATTTGAGCCCTTATGTACTAGTGTATGGACCATAGGAAGAAATCTTATATGTTTTTTATTTGCATGTGAAGGAAACGAAGATAACAAAAGAACGTTTAATGAAGGGATTCGCCTTCAAGAAAGTGCGAAGATAAACCAATCTTTATTCGCACTTTCAAATGTAATATATTCACTAAACAATAAGCAGCCAAGGATACCGTACAGGGACAGCAAGTTGACACGCATATTGCAAGACTCTCTTGGTGGAACAAGCCGTGCTCTGATGGTTGCATGTTTGGTAAGCATTCTATATCTTAGTTATTTGAATCGTAATTTTAAAGTTCAAGGGATCGCTTAAGAACTTGACATGTCTTTTGCATTTTCTTAGAGCCCAGGAGAGTATCAAGAATCTGTTCGTACCGTAAGTTTAGCAGCTAGATCTCGCCAAGTGTCAAATTTTATGCCAGCTCAAAAAAATGCTTCTTCAAAGGTGAAAGTTGACATGGAGTCAAAGCTTCTTTCATGGCTTGAAGCAAAAGGGAAAACAAAACGTTCTCAAAAAATGGTGCCGTTTCAGTCTCCGCTTTCTGGTAGATGTCCTCGTTCATTGAATTCTAAAGGGAAAAGGAGCACATACCCAGACTCCACTGTTTGCAAATCTGTTCAAAAGCAAGAAGTTTTGAATTTGAAGCAACGGTAAAAACTAAATATTAGTTATCTTGTTCCATAACTCGACTCTTATTTTGGTCATAATTCAAGTCCAATTTTACAGGAATCTGTTCCTGGCTGACAGAAACTTCGACAGTGGGTGCCATGAAAATCCCGACTGGAAGGTAGGCACTAGTCTAAATATGCAAAATGGTATAGCATTAACCAAAGTTCGTTCGGTTGTTTCGTTTTAGATTTTGCTTGAGTTAATCAGTTGATGCGAGTGTGCATTCTGTTAATGTGCACGGTATTCGTGGCATTATGGTTTTTTGTGGGTCATTTTTGGAAAAAACATATGTGGCTTAATATTTACATTCGGGTTCCTTGTTAGCATTGTTTTGCACACTGATGGTCGATCTCGAGATTATTGATGTTTGCTGGGAATTTGATCTGGATTTTGAATTATGCTTATGGTTTAGTCGTGTTCCACAAGTGCATTATAATTTTTCTGGTGCTTTTTTGGCTTTTTTGAAACAAAATCAAGACATCTGTTGCACTGTAGAATTGACTGCAAATGGCGATTTCATTAGCTAATTATTGATTTGTTCAATATTTGTTACATTATTTTGCATGTGATGGCAAATCTTTTACATCTTTCAGCAGAGATTAATTCTTGGAGGTAAGTGTTTTGCTGAATGATTGTATACAAAAGGTTGTTAGAATGCTTAATACTTTCGGGGTTCGTGAGATTCCCTTCCACGTTTTGGTCTTAGCTCTTAGGGGCCAACATTCAGTTGTGAAATTTGCTTGATCCTCACCGAAGATCTGTCTTCTTGAATTGACACCTGCATTTGTTAAAAGGAATTTTAATCTCAGTATATTTCCATCTCATTAAATAGCTTCGAAAATGAGTCTTCGAAAAGTTCCATGAAATATCACCATATGTGTTGCTCCACAGGTTGAAGAACTTGCTGCTGTGAAAAATAAATCGGTGATACCAATTCTTGGCGATACATCGGAACTAAATCCAAAGACTCCTAAGTCAAAATCCATAATATGCAATGGCGAAAGCTTCCAAGAATTAGACACCCCATTCAAAAAATTTGTGGCTCAGAGCTCTCGTTTAAAGGTACTTGAGTGAATTTTACCTTATAAATCAATCAATGATGCACTTGTTTATTCAGACAAATATGAACTTGTTCTCTATGAATAGAGCTCCCTCGTCCAGGATTACATCGAATTCTTGAACACCGCCAGCAGGTAACACGAGTCATTTACTGTTGTCTTTTTTTTTTATTGCTTAGTCCTAATGTGCATCTTTTGTGATTCTTGGCTGATGTTGATAACATTTTCATGTCCATGATACTATTGTCAGGGAGGAGCTACTGGAGTTGAAGGTAACACTGGTAGTGTAATGATATTCACTCACAACATATGCTTGTTATTTACTTGTGATTTATTCAGGGAATTGGATCAAAGAGAGCAGAGTACATCATCGAGCTAAGGGAATCAAGCCCCTTGAAGTCGGTAAGAAAATGACATTGAGATGAAACAGTATCTTGCTCTAGACTGTATATTCAATGCGAAACAGATACTTAGAAAATGTTGATCCTTTGATTAAATGCAGCTAAATGATCTGCAGAAGATTGGATTGTCATCGAAGCAGGTGACATACAAATTCAAACTTTTGTAATCGAATCCTTGTATTGCAATCATTGTGTAAATGTGGATAAAAATTATTTTGAAGGTTCATAACTTGTTTGAAAGAGCTGCAAGAGGGATGTTGGAAGAACCAGCACGTGACAACATCTAGTTGTTGAGTGGAAAAAATGACAAATACTTAGCTTACAGTCTTGAGTTTGTTTCTCGTTTACATTGCCAATATCAAGCTGCTCAATTAGTTGGATGTAACATAGTGGTGAAATGTTTTTTTTTTCCTTTTAAAGTGTTTTCCTTGATTGATACTTCAACATATTTGCAAAAATCCAATGCAAAATGAGTACCTAAAAATATTATTTTTTTTAGACCATAGTTATGTACAGAAATTCAATATGATGGATGAACATGCATTTTGTCATTGTAGTTGAGTTTCTGCTAAATCTAAGTAGAAAGTAAAGAATAAACTCTTTCCTCCCTATTCTGTCAAATGTTTTATTTTCTCAATACAATGAATTTTATTAATCTAACATGATTATTCACTCCAGTTGTTGATTTGAACATGGGAATGAGATGAAGGATTGCTCTTGTTTAATATGATTACATCCCATGTGCACAAATTATGCAAATATTATGATATTGGATTCTAGAATTTGACGATTTAAAAGTTCCGCCTCTTAGCTTTAACTTTTTAAAAAGAAATTAAATTTAAAATCTGACAAAATGTCAAACCCATCTTTAAATTTTAAAATATATTTCAAATAAAGTTTAAGTTGAGTTTAGTTGTATTTAAAGGATACTTCCTTTCTTTTTCACTCAGTTGCTTCTATATGAATTTCACCTTGAAGAAAATCTTCTCCCTTCTTCCCAATCTTTCGTGACAAAAAATTTCCAATATTTGACTACACCAATATTTTTTAGAAATCCAGTACTCGTATCTTCCTTAAAGGTCTTTTTTTACGAATGTATTTGACCCATGTTAGCCGATTTAAATACATCGGAAGGGAAAGTTATATCGTTCCCAACATCAATGGAGACACAGGGTCAAGGCATTTACTTATGCCAAAGTGGTGAGTCTTCATAGTTAAACAATTGTAAACTATCATGTTCTAATTATCCTATTTTTTCGCAATGGCTATCCTAATTTGTTCTAGTTTTATTTTCTTCCATGGGCAAAATCATTCTCTCTTGCGACAAAGTTTTCGTTCCTGGTGCATCCCAAGAGGATGTTTTTGTAGAGATATCACAACTAGTTCAGAGTGCCTTGGATGGTTATAAGGTTTTGTATTACCTACTACACTCCATTATTTGTAATTTATTCTTACCTATAATTCGTAAGAATTAATAATATTTTAAAAGTTGAGTTTGATCATTGTAACGACCATAAAAAGGTGACTTTTACAACTTTTACGGATCAATAAACTTCAAATTAGTTTGAGACTGTAAGTTTTCTATGTTTTGAAAGGGTTTACTGATTGTTCATAACATGTTTATGAGGAATTTTTATGTTGGAGCATGTTAAGAAGCAGCGAGTTGAACAAGCAAAATTATATTTTAGTTGGTTGCTAAATTTAAGATTAAATCTGTGTGAAGAACAATTTCTTTTTTATTGTAAATGAAAAGCTAATTTGACCAAATGATTTGACTCCACATTCTACTGGTGTGCATCTTTGCCTATGCGCAAACGGGCTCTGGAAAGACGTATACAATGATGGGCAGACTGGGAATTCCTAATCATATAGGTTTGATCCCACGATCGCTGGATAAAGTGTTTGATACAACAAAAAATCTTCAATCTGAGGGATGGAAGTAGGAGATGCGAGTGAGTAGTTTGTTTACTTCGTTGTCTCTTTTCTAAAATATGTGCAATGGGTTCAAATTTATTTACCATTATTTATTTACTTTACATGTGTCAGTGCTTGAAATATATAATGAAACAATACGAGATTTGTTGACACCAAATATATCAGGTTTTGATGCATCACAGCTAGATAATGCTGGAAATCAATATGTTATTAGGCATGATGCAAATGGCAACATCAACATTATTGGTCTTACAATTCTTAAATTTGTAGCAGTGAGGATGTTTCTTCTCTTTTAGAAATCGCGGCACAAAGCAGGTAAAATCCTTTTTTTTCATGTTTAATGAATTGTCACTCTTTTTCAAGTGGTTTTGACATTGAGTTTTATGTCTGTTGTCATTATTTAGGTGGAGAAATCGATGAAAATTCTCAGTACATGGCTTTAGAATTCAGCCCAACACTTTAACATTAGCCTAACTCTTTACATATTATGATATCTTTCGATTACTCAATTAGAGTGCGCTTGTTCTATTCTTTCTTTTTGAACTTTTTTCTCAGGCCTGTAGGGAAAACTCAAATGAATGAACAATCTTCAAGGAATCATTTTGTCTTCACCTTGCAAATAATGGGTATTAAGGAGGTATTTTCACTTGCCATAGTGATTTCAAAATTTCGTTTCCAATTTATATGTCTACAAATAAAAAATCACAATTTATTGTTTTCAGTGCACTGATCAACATATCCACGGTGTGCTGAATTTTATTGATCTGGCTGGAAGCGAGCTCTACCTCAAAGTGGTTCCACACGGGATAGACTGAAAGAAACGCAGGTATAAGCAAACAACAATCATTGTTTTTTCAAGGTTTATAGTTTAGTCTTGACTGTTTACTTTTTTATGACTATATATATATATATATATCAGGCCATCAATAGTAGATGATATCAATAGTAGCTTATCATCGTTAGACAATGTACTTTCTGCCTTGGCTAAAAAGCAGGTTCACGTGCCATTTAGGGATTCAAAACTCACCCATATTCTCCAGGTTATTTGTACCCTAGGTTATTTGTACCCTGACCTTTAGCAAATTTTCCCTTTCGTTTAGACTACCTTTTTCATTTCCTTTACTCTGAAGCCATGACAATGTTTAAGCTGATCTTACATTGTTCCTTCCTTTTTCTAGCCTTACTTAGGTGGAGATTCAAAGACCTTGATGTTCGTCAACATATCATCAAATCTTTCATTCGTGGGTGAATCCCTCAATTCACTTCGCTTTGCAGAAAGGTTAATTCTTCTGATGTCAGCATCCCAAGGCCACGAAGAACTAAAGATACTTGCTTATCATAAAAAAAACTTTAGACTCTTGCCTGAGCATCGGCTTAGTAATCGATATAAATTCTTAAATACAAAAATATTATTTACACGCTCTTACAAATTGTAAAATGGATTAGTTTGAGCATTGCCACGCTAAAAAAATGAGATCATCCAAAGCTCTGGCAATTATCATGGGGTGTAGATATTACCGATAATGAGCTTACGTAGTTGGGGTGCATTCACTTACCTGTGTACATACTGGATCATTTTTTCAGCAATGTTTGCTAGCTAGATTTGGTATTTAATTTCTACAAGGTATAATGCACTTCTTGATTTTGTATTTACTAGGAAGCTTTCATTGTATCCAATTATACTTTGTTTAAAAAAAAAAGTCTAATTACGCGGATGCATAATCCCTTTTTGTATGTGACTATTTGGTAAATTAGTACCATTAGTGTTAGTTATGCATATTTTTCTTTCAAAATTTTTTATGTTTGCTTTAGTGGTTGGGATGCAGAATAGATTTATGAGCTGACTTTGTGGTTCATGATCAACTTTGGCTTATCTTCCCAGAACCATGTATATTTAATCAGTGCAAATCAGTTATGACTTAGATCTGTTCTATCCTAGTGTGTTAGCTCACATAAATTGGTTCTCAGTTTGAATCGTCGGAATCTACTAATCACTGCCTCGCTACATACATCTTTTATATCCCAAGCTTTGTAAATGGCATTAGATAGGATGCTAACACTCTAGAAGATACTAATTGGAAATATAAGTTGAAGCCCTGTTCAACAATTAGATCTAAATTTAGAGTTTTGTGATTCTGCATGTATCTGACTATGATTCCTACTTTCTTGTTTAAAAATGATGTCAGAAATCACATTTATGCTTTCTGTATATTATTGCATGACCTGATAATTTTGTATCATGGTTTTTAAAGGTTTACCTCATATTAGCGAGTTCATTCTTGCTGGGGAACTCCAAGAAACAAGCAAGAAGGTAAAATTTTCCATTACCCTTTAAAATTTGGATAACATATTGATAGCTTCACGGATGTAGATTAAAGTACATGCATATCTCCCATGTGTTACCTAAACCAATGCATAAAAATGGTTTTGGGCAATATTATTTCCCGTCGTGGTTTTATATAAGATGAATCATATGTAGATGTACATTCTTAAATGCAAATTTATTATTTACACTCTTACAAACTGTAAAATGGATTAGTTTGAGCATTGCCAAATAATATTGGTTAGAAAATGAGATCATCTGTGAACATGGCAATTGATTTTCTTTTAATAATTTAGGCAATCATAGAGAGAATGGGGGAATTGTAAAAGTAGAAGTAAATATTTTTTCGATTGCCATAGTTCATGAGCTCAATCAAGCCTGATTTCATAATGTTATAAAATCAATCCCAGTAATTCTCCTCTATCATGCTCCTATTTCTTGCCTAGTATCGTTTATGTTTCATTTGTATTTTGTTTGTAAACAATGTTGTATGCTGCCAGATATTCTTTACTTTGGGACTTTATGGTTGAATGTTGGGGAATACAGTTGATTTAGCTTCTTATGAATTCCCATCAGGGAATGTGTTATGTCCATTGCAGAGAATGAAGAGAATGGGTCTGATACAACTTCTAAAGAGAATGAACCCAAGCTGGACAAGCTCATTATCAAACAAGTATACAAAAGAGGCCATCAAAGGAGAGACCAAAGAGGAGATCCACGTGCATGAAGTTTTATTGTGGGATTTATGTCAACTTAATTCAATCCAATTGTATCACACGCTTGGAAGAGTGCAACAACAGCTGTTTGGTGCACCAGAAGAAGTTACAAGCAGTTGGATTCAGCAAAATAGAAGCTGTTGAAGGTGGTTAACAACAGTTACATTGCAACCTGTTGACTGTATTGGGGGGAGTTGACAACCTGCTGTATAGGTGACCAAGTTGAACTTCTATATAAAGGGCATTAGATGCAGCAGAGAAGAAAGGAAGGCACAAAAAGAGGAGAGCAAAATGTGAGAGACACGAGAAGAGTAAGGCGAGGAAAAAGTCTGTGCAATTGATGAGAGTTTTTTAGGATGCAAGAAAATGTACGAGTGAATGCCATTGTGAACTTGAAATGAGATGATCCTCCAGTGGATTAGGCATTCGTTGCCGAACCACCCACGTAAAACTCGATGTTTTATGTTAATTAATTTTTTCTTTACTTGGTGTTGGTGTTGTGTCAGTTCATAGATTGATAATTGTGTTCTGTGAGTTTATCTCTATCGGTGATCACAATGTCTGGTTGTTCATGGAACTTATGCTGTCAACGTTGATGTTCTGAATCTTTGGGTTGATTTAAATTCATTTGATTATTAGTTTGAATTGGATATGCAAGTTGTATTCTTGATCGGGAATTGGAGGGTTCAGTTCAGAAAATTTATAAATAGGAAAGAAAGAGAATGGAAATAGTTATTCTGTCATTTGATTTTGTTTAGTAACTTGCTGGTAGCTAGAGATATGAGAGCATTTCTTTGCTTTGTAACAGAGAAATTACTCTTTGTTTTCATTTTCAATTCCAATTCAGTTATTATTTCATCTATAAAAGTCTAAGTGTAATTGCTATTGTCTTCTTTTTTTGCAATTTATCATCGTGAATCTTCATTATCAGTAGCCAACAAACCAGTGCTCTAACAGACTGGAGATTTCATGCATGTTCTTATTAGGTTATGCAGTATAAGGTTGACCTAATTATGGTTGTTCCTCGGAAAAAAACATCAAAGTAATGTTCATTGGAGCCAATTGGTATGTAGATAAATGATATGTATTAGTTCCATCATTTAATAACGGGTTCTAGAGACGTAAGGAGGTATTGCTTGCCAAACCATTGAACTTTGAAGAAATTTTGACCTAGTGAATGATGGATCCACATGCCATAATGATCAAAATGTTATGCTTGAGTTATTATCTAATTTAAAACATTTGAATTTGTTGTTACCATCGATCAAAATTACAGCACAACCTCGATCAAGAAATTTGGTATCACAGTCAGTATTCATGCTTATTAGAAGATTTCAAAGGGCCTCACTTGGGGTCACATCACTTGAATTCAAATTTGACAAGTACAACTCTAATATGTAAATTTCGGGCCTGAATCAACCTCTGAACATTTCATACTAAACTCAAAAGAGTTAGTGTTACTTAGTATGTGACTATAATTTATGCGATTATCTTACATGGAAAATCCCCTGCTAACAAACGCATTATGGTGTGTTTGATTTGATGTGGTTCTGTTCGTTTTGGACTTACTCCAGCAGCGATGTCATGGGTGGATAGGGGTTTGTTGTTGTCAAAATCTTCCAGAATTCCAGTGCTGGTTCCTGGAGGAAATTTTACCCTTTCACCTGTAATTGGGGCAGCTGGCCTGGTCATTCTTACAGACATATTGGATGACTTGGTATTTGTGTGGCAGTAGATGCTAATTGGTTATACCAAATAGGTTGAGTTGAGTAAAAATATATTTTATATTACCAGATAAGTATCAGAAAGGGTTCTTGATACTGTGATGAATACAAAAAACTTGGTCACAGTCTCGAACTTAGAAATATAAAATGGATTCTGGGGTAGTTAGACTACTGGTGTGGTAATTTTGCATTAAAAATAATCTAGTAAATATCTTTTCATGCTAAAATTTAATATTCTGGATGAATAAATACCATATTTTTAGAAAATGAACGTGAAAATAGAATTCTCGAATAAATACTACATCGGACAGCGAATCACTACTTTAATCCTTGTACAATAATAATAAAAAAATCGATATTTATTTACACAAATCAAAGCCAAGACATTATATGGTCATATTTTTCACAGATACTGCAAGTTCACATTGCCTACATGTGGGAAAATAACTTCTATGCAATGAGTAAAGAAGGAAACATTCCTGCAAATTTACCTTAATAGTCATAAGGCAATCGCTTCCAGTTATGCTCCTCCAAGCTATTTCCCGTTTGTTTTGAGACTCTTATGCAAAAGAATGGTTTACAACTTGTTCTTGGTGCTGATCTTGAAAGAGACTCTTGAAAGAGAACTTCTTTTGGTTTACAACGCAATGAGTAAAGAAGGAAACATTCTTTTGATATACTGGAGAACACAAGGCAAACATTTCGAGGCCTGCTGCTGAACTTGAAAGGGACTCTTATGCAAAAGAATGGTATATTGGATTGAACTGACCTTGGAAGATAAAGCACCATTTGTGGAATCAATCTCACGGGGAATATTTTTCAATTACTTAATCTTAAAACAGAGCTGGCTTACAACTTGTTTTCGGTAAAACTTTCTTCTGGTGTACGCAGATATTGGATGTTATATACTTGGATGTTTCTATTGATGCCACTGTAGGCCTTGAACATGTTTTTTGTTATTCTAATTGTTAGGATTTCGTTCCGCTTTCAATCTCGATTAACAACCTGCAATCAAGAAACAGAGCACTCACAGTATACAATTTCAACAAATAAAACTATAAACTGAAATACTAAACAAGAGTAAGGAATTAGGGCTCAGGTCGAGCTGTGTTTCCTTTCAACGTCGTCACCGGGGAACCAAGGTATCAAATCCAAAAGGGGAGACACACACACTGCCCGAAGACACTACCCGAAGACACTGCCCGAACCACTGCCCAAAGCACACAGCCCGAACACACGGCTCACGGCGCACACACAACACCACAGCTCACGGCCACACACAGTGCACACAGCACCAGGGCTCGAGGCGCACACAACACCAACCACGAACTCACAGCCACACACACAGTGCACGCACACAGCGCACACACTCAACGCACAGCCACACCAGTGCACACAGCACCACGGTCACGGCCACTGCCAGTGGACACAGCACCACACTCACGGCCACACCAAGCACCACCCTAAGCTCAAGGCCACACACACAGTGCACCTACTCTCACACAGAAAGCACAAAGCACTCAGTCAACCACAAAGGAAAACCCGAGACACGAAGACAAAGGGGGGGACGAAAAATACACCAAGGGATTTTCGGGTTTCAGGCTTATTTACCTCATCATGAACCAAGCCAACTTAATGGCACCAAAGGGAGACGAAGGGGAGGGCAGCAAGTCCCAAGGATGGTCCAGCCGAAGAGGCACACGCAGGAAGCTTCTGGAGCAAGATGTAGGAGATGAAAGGGTGAGGGGCTGATTGCTAATGGGGGCTCGGTTATGGCAAAAGGAAAGAGGGCCAAAAGCCCAACAAGGATTAAGTGGTAATGGGCCAAAACCCAACAAATCTCCACCTTGACACAATACCGGCTCCACCTTGACGTAAGGAAAACCCAATAGATGACTCATCATCGCCAAAGGGTCCCCACAACACACAAAGCATTGTGTGGACCAAATTCCTGTCATAGCACACAGCACAGACAAAGGAAAGACAATAACAAGCACACAGCAAGTTAAAGTGGGAAAATAACCAGGGTAACAGTTTTATAACGAGCACACAGCAGGTTATAAAACACTAACCAATGGACTAAACATGCATCAATCATCAGTATCAAATTTAAAAAAATTAAAACATGATTGAAATTTACTAAGGGACAAACACTTAGTACACATATCAGCAGGATTAAACACATAATCACTTAGATTATCACCTACAGATAACAACCATTGAACAACATTCCAAAGCATCATGCTAGGATTAGGCATAAACCTATTTAAGCAACTAATAGCACAAGCTATACCATGCCAAGTACTAACCATCAAATACATTAAGCAACTAATAGCACAAGCTATATCATGACAAGTATTAACCATCAAATACATTAAGCAACTAATAGCATAAGCTATATCATGCAAATCTTCATGTTCATTAGCAACCAATTCATCATGCACAACATGTTCATGTTCAACAACACTATCATGATTTTCAGGCATTCCATGAATTTCAGGTTCATTAACAGGAAGTACACCAGTTAAATGCTCCACCTTGCAGGGAGTAGCACTGGACTCAGACTCATCAACATGCACAGAACTCATCATATTTAGGGGAAGGGAAATCCGGGAATATCACTCTTTGTTGTTTGCCAAAAACACACAAATCACATAAAGGCATGCAAGACAACTCGTCTTTACCAAAGCAACCTTTTTCATGCAAAATCTCTAGACCTTTAGAACTCTTATGACCTAATCTCCTATGCCACAGATCAGTCAAGTCATCAGTCACAGAATTCACATTATCATATACAGATTCAGTTTTGCAAACATAAAGATGTCTTTTCTTTTTACCTTTGAAAACAACCAAAGAACCCTTTATGATTTTCATAACTCCATTTCCCCATCTACCCTCAAGACCACATGATTCTAAACCAGCACAAGACATCAAATTATTGCACAAAGCAGGAACATGTCTCACATCTTTTAGAGTCATAGAATAACCAGAATCAAATTTCAAATAAACATCACCAATGCCAGCAACTTTACAAAGTTTCTCATTAGCAATAGAAACAGAACCATTATCAACTTCTTTATAATTAGAAAACAAATTTCTAAGAGGTGACATGTGATAAGAGCAACCAGAATCAATTAGCCATTCATTTTCACACACAGTAGATGAATGCACATAATTCACAGAATCACATAAGTCAGTCACCATAAAGACATCACCGGAGTCTTCACCAGATAAAGAAGCATGATTCACTTGTTCATAAGATTGGTTATTATCATTTTGTTTCTGGTTTTTCTTTTCACGACAGTCTTTAATAAAATGACCAGGATCACCACAATTAAAGCACCTTCTGTTCTTAGGCCTAGACTTAGACCTTTTACCCTTGTTATACCTATGTCGAGATCTACCTCTAACATGCATAACTTCACCTGAATCTTGCTTACCGCCGTTGTTCACTTTTAAATCTAATTCCTTGCTTTTAAGGCCGTTCATTACAGTATCCAATGTAATAGAATCCCTACCGTACTTAATGGCGGATTTTACATCACTATAATTTTCAGGAATAGCATTTAAAAGAACAATAGGTGAATAGTCGTCAATGTTCTTATCTCCTGTCAATTTAATATCTTGAATTAACTTAGTAAACACATCCAAATTCTCATCTACGTCTTTGTTCAAGTCTAGCTTGAATCTGAAAAATTTTTCCAACAAGAAAAGTTTACTAGGCAAAGATTTTTCAGTAAACATTTCTTCTAATTTTTCCCAAAGTTCTCTAGCAGATGATAGTTTACCATACTTCCTGAGCACAGAGTCAGACAAGTTCAAGATAATAGAAGAATAAGCATATTCGTCATCTTCAAGTTTCTTAGCAGTAGTAATGTTCTCAGCCCAATTACCGTCAATAGCTTTAAATACTTTTTGTTGTATTAAAATTCCTTTCATCTTTTGTTGCCATATAGAAAAATCAGATTTTCCATTAAAAGGTTCAAGGTTATATCCAGAAATTGAAGCCATCACAACTAAGCAGAGAGGCACACACAATTTCAACAACCAAACAGCAGAAGCAAGGACCACAAGGCACAAAACACAATGAAAGAATTAACCAAGCTAAGGGAAAGAAAAATCGCAATCACCCACAAGATCACAATACACTCAACGATGTACGAGCATGGGGCTTCAGATTGAGATTTTCCTACGGGTAAGGGACACAATTACACCTAGAAACAAGATAGTAAAAATGATTAAAGGGTTAGAATAATCACTTACTACCCAGAGACAAAGCTCTGGGGTGACGAAACCACACTGCCCGAAGCACCGAAGCGCCTGCCCGGAATCTGCCCGAGATTCCAGTAGCTGCCCGAGCTCACCAGCTGCTGCCCGAAGCCTACAGCTGCTGCCCGAGGCCACTGCTGCTGCCCGAGACCCACTGCTGCTGCCCGAAGCCCTACCAAGCACTGCCCGAGACCACCGAGCACACCAGTCGCTGCCCGAGGTCTGCCCGAGCACTCCTGCCGCTGCCCGAAGCCTACTGCTGCTGCCCGAAGTCCACCGAACACTGTCCGAGTCCAAAAGAGCACTGCCCGAGGTCAACTGAGCACTCCACCAGGCACGGAACGCTCTGATACCACTGTTAGGATTTCGTTCCGCTTTCAATCTCGATTAACAACCTGCAATCAAGAAACAGAGCACTCACAGTATACAATTTCAACAAATAAAACTATAAACTGAAATACTAAACAAGAGTAGGGAATTAGGGCTCAGGTCGAGCTGGGTTTCCTTTCAACGTCGTCACCGGGGAACCAAGGTATCGAATCCAAAAGGGGAGACACACACACTGCCCGAAGACACTACCCAAAGACACTGCCCGAACCACTGCCCAAAGCACACAGCCCGAACACACGGCTCACGGCGCACACACAGCACCACAGCTCACGGCCACACACAGTGCACACAGCACCAGGGCTCGAGGCGCACACAACACCAACCACGAACTCACAGCCACACACACAGTGCACGCACACAACGCACACACTCAACGCACAGCCACACCAGTGCACACAGCACCACGATCACGGCCACTGCCAGTGCACACAGCACCACACTCACGGCCACACCAAGCACCACCCTAAGCTCAAGGCCACACACACAGTGCACCTACTCTCACACAGAAATCACAAAGCACTCAGTCAACCACAAAGGAAAACCCGAGACACGAAGACAAAGGGGGGGACGAAAAATACACCAAGGGATTTTTGGGTTTCAGGCTTATTTACCTCATCATGAACCAAGCCAACTTAATGGCACCAAAGGGAGACGAAGGGGAGGGCATCAAGTTCCAAGGATGGTCCAGCCGAAGAGGCACACACAGGAAGCTTCTGGAGCAAGATGTAGGAGATGAAAGGGTGAGGGGCTGATTGCTAATGGGGGCTCCGTTATGGCAAAGGAAAGAGGGCCAAAAGCCCAACAAGGATTAAGTGGTAATGGGCCAAAACCCAACACTAATGAAGCCTTTCAGCATATCTCTTGCGCTCGGTTGAATTCGTTTTTTTTTTTTTTTGCTTTGAGTTATTTCCTCAGGTAGTAAATAACTTCAATTGATCTGATTACAATGAAGAATTGTCATGGTCTCATGAATGTTCTTCTGCCTAGCACAGTTGCATGCAATATAACCATGTCTTATGATGGCACTATCTAGACACCTTAAGTTACTTTCCATTTGTTTTGGAATAGATCTTAATTGTTTAATGGACTAATGATTAAGTTCAAATGCCATTATTTTTGTGAATTCAATGTAAACGGACGTTCTCTTATACTGCTAAAGTCCTTAAGCCATTCAAATATTTTGAACATGGCTTGGTTGAATTTCCCTTTCGGATCTATTATTACAATTGTGGCATGCTTACTAGTATTCTGGTTGCAAGGCCTAAATTATTCTAGTCCACATGCACAAGCTATCTTGATTAATGATAAACTAAATCATGCTTCTTCTCTGATTGCGGCTTGCTAATTTAAACAACAGCTACCTGGCCTGGAAGTAATGATATGGTGGACTGCTTATGAATCAATAGGAGCAGGCTAACTCTAAGGGCTTCCCTACCAGCTCTGTTCACCTCCGGGGCAAACATTTTCTATACTTTGTTAATGTTAAAAAACCCCAGACGACACTGATGCCATGTAGAGGGCACTACTTTGTGCTCGTGCATCCAAGGACGTCCCAAAAGAACATTGGTTGAGGTGATAGCATCGATGACGTGAAATGTGCTCTTTCACGCTGTATTACAACAACTTTCCTCCTGAAGCAACATGACTTGGTGTGGTAACTTTTTATATTTATTGTCAAACCCGATGGACCATTATATTCCTTAATCCTTTAGTCAGAATTGAACAATTGTATAACTAAATGATTTGAGTTAAGGTCTAATCGTCTTTTAATTATTTTGATGGTTCCCAAGGTTTTGTCTTTCTTCATAATCTTTCATCTTTTGTAGTCCTAAATACATTTTAATCCAGTTTTTTTAGTTTATTACATGTGTTTATTTCTTATATAAACACTAGATGATGTGCCTGTTTTATCTTCCTTCTGTTCAACTTTATCTGTTTAGTATTATTCACCTCCGTGGAAAAACAGCCAATCATGTATTCCAGGCAGAATATGGGGTGCTCCAGCTCCTTGCTCCGGGCGCTCGAGTGCTTCATCTACTGCCTGGAAAAACCAGGCAATACAGAGGGCGTTCGAGCGCCTCCTGCAAAGTGCTCGAGCACCTCCATTGCTGCCTGGATTTTTCCAGGCACTCATTTCATGCCCGGTTTTCGCTTGTTTTTATCTTTTATCAAGTGTTCGATTTTTACTCGTGTCCAACTTTCTAAATTTCTATTCATTAAGCCTTACTTAATCTTAATTCATTAAGCCACGTTTTTACCTTGCTTAATTTCAATTCATTAAGCCTCAAAATTTCCAACAAATAATTATGTAACAGTGGAATTTTTATTTAAACACATAATAACATGAGAAGTACTTTCATGATTTCTTTTGATGTTTTTGAAAATATTTATGTTCCTGTATAACCCCTCATGATCTCATGGTGCATGTTAGGTTTTACCTTAATCATAAAGTAACTTAGCTTTTATGTGATATATACATATTTTCTTTGTGGGAATCCTGATTAACTGGTGGACTTGTATATCTGTCACCGTGTATAAGTTTAATGCATGTGAAATTTTCTTCTACTTTCTATTATTAGCTTGGAGCAAAACATTAGTGTTTGTTTATTTGAATCAACTCATCAAGAAGCTTTTCGAAAGCAAGAATTCATTGTTTTCATTTGTCATTGTAAGCTGTTGATTTGGCACTTGCAAATATGTGATTGATTTTTCCTCTTCAGTCTTTTCGAAAGCTGATTCTTCAGGAAGGTGAAAAGATGGTCCTCGTACGGTTGGACACATCATATAACCAAGCAGTATATGGACTAATAGACAAGCTAGCTAGGTAATCACTCATTCATGACGCCTTTTCCGTGTATATGTAATTGCTTGATGCGGACTAACCACCCAATTTTCAGATTTGATCAGGAATTTTGTCACACCATAAGTGAATATTCTGATATGTATGAGTTTGATCTTTCGGGGAGCTTAGTGGTGAGACTGGTTGCATCAGGTAGTTCTCTTTTTCATAAGGGATTTTTTTTTTCAACAATTGTTTTATTTACCACTACACGACTTTTCTTGTTGGGTTACCATTATTTGCATTTTCAGATTCTGAAATATATGATTAGATGCATATGGATTAATCCTTGGGCAATTATTAATTGATGATGCAGGTGGTCCTGCTATTTCACTATCATAAAAAGAATGATCTTTGAATCTTTTTTTTGGTTTATCGTAGTGAATGAAACTATATCATTTGTGAACATCTCTCATCATTACAGTAACATGTGTTAATACACCTCCCCATTATTTAAATAAAGCGCTTTTTGCAGTTTTAGTTGTTGATCCTTGAATTCTTAAATGTTCTGACAGATTGTGGTTCAAGTTCTTAGCATATCAGTTCTTGAAAAGCCTTTAAACTTTTTTTGAATAACGATATATGATTATGCTTTGGGTGTCATTTTCACATGATTTTCATTTTACATCTCAAATCCATAAGCATCAATTTTTACTATGGGTATAAAAGAACAGCAACCACTTCAATGGAGTAATGGATTTTTAGAGCATTATAGAACAATTGAGCCTGCACTGCAGTAGTCCACACGTTAAATGGGGCTAATTCAATTTTAAGATACCTTCCGCAATACTATATATAATGTTACTTTTTCTACTTTAGGCACTAACTAAATCGTATATGCATTTCTTTTGTACAATAAACTGTAATGATCTACCTGCGTTTTGTGGGATTGGCTGCGTGACTCTGATTTGCCTAGTAATTAAGGTGATATTGATCTCTTGCTAACAGGGAGATCTGAAGCGTTTTTGCATGCAGTAGCAACAGAGAATCAACTTAAGCGCTCGAATGACTCATTACTTGTCGTCTCACTGATTACCTTGTCTTGAATGTCTTGCTTATACGATCAGTAGGCGCAGTTGGATTAATATTTGCAAATTCTTAAGTATCCTCCATTGTTAAGTTCTTTCCATTATTGGTTTGCTTTTGCTGAGAAAGCCAACCAAATAGACAATATTTTCTATTCAAGTCTCTATGTATCTAACATTTTATGTCGCCCTCTGAGTATATTTCAAATTTTTTTATTTGGTTTTTTGGGGGCTTAAAGAGAAATATAGTGCAAAGAGGATGATCACTAATTCAAGCAAGTAGTACATTAAACAAGATTTATGTGACAATGTAAATTAGGCTAATTAGGTTGTAAATAGCATTTCCATATGTAGCTCACACTTTCCATAAATATGTTGTAAGTGTATCTATATAATTGGTTGATGAATGGAGGAAAGGGAATTCAGATTTCCATAAACTCACCATGTCTTTCATGGTATCAGAGCCAATTCCATTCTTGAGTTTTTCCTTTCTCTGAATCATCGCCCTTTTCTATCAGCTCTCTCCTTTGATCAGTCCTTCACCATCGGACCACCGCTAGGATTAACGTGCATCCTCTTCGCACGTCGTTCACGAACTGTTAGGGTTCCCAAACCCATCCTCTTAGCGCGTTGCTCATTCGCTTGCTGGGTGAATTTTTGTTCTTTGAGAACTATTTCGATCGCTCTCCAAAAATTAATTTTGGAGTGGTGTTCGATTCTATTGGTAGTATATCGTGCAATCCCAGACATAAATTTTGGGTATCTGTTCGATCTGCTTATCGCATCAGTGTTAGTCTTTGTTTCTATTCAATTGCTAATATTGTGCGATGTTAACACTGAAATATTGTAATTTCCATCTACGTTAATTCGAGATAGCTTGATCTACGTTAATGAACGGTGACCCATCTCCATCATTAGATGTGTGCCTCGGGGAATTACTATGTGAAGAGCAGCGTCTTGCTACACAAGGGAACTTCCAGCAACATCCCGGGTTTTCTAATGATGTGGCCTATGTCTCTCATGTCAAAGGAAAAGGGAAGAATATAAGTCAAGTTCAACATTACACTTGTAAGAAATTTGGGCATATTGCAAAACATTGTACTACTAAAAAATGCAATTATTGCAAAAAGCCGGTCATCTTCTTCCCGACTGTCCTACTCAGCCACCAAAACGTCATACCACTGGATATCAAGCTGCAGTTGGTTCTCCTTCCACCCGAGGGTGCGCCTCCCACCATCACTTCTGAAACTGTGCAACAAATGATTATTCGGCCTTGTCTGCATTGGGACTTCAAGGTAATAACTCCACTTTCCTCGCATCTTGGTCGATTGACTCTGGGGTCTCTAATCAGATGACCAAGTTTGCGGCCAATCTTCATAATGTTTGTCCATATTCAGGACCATTCCAGATCACCATTGCTAATGGTAGTCAGTTACCAATCCATGCTACTGCTGATGTGAATTCTACTTTTCGGGATGTCGTTGTATCTCCCGCAGTTAGTACTAGCCTTATTTCTGTTGGATAGATAGTTGATGACAATTATAATGTTTATTTTTCTCATTCTGGTTGTCTTGTGCAGGATCCTGTGTCGAGGAAGATTCTCGCGAAGAGGCCTAAAGTTGGAGTTATTTTTTCTACACTTTTCCATTCCTCCCGATATTTCTTTGGCTTGTAATACAGTTCATCATAACAGTGCCTTATGACATAAACGTTTGGGTCACCCTAATTCACTTATTTTCTCTCATGTAATAAATTCCTGTTTATTGGGTAATAAATATCAATTTTCATCTCTTATTTTTCCCGACTATATTACATGTAAGTTAGGCAAGAGTAAATCTATTCCTTTTCCTGACCAGGGTACTCGGGCTCAAAATTGTTTCGATCTCACACATAGTGATGTGTAGGGTATTTCACCAGTTATCTCTCATGAACAATATAAATATTTTGTTACATTCATCGATGATTATAGCAAATATACCTGGATCTATTTTCTACGTGCTAAATCCGATTTTCGATGTTCCAGCGGTTTCTCGCTTTGGTGGGCACACAATTCTCTAAAACTATCAAAACACTACGTTCTGATACGGGGGGTGAATATATGTCCAAAGATTTTAAATCATTTCTTCAGCAAAAGAGAATATTTTCACAACATTCTTGTCCATATACACAACAAAACGGGGTAGCCGAACGTAAAAAGCGTCATTTGCTCGACATTACTCATACGTTGTTACTTGAGTCGGCTGCACCCCCCAAATTTTGGGTAGAAGCCCTATCTACATCTGTTTATCATCCCGTGCTTTAAACTTCGACTCCCCTTATTCATGTCTCTATCATAACATGCCCATTTATCGGAATTTACATACTTTTGGTTGTGTTTGTTTTGTCCATTTGCCAGGTCATGAATGACACAAGTTGTCGGCTCAAGCTACTAAATGTGTGTTTATTGGTTACAGTAACTCTCACAAGGTTATATTTGTTATGACTCATCTTCTCATAAATTTCGTATTTCACGACATGTTGATTTCTTTGAGATTCAATATCATTTTAGCAGCACTCTGGTATAGTCAAACACCTTCATCATCAATTATACTTCCATAGTTTGGCCCCTTGTCTCCTACTCCTCAACGCTTCAAGCCTGGCTTGGTGTATGAAAGAAAGCGTCTTCCTGTGCCACTTCGTGAGCTCGACCCCCACCTGATTCAGCTCCACAATTGGCACCTTATCCTGAAACATTGCTTCGTTGTTCAACTCGGCTGCCCCGTGCACCTGATAGGTATGGATACTCTCATACTTCATTCCATGCTACCTTGTCATCTAATCCAATTCCCAGATCCTACAACGAAGCCGCCAAGCTTCCCCACTGAAAAAAGAAAAAAAAGAAAAAGCAATGTCCGACGAATTACAGGCTCTACAGGATAATGATACATGGGATGTAGTACCTTGTGCATCCAATTTTAAAGCAATTGGTTGCAAATGGGTATTTTCCATCACGCTTTCTTCAGACGGAACCTTGGACCTCTATAAAGCCAGATTAGTTGCTCTTGGCAATCGCCTAGAATATGGAATCAATTATGACGACACCTTTGCACATGTTGCCAAAATGATGTCCGTACAATTCTTTTGATTGCTGCTTCTCGGGGTTAGCCACTCCATCAGATGGATGTTAAAAATGCATTTCCCCATGGTGATCTCAAAGAAGACGTTTACATGAAACTCCCTCCTGGACTTCACTCATCTTCTTCTTTGGCATTCTGTAAATTGAAGCGTTCTCTTTATGGATAGAAACAAGCACCGCGAGCCTGGTTTGATAAATTCCGCACCACACTGCTCTGTTTCTCATTTCAGCAAAGTAAGTATGACTCCTCTTTATTTCTTTGCAAAACAACGGCGGGTATTGTTCTCCTACTAGTCTATGTGGACGATATTGTTATTACTGGGACAGATTCTCCTTTGATCAATCAACTACAACATCACCTTCATGCTTCATTCCATATGAAGGATCTTGGTTCACTTACATATTTTTTGGGTTATAAATCTACAGTGATTCTTCCGGAATTTACTTAAATCAGCAAAAGTATGCCCATGATCTTATCACATTGGCCCGACTTGATGAAACTTCCTCTGTTGATACTCCTTTGGAAATCAATGTGAAATATCGTTGTGACGAGGATGATCTACTCGCTGACTCTACTATGTATCGCCAATTGGTTGGCAGTCTGAATTATTTAACCATCACGAGGCCGGATATATCTTTTACAGTTCAACAAGTCAGCCAGTTCATGCAATCTCCGCGACATTTACATCTTGATGCAGTATGTCGCATTATTAGATACCTACATAGCTCACCATCTTGTGGCTTGTTTTTCCCCACCAACAATCCACTAAATCTCATTGCATACAGTGATGCTGATTAGGCTAGCTGCCCGGACACATGTCGCTCGGTTACATGATGGTGCATGTTTTTGGGTACATCCTTGATCTCCTGGAAAAGCAAGAAACAAGCACTAGTCTCCAAATCCTCTACCGAATCTGAATATTGGGCTATGTCTGCTCCTTGTTCCAAAATCCTTTGGCTCTGTGACCTTCTAAGCAAAAGTGGGTTCCCACAAGCCAAACCCACTCCACTTCATGGCGATAATACAAGTGCTATTCAAATTGCCACCAACCGGTCTTTCACGAGCGTACTAAACATATTGAAATTGTCACTCAATTCTCGAGGCGGTTGATAACAAGATTATCACTTTACCACATGTTTCTAGCGATCTTCAACTTGTCGATATCTTCACCAAATCAATGGCTCGACAACGACATCAATTCTTGATTGACAAATTGCTGCTTACCAATAAACCAGCATCAATTTGAGGGGGGGGGGGGGGGGGGTGACAATGTAAATTAGGCTAATTAGATTGTAAATAGCATTTCCATATATAGCTCGCACTTCCAATAAATATGTTGTAATTGTATCTATATAACTGGTTGATGGGTGAAGAAAAGAGAATTCAGATTTCCAGAAACTCACCGTGTCTTTCATTATGGCATGCTAAAGACCACAATATTCATTAAATATAGTAAGTGAAATAAGACAAACTTGAATTCATCTTGAGTGGGATGGACACAAATACTTCAAAGATATGGCTTTTCGAATAGAGAGACCTAAGGAAAAGAAGAAATTATATGCAACTATTACAATATGATTCTAACTTTAAAACACAGGGGCAGGGAAGTGGCACTCAACTTGAATTTATTATTATTGAAATACACATACGAGAAAATAGAGGTATATTAACTTTGGCTAATGTTGAGGAATTACCCAAAGTGCCTCCTTCAGCAGTGAGAGCAATTTTACAACTTATTTTGCTTTTGGTGAGTTAAGCTCCCTGTTAATATGAAAGTGTCAATAACTTTCTTTTGATTCGGCTTGATTCCCAGATTTTATGAAACTTGGGCATGATCAATATGTTCATCGCCATGCCAATGGGTGTGATATTATGAAAGGTTAATCAAGAAACCTAAGTTTCTTAATTCAGCCATAGGCTTAACTGTCATCTATGATTTGCTTTTGTATAACAGGGTTTAACACTTTGATAAACTATTTAGAACGTTTGTTCTTTTGTAAGAATTACAATATTGTTTGAGAATACCTATTTAAATAATGTCGTCTAATGATGTTTACTAATAGTTATGGTTAACTCGTGATAGTTGCAATTAATACAAGAAATAATTGCTTTCTTACAAGTTTATTCTTTATGAAAATGAAATATGAAAGTGTATTTGTAAGGACCCCAAGCCCTTAACCCTTAATTAGTGTATTAACCATTATGTGTGGCACATGCTTTCAATAAAAAGTCAATCGGGAAGCTCAAATGATGCTTACAAAATTCCTTTAATATTCAACGTTATAAGATCATCTCTACTAACATATAGACTCATAGAGTTGCCCATTACCAACCCCATTTTGCCACTTTTTACATTGTGGACTTTTATAAAAATTTGGGCAGAGTCTCCCCGTAAATTGAGCTATCCCGAAATAAAAGCACAACACATAACATAATTCCCGGCCAGGGAAAAACATAATACTCATCAGAATGCAGCAATACCAAGTAAATTCCCAGCCAGGGAAGACGCCACACATAAGACGACAAAAGTGGGTTTCAACCCCCACATAATACACTAACGACTCTCATATCATTAGCAATTCTACCACAATTGCATGCAACATATAATGAAAGAGAGAAAGGCTCATGCCTTTATATACAACCCATATACAAACATAACCGTGCTCACATGCGAGCATCATAAATATGTATAAAACCCTCGGGTGTATATATGTACTCTATACGATACCGTGCTCCATCAAGCCCTAGTACCACGATCCTGGGAGTACATCCAATCAACAGCTCGAGCTCAGCTCCACAGCCATCGATGCACCTGTCCACCTGCCCCAACAGAGACAGCCCCCAACGGGGTGAGCATACCAATACACAAAATCTCATAATCACAATAATGAAATTCATAATTTACAACACAAGTAAATATTAATGAATTTTAAATGATACTCCCTGGATGGCAACATCCTCATCCGGGATTCCGTGTACTGTCCCTGTTCTCACAATCATCAAACTCATCAAATCTCACAAATCAGTAAATCAACACATTGATTTAACTCATAGCATGCCTGATTCTCAAGTATCAAAAATCAATGATTCCAAGTTCAATATACATACAAATATAGATATCTCAATATCTAGTACTGATTTCTCAATTTCGCTATCAATCATAGATAGTTCAAATGCCTAGCATTTATTTTACCAATTTTCCATTATACCTAGACATCTCACATGTCTTATAATGAGTACATGATCCCACGATCATTCTCAGGCATCTCAAATGCCGTACAATAGTCATATAGACTCAGTACCCCATATATATCAACACATATATGCATATAGTCATACCCACAACCATCTAATGCAATTACAACACATTATGCATTTCACAATTGCTATCACGTAAAGTAATGCTCGTACGTCGCACGTACCTTAATCTCCGAAGTCCGAGCCAAACCTCGCTCGAGTTCCATGCTCCGAGGAACGATGTGCTAACACGATAAATTAATTCACAATTAATTACGAACATGCAACCCATGCTCAAGCACACCCATAACCCTCAAAAATATTGTCAACACAAGACAATAAACCAATATCGAAAATTGCTCAAGAATTCCCCACAAATTTTCGAACCTTCACAACATAAATCGAACCCAATTAAACACCATAATTCATCTAAAATATGAATTACTCAATTAACAACGAAAATCATCATCCCCAAGCCAAAATCCCCAATTTTCGATTCAAGCCCTAAATTCGAATCCAATTCCTCAATTTCGAACACAATCAAGCATCATAATGCATCAACAACATGAATTAATCAATCCATAACAAGAATCATCACTCCTTGTCAAAAGCCCCAATTTTTCGAATCCTAAATCACAAAAATCGAGCTTAAATTCGAACCAAATGCAACAAATATTTTCGAACTAAAAAGTCTAGAATCATCGACTCAAAAACATCACAAAAATGCCCCAAAACACAGGAAGAAAAGCCCCAAAAATCGTACCAAAATCGGGCCACAAAATCGGACAGAAACCAGTGACGAACCCTAGCGCTTTCTGCAGAAATCCGAGCTCGATTCTCGACGAAACTTCGAATTGTTGGTATGGATAGGAGCGCCTGGAAGAGACGATTCCAACGGCGGGTGGCACGCGCCGAACGGCGGGCGGACGGCGGCGGGCGGTGGCCTTTTGTGCGCGGGGGTCAAAACAGATCGGAAACTCGCGCGGACGGGGAGAGAGAAAAGAAGGTGGGAAAATGGTTCCGGTAATTAAAATCTCGGGTTCAACTGGTATTTATAGCAAAAATACCCCGAAATACTAATATCCCCACAAAATCATGATTCATTAAAAATCATCTGTTTCCAAAAACTCTCTCTCTAACTCAAAAACCCCCTGCCGGTGCCCACACGAAGCACCCGAGATTCCGAGTCACACTAAAAACCCAACTCACAGGTGTTCACCGAAATGAGAATACGATCTCAACCTCGGGATCCAACAACCCCAACTACTCAATTAAACGAACCCAGAAGGCCCAACACCGCGATTAAACTCCAAATCGCCACGTAAAACAACTTTACGGGTTATTAACACTCCGGGATTAACACCTATAATCCCTGGTCATCACAATATCCCCCACTAAAAGAATTTCGTCCTCGAAATTAGCACCGGTGTATCACATAACACCCAGGCTACACAACAACATGAAGCCATAAACTCGATTCCTGACCATATCAGAATCGTCTTAAAACCTCGAGAATACTTAACTCACATCAAACTCTGAAACAGAGCGACATACCAAAATCCACACCAACTCATCACCCAAGAGACAAAACGTACCTCGATGCGGTTCATCCCAAAAGTCAGTCCTCCATGACTGCAAAACAACCAATACTTACGACCGTAGATCGGACAGTCATCCTTCGTTCTAATACCACTAGTAAGAACGCATCATGAATGACACCTCAACCGTGAGAACGTTGACTTCGTGTCAAACTCTGGAGTGGAATAGACTCCCAAATCCATCATAACGTCAAAGAGCGTCAGCACAACTCAACGATAACAGTCCAAAAGCAGTTAGTCGACTGAAACTGCAAGGATTCGAATCGCTCCCGATTCCATCGTAGATATCGTCCAATGATATCTTTATCATGACTCACGACGTCTAACATACATCGTTACGAGGGGAACATTAGTATACCACGGTGCACACATACCAAACCTAGTTTCCACTTTCAAACCTCCTCCATCGAATGAGCAGTCGTATCATTGCAACTCAATTTGGGCAACTCACGGCCACAGATTCACATAAAAGACATCTCACAAGATGTCCACCTCCGGATATTCCAAGGATCACATCCTGATCATAAATAAACCATCGAGACTCCACAGAGTTCAAATTCTGAAAGGACATGCAATAAACTCATTGCATCCTCAACGCTTGTGTCGACAGCGACACCCAAAAAATCCGAATTCCTGCCATCCCTTGGCAATCCTAGGATTTAACCATCCAAACTTGGGAAGGCTATCGCATAACTCGGAGGAAAACACCAATAAGGAAATACCTTAACCCACACAAGATAATCCCTCTTCAAGGGAGTCAACTAACTTCACGATTGTTCCTCATAATTATCGTGCCATAGAGATTCCCAATCTCAAGGTGTTCCATATCTCTCACCAGAGATTTAACCATCCAAAAATAGCATAACTCTATGCTTGACAGAAAGAAAATCAATAACTGGCATCTGTATACTCACCAGTATACCTGCCTAAGTACTGACATCGCATGCATATTCAATGCACTCGGCTCAGGTATCTACAACATACCCCTAAGCCCCAAACACAACCGTCAATTCTGAGTCATTCCCTATCCAGTGAAGAACGATAATCGACGATCAACAACACGGTGTGATTCCCAAGATCAACACCACACGTACCAACTCACCGAATCTTTCAAAGATTTCTAAATAGGTATAATACTACCTCCTTCCCCACAAGGGAAATGCCATCGAACTCGAGATTCACAAGTCTCGAACCACTGTTCGGAAAAACTGGATACAATAACACCCATTTCATCCTAAATACACGGGTTCCCTCAGATCGAGTCAATAACGACCTGATGACTCTCTCGTTGGTACTCCAACATCATGAGCTGTCCCAGACAAGTCTCACCAAAATTAAACATAAACGTATACACGTTTCAGTGAGGCATGCACAACCTCAACCTCAAATGACATGGTGACTACTAGAGTCCACCACAATCCACATCGTATCACCTTACGATTGGCCAAACTTGATTCCAACGAGCAGTATCATGGCTCCAACAATCACACTATATCATTACCACGATATCTGACTAGCAAAGCGCTGTCTCCATAGGCTCATATCAAGCCCACCAACAAACCATATGTTCCATCTCGGTATGCCATACCGTACAAACTGTTAGAGTAATGGGTCATCGCCCAACATATCTCTAAAATACCAAGCACAATGGGCAACCCGGTGTCCTTGCTCACTTATGATACAATCATAATCCGATAAGACTTATCCCACACCCTCAGGGTGGGTGCAACCATGTCTACCCTACATCACAACACAAGCGAGTAGTTTCCTCAATGACTACTCTTACCACCAATCACTTGGCCCTAGCCAAACCAACGAGCATACCCAAGGGTATCATTGCTCGACAAATATACTTCGAATATGTGCTGCGGTATAATTCCTATACGGCGCACCCAATAGTTCCTCGAGCAACTTGCTCGGCATAATGGTCTCGTCAACTAGTGACTCAGACACTACCATGTGCCCACCAAGGCACTCAAACCATATAACCAAATACATAACATAAATGTATTAATCATCAAAACGACGCCACACGTCTACATAGAACATCAACTATGTCATCGTCATCCCGTGACGGCATATGTCAACATATGACATCCGACTAACATCGTCAAACATACGACGGTACATGGCAATACACGACATCCATAATCTCATCGTCAAACACATGGCATATATATAGCAACACATAGTATCCACAATAATGCTAACACAAGTAATATGCCATACCTCATCGCTATCAATATAGCGGCATACCTGTCTCCGTCGCTCGATAATAGTACGTAGTCAGCACCCATCGCTCGAAGGCGGCAAAATCCTGTGCTGAACACATAGCGGCACAATCCATCGCTATAGAATCGACGGCATGACACCTCGTCATATAATAAGTGGCATGAAACCTCGCTATACACCTGAGCATGAATCATCGTCCACATAATAGCGGAAAGAGGCATCGCTAGCAATATATCCGGCGGCAAGAACCATCGCCAATCAATATAGCGGAATGAACCATCGCTATCCATATATATGGCGGCAAGAACCATCGCCAGTCAATATAGCGGAATAAACCATCGCTATCAATATCCATGGCGGCAAGAACCATCGCCAGTCAATATAGCGGCATGAACCATCGCTATCAATATCCATGGCGGCAAGAACCATCGCCAGTCAATATAGCGGCATGAACCATCGCTATCAATATACATGGCGGCAAGAACCATCGCCAGTCAATATAGCGGCATGAACCATCGCTATCAATATACATGGCGGCAAGAACCATCGCCAGTCAATATAGCGGCATGAACCATCGCTATCAATATACATGGCGGCAAGAACCATCGCCAGTCAATATAGCGGCATGAACCATCGCTATCAATATACATGGCGGCAAGAACCATCGCCAGTCAATATAGCCGATCCCTAGTCATTGTCACGGTAGTGTATTTTAATGCCCCTCGCTCAAATAAAACATGCGGTACTCCCACCCCTCGCTTCACATGTAGGCGGCATAGAATAACCTCGCTTAAATGGACATGCGGTACTCCCACCCCTCGCCTCACATTTTAGCGGCAAATATTCTTTCCTCGCCTCATATGCTAACCACGCTTCAATGTGACATGCGGCGCTCCCACCCCTCGCTTCACATTTTAGCGGCACAAAATAATAAATAGCGGCAAGCATTTAAAATCATCACTCATCCATAACAATGACTCATGGGATATTCACCAAGTATTTCATCCATACCTGCATCACAAAGCATAATCCATATACCAACATACATCATCATGAGTGTATTTTAATGCACCTCGCTCAAATGCGACATGCGGCGCTCCCACCCCTCGCTTCGACATTTGGCGGCAAAGCATTAAAATCATCACTACATGTACACATACATCCACAATGTATAAATCCATGATGTATATAAAATGCAGGTTACAGTTTCGTGTCTTTCAACCATGGCCTTAGCCTTTCGCATCATAGTGTTCCTACAGGAACAATCACAACCCATGAGCATACAATAATCCATATTCCCACAATATGATTATAATGAGTAAATGCATAAACTATGAGTACAAAGTACTTCCTGTATCCCAATGCATTTCGATATGCTCCATCTGGTTGTCCCTGTGTCACAACTCACAATCATAATCAACAGGTTATATTATGATTCTATAGATGTCATGACATACAATCGTTTCACTATGATCACATATCACAAATGCACATAAGCAAAATAGTTGTGTCACACAACACTAGCTACTATCATGCATAAATATGTGCTACCCATCCCTATCAGCATGTTTTAGGCCCTCAACAGCCCCAAAGAGCTAACCACTGCTCTGATACCACTAATGTAAGGACCCCAAGCCCTTAACCCTTAATTAGTGTATTAACCATTATGTGTGGCACATGCTTTCAATAAAAAGTCAATCGGGAAGCTCAAATGATGCTTACAAAATTCCTTTAATATTCAACGCTATAAGATCATCTCTACTAACATATAGACTCATAGAGTTGCCCATTACCAACCCCATTTTGCCACTTTTTACATTGTGGACTTTTATAAAAATTTGGGCAGAGTCTCCCCGTAAATTGAGCTATCCCGAAATAAAAGCACAACACATAACATAATTCCCGGCCAGGGAAAAACGTAATACTCATCAGAATGCAGCAATACCAAGTAAATTCCCAGCCAGGGAAGACGCCACACATAAGACGACAAAAGTGGGTTTCAACCCCCACATAATACACTAACGACTCTCATATCATTAGCAATTCTACCACAATTGCATGCAACATATAATGAAAGAGAGAAAGGCTCATGCCTTTATATACAACCCATATACAAACATAACCGTGCTCACATGCGAGCATCATAAATATGTATAAAACCCTCGGGTGTATATATGTACTCTATACGATACCGTGCTCCATCAAGCCGTGGTACCACGATCCTGGGAGTACATCCAATCAACAGCTCGAGCTCAGCTCCACAGCCATCGATGCACCTGTTCACCTGCCCCAACAGAGACAGCCCCCAACGGGGTGAGCATACCAATACACAAAATCTCATAATCACAATAATGAAATTCATAATTTACAACACAAGTAAATATTAATGAATTTTAAATGATACTCCCTGGATGGCAACATCCTCATCCGGGATTCCGTGTACTGTCCCTGTTCTCACAATCATCAAACTCATCAAATCTCACAAATCAGTAAATCAACACATTGATTTAACTCATAGCATGCCTGATTCTCAAGTATCAAAAATCAATGATTCCAAGTTCAATATACATACAAATATAGATATCTCAATATCTAGTACTGATTTCTCAATTTCGCTATCAATCATAGATAGTTCAAATGCCTAGCATTTATTTTACCAATTTTCCATTATACCTAGACATCTCACATGTCTTATAATGAGTACATGATCCCACGATCATTCTCAGGCATCTCAAATGCCGTACAATAGTCATATAGACTCAGTACCCCATATATATCAACACATATATGCATATAGTCATACCCACAACCATCTAATGCAATTACAACACATTATGCATTTCACAATTGCTATCACGTAAAGTAATGCTCGTACGTCGCACGTACCTTAATCTCCGAAGTCCGAGCCAAACCTCGCTCGAGTTCCATGCTCCGAGGAACGATGTGCTAACACGATAAATTAATTCACAATTAGTTACGAACATGCAACCCATGCTCAAGCACACCCATAACCCTCAAAAATATTGTCAACACAAGACAATAAACCAATATCGAAAATTGCTCAAGAATTCCCCACAAATTTTCGAACCTTCACAACATAAATCGAACCCAATTAAACACCATAATTCATCTAAAATATGAATTACTCAATTAACAACGAAAATCATCATCCCCAAGCCAAAATCCCCAATTTTCGATTCAAGCCCTAAATTCGAATCCAAGTCCTCAATTTCGAACACAATCAAGCATCATAATGCATCAACAACATGAATTAATCAATCCATAACAAGAATCATCACTCCTTGTCAAAAGCCCCAATTTTTCGAACCCTAAATCACAAAAATCGAGCTTAAATTCGAACCAAATGCAACAAATATTTTCGAACTAAAAAGTCTGGAATCATCGACTCAAAAACATCACAAAAACGCCCCAAAACACAGGAAGAAAAGCCCCAAAAATCGTACCAAAATCGGGCCACAAAATCGGACAGAAACCAGTGACGAACCCTAGCGCTTTCTGCAGAAATCCGAGCTCGATTCTCGACGAAACTTCGAATTGTTGGTATGGATAGGAGCGCCTGGAAGAGACGATTCCAACGGCGGGTGGCACGCGCCGAACGGCGGCCGGACGGCGGCGGGCGGTGGCCTTTTGTGCGCGGGGGTCAAAACAGGTCGGAAACTCGCGCGGACGGGGAGAGAGAAAAGAAGGTGGGAAAATGGTTCCGGTAATTAAAATCTCGGGTTCAACTGGTATTTATAGCAAAAATACCCCGAAATACTAATATCCCCACAAATACATCATGATTCATTAAAAATCATCTGTTTCCAAAAACTCTCTCTCTAACTCAAAAACCCCCTGCCGGTGCCCACACGAAGCACCCGAGATTCCGAGTCACACTAAAAACCCAACTCACAGGTTTTCACCGAAATGAGAATACGATCTCAACCTCGGGATCCAACAACCCCAACTACTCAATTAAACGAACCCAGAAGGCCCAACACCGCGATTAAACTCCAAATCGCCACGTAAAACAACTTTACGGGTTATTAACACTCCGGGATTAACACCTATAATCCCTGGTCATCACAGTATTAGTTAATTAGTAGTGCATAAGGTTCATAAATTTGGGCCAGTGTGTACTCAACAGGCCAACATACACATTAATGAGGCCTGCAATAATAATGGGCTGAGCCTAAAGACATAAAGAAAAGGGAAAAAAATAAGGCCGGTCCCATGTGGTGAAAAATTGTTGATCATAGTCAGAGAAAAAACATTAAATCATTTAGGTCCACTTCGGACCAAAAAGACAAATGTACCCTTACTTTTTACATTCGCTCTTTCCCTTTTTGATTTCCCTCTCATACTTTTGCCATTCTCTCTCATCTTTTTCGGATTCTCTCTCTTCCCTTTCGGTTTCTCTCTCTTATTTTTTGCATTCTCTCCTTTTTGCATTATCTCTCTTCTTTACACCAGTTATAATTTGCATGCACCAGTAATAATTACATGCACCGGTTATAATTTGCATGCACCAGTAATAATTACATGCACCGGGTATAATTTGCATGCACCAGTTATAATTACATGCACCAGCTATAATTTGCATGCACCAGTTATAGTTTACATGCACCAGTTATAATTGTATGCACAAGTTATAATTTACATGCACCAGTTATAATTACATTCACCATTTATAATTTGTATGCACCAGTTATAACTTACATGCACCAGTTACAATTTCATGCACTAGTTATAATTTGCATGCACCAGTTGTAATTGTATGCACCAGTTATAATTTACATGCACCAGTTATAATTACATGCACCAGTTATAATTTGCATACACCAGTTATAATTACGATGAACTTATAATTTGATGCACCAGTTATTTACATGAACTCGTTATAATTTGCATGCACTAGTTATAATTGCATGCACCAGTTATAATTTGCATGCACCAGTTATAATTACATGCACAAGTTATAATTTGCATGCACCAGTTATAATTTACATGCTCCAGTTATAATTTGTATGCACCAATTATATTTACATTCATAACTTATAATTACATGCACCAGTTATAATTTGCATGCACAAGTTATAATTGTACGCACCAGTTATAATTTACATGCACCACTTATAATTACATGCATCAGTTATAATTTATATGCACCAGTTATAATTTCCATGCACCAGTTATAATGACATGCACCAGTTATAATTTGCATACACCAGTTATAATTACATGCACCAGTTATACTTTGCATTCACCAGTCATAATTTACATGCACCAGTTATAACTACATGTACCAATTATAATTTGCATGCACCAGTTATAATTTGCACGCACCAGTTATAATTTACATGCACAATGTTAGTTCCGAATTTTAAAGATGACAAAACAGACCAGACCGATCGAGCCATGACAAATCAGATCAGACCGATATAGTCTATCTCAAAACAGAACAGATCGATGTAAACCAGACTGGCCAGATCGAAGCACATCCAGATCGATCAACAAAGATCATACCAGACCAGCTCGATGAAGATCAGATCAGAGCAGTCGAAGTTTAGTAAGCTTCGTTCTTCAGTCCGAGTAATCAACGGCTATTTGTTGAAGCATTTAATGCTGAAAAAGACCAATGACTGAAGATTACCTTAAATGGTAAATAGACAAATGAGAGTCTATCTGACAAGCCCCGAAAGAACAGATCAGAAGGGAAAGTCCTAAAGAAGAAGACTGAAGCTTGTTCAGACATTGACCTAAGTAAAGAGTTGCACAAAAAATGAAATATTGTCGTTGGTATAAACAACTATATAAGGATGCAACTAAGATGCTCAAAATGACTTTTCACTGATCAATCAAGAGACTGAAACACACAAGCTTACAAGTCAAAAACATTCATTCTTGAGCAGAACCATCGCAGAAAGATTTGATCTTACCAGTCTGCTCAAAGTTTTTAAAGCACATTCTATTTGTAATATTTGATCATCAAAAGGATCATTTGTGCGTAGATTATTTCACTCTATCTTTTGTATTTGTACTAAAATAGAAGAGTGAGATTCAATTGTAACTGTCAGACGGACTGTGTCGGAACAGATTGAGAGACTAGGAGTTTCATTCTGGTATAGGGGTAAATCCAGCTGAATCAGGGTTGTACAAATAGTTGTATTACTCAAAGTCTTCTAGTGAATCCTTCCTTGATTGGAAGAAGGGGAGACGTAGAAGGATTTGCCTTCGAACTTCCAGAAACATATCTTGTCTAGTTACATTTCGCACTGCTTTGCATTTCACAGCCATCAACCGTTCTTACTAGCTAAGAACATAACGTTTTTGCACTCTCACTTCAGTGGTCTGTTTTGCTTAAGTATTGCTTAAGAAACGGATTTCACTCATTAACCCGAGTGAAATCAATAAGAATTAAATTTTAGAGGAGTGTTCATTCACCCCCCCCCCCCCCCTAAACACTCCCGTCCGATCCTAACAAGTGGTATCAGAGCCAGGTTTTCTTAATCATCAATGATACTTGGACTGATGGCATCCTTCAACAAGATTCTCATGTTTTCAAAAGAAGATTATGATGATTGGAGAATCAGAATGCAAGCTTACCTGGCAGCACAGGATGACGATATTTGGTACGTCATTACAGACGGACCAATGAATATATTAAAAGTGAATCCTGCACTAGGAGGATTAAGTGGCGAACCTCAAATGATCGAGAAGGAAAGGGCTACCTGGACAAATGAAGAAAGAAAGAAAGCCAAGCTAGACAACGTAGCCAAGGACATCTTGTTCAAGACGTTTGACAAGAACATGATCAGCAAGATTAAGATGTGCTCCACTGCCAAAGAAATTTGGGAGAAGATTGCACAGCTATGTGAAGGGAACGACCAGACAAAGGAAAACAAGCTGACTATAGCTCTACAAAAATTTGAGAGCATAAAGATGAAGCTTGGAGAAACTCTTAACGAGTTTGATGAAAGAGTTACTGGCATCATCAATGAATTGAACGGTCTGGGCAAGGACTATTCCAACATAGAGATTGCTCTGAAGGTGAGGAGAGCATTGCCAAAGGAATGGGACGTCAAGACGATTGCAATGAGGGAGTCTAAAGATCTGAACAAGGTCGAACTCCATGACTTGTTCGCAGATCTTAAGGCGTACGAGTTTGAGCTTATCACCAGAGGTGAAGCAGAGCCATCCACCTCTCAGCCAAACAAGGCACTTGCGGCCATTCAAAAAATTTGGTAAATTCATGACTAAGAATAAAAGAAATTTTAAACCTTCTCATCAATATAAATCAAGAAAAGATGATGTTGTTAACGACCAGGCTTGCTACAATTGTGGTAAGACCGAACATTTTATTGCAGATTGCACCAAACCGAAGAAAGAAGAAAGAAAAGAAAGGCATTGTGATGACAAGAAAAAGAAGCATTACAAAGATCGTAAAAGTCATCACGAAAAGGCCCAAAAGGTTCTGGTAGCAGAGGAAGGTAACAACAAGTGGACTCAGACTGACTCAGAATCAGAGAGCTCAGAATGTTCATCAAGTGAAAGCGAGGAGGAAATCCAATGCCTAATGGCAGACGAAGAGACAAGTCAGATAGACGAGGTATTCGAGTTTGACTCAAATGAATTCACACGATCAGAGAATTAGCACACAAATGCTAAACTTTCTCACATTTTCAAAACATGGACAAAATCAAGAGCCTCATTGGAAGAGTTGCAAGAGGTACAAAGAAGTGTCGGTGACATCACCGGCATAGCCTTGGCACCAATGAAAGCACCAAAGATGAATCTGAGTTGTTGCTGGAAAGGAACAAAATCAAACAAATGACATTTGTTAGATCCAGCACAATATATGAATCCGAAGTGCCTACAATTCAAACGGGAATCTTCTTCAAGGATAAAGGTTTGAGAAAGGGCATTGGGTATGTTGACCAAGCCAAGGAAAAGGCACCAGCAAGCTTTGTGTCTATCAGACCAAATCCAAAGGTGCAAAATCTAAGGCAAGGAAGACCACCGAACTACCACAACTCACAACTGGTTCAACGAAGATATAGGTTACCTAATAGAAATCAAAGGTCTCCATATCACACACATTATCACACACAACACCAAAACAGATCAGCACACACCACACCAGACACACACAAGCCAATAAAGCTGATTCAGGTATGGGTCCCAAAGGGCTAATCCGTTCTGGACCCAAGTAGGATTGGGTACCAACAATAATTTTGTTTGATGACAGGTACTACAGAAGCAAGTGTCTGACTGGTACTTAGACAGCGGATGTTCTCGACACATGACAGGAAACATCGAGCTGTTGTCTGAAATCACAGAATGCACTGGTCCTAAGATTACTTTCGGGGATAACTCAAAGGGTAAGACCGTGGGCAAGGGTAAGATTGTCAATGGTAACATTATTATAAATGACGTGCTCTTAGTTGAAAATTTATGCTATAATTTGATAGCATAAGTCAATTATGTGATAATGGTTATACTGTAGAATTTCACAAACACACTTGCACTGTCAAATCATCAGATGGTATAACCATGCTTGTAGGAATCAGAAATGGGAATACTTATAAGATTAACTGGAATTATGTTCAACCTGATAACCCTACTTGCTTCATCGCGAATAAACACTGGCTATGGCATAAACGCTTGAATCATCTTAACTTCAAGACTATTTCTAGCCTGTGTAAACATGATTTAGTTATCGGTCTGCCCAAGATCGACTTTGCTAAGGATAAGATCTGTGAAGCTTGCCAAATGGGCAAACAGATCAGATCATCCTTCAAGAACAAGAATGCCAAATCCTCCTCACGTTGATTAGAACTATTGCATATGTACTTGTTTGGTCCTATACCAATAACAAGTTTATGGGAATGCGGTACACTCTTGTTGTTATTGATAACTACTCACGCTTCACATGGACTATATTTTTGAGCAGTAAAGACCAGACCGGCCAGAAATTGATCAAGCTGCTGAAGCGCGTTCAGAACGAAAGATCATCTGGTATAGACAGGATTCGAAGTGACAAGGGCACTGAATTTTCAAACCAGAATCTTGAATCCTTTCTAGAAGACCAAGGAATTAAACATGAATTCTCAACAGCTCGAACTCCTCAACAAAATAGAGTTGCAGAACATCGGAACAGAGCACTTAAGGAAGCAGCAAGAACAATGATTGCTGACTCTGGTATATCCCATAAGTTCTGGGCAGAGGCTATAAATACTGCATGCTATTCACAAAATCGATCCATGATTAACAAGAAGCTAAACTTAACACCATATGAAGTATGGACATGTAACAGACCGACTATCACTTACTTTCATGTATTTGGCTGCAAATGTTATGTCCATAACAATGGTAAGAATCATCTTAAAGCATTCGAAGCTAAGTCAGATAGTGGAATATTCTTAGGATATTCATCTGTTAGTAAAGCATTTCGTGTCTTCAATAATCGAATTTTAACTGTAGAAGAGTCAATTCATGTAGTCTTTGATGAATCTTTGTGTATTAAGGACCACAAGGAATTAATTCAAAATCAGATGGAAAATATCCATCTCGAAGCTAACAGTGATCATGAGATTGCAGTTAACAGATCAAGAGACAATCCACCGGAACCTGAAGTACCAGACAGACCGGTTCAAGGCATTGAAGTCATACCAGATCGAGCTGATATCGCTGATCCGGAGGGCATGAACTCTAATATTAAGACAGATGCTGACAATGTCAATACTGCTTCTCCATCAGGTCCAGATGTTCTCGAACCAAACTACCGCTGGACTAAGAGACATCCCCCTGATCTAGTGATTGGAAGTCCATCTGCACCTATAAGAACCAGAGGACAGATGATGGATGAGTTCACTCTCGCTGCTTTCATATCTAATCTGGAACCCAAAAAGATTAACCAGGCTTTAAATGATTATAACTGGATAGAGGCCATGCAAGAAGAGCTCAACCAGTTTGAACAAAATCAAGTGTGGAGCTTAACTCCCAGACCAAGCAATCTGCCTGTTATTGGAACCAGATGGGTCTTCAGAAACAAGCTAGATGCAGATGGTTTGGTAGTCAGGAACAAGGCCAGACTGGTTGCACAGGGCTTCAGACAAGAAGAATGAATCGACTTCGATGAATCCTTTGCAACAGTCGCCAGACTTGAAGCCATCCGAAATTTTCTTGCATTCGCCGCCTTTAAAGACTTCAAAGTATATGAAATGGACGTGAAGAGTGCATTTCTTAATGGTAAACTTTAGGAGGAAGTCTACATCGAGCAACTTCCTGGATTTCAAAATCACTCGTTTCCAGATCACCTATACTTACTGAATAAAGCAGTGTATGGACTGAAACAAGCTCCAAGAGCCTGGTATGACACTCTGTCTCAATTTCTTCTGGATCATGATTTTCATATCGGTTCAGTAGATAAAACCTTATTTAAATTTGTTAAGGGGGAACATACCCTGTTAGTTCAAATATATGTAGATGATATTATTTTTGGGTCAACTAACCCCAAGCTTTGCGAGAAGTTCTCTAAGTAAATGCAGGGACAGTTTGAGATGAGTATGATGGGAGAATTGTCATTCTTCCTGGGTCTCCAAGCCAAACAGCTCAGCAATTGTATATTCATCAATCAAACCAAGTATACCAAGGAGCTACTCAAAAGATTTGGTATGAGACTTGCTCAACTGCTTCAACTCCAATGAGTCCATCAATCAAGCTAGATAAAGACGAAGGGGGAACGACAGTTGAGGTAACAATGTATCAAGGTCTGATCGGATCGCTGTTATATCTTACAGCGAGCCGGCCTGATATTATGTTTTCAGTCTGCATGTACGCTAGATTTCAATCTGATCCTAAGCAATCTCACTTTATTGCTGCTAAGAGTATTCTTAAATACTTGAAAGGATCTCAGAATGTTGGTCTATGGTATCCCAAAAGATCCAAATTTTAACTTAATTGAATATTCAGACGCTGACTATGCAGGGTGTAAGATCGATCGCAAGAGCACCAGTGGAACTTGTCAATTCCTAGGTGAAAGATTGATCTCGTGGTTTAGCAAGAAGCAAACGTCGATTGCCACATCTACAGCTGAGGCAGAATATCTTGCCGCTGGAAGTTGTTGTGCTCAAATGCTCTGGGTTCAACATCAGCTCAGAGACTATGGCATTCAAGCTGCTGAGTCTCCGCTCTTCTGTGACAACACAAGTGCAATTGTTATAACGTATAATCCAGTCTTGCACTCTCGAACGAAGCATATTGACATCAGATATCATTTTATTCGAGATCATGTTGTCAAAAAGGATATTCGGATCGAGTATATTTCAACAGACCAGCAAGCTGCAGACATCTTCACTAAACCACTCCCTGAGGCTAAGTTTAATTATTTTCGTCAAATTCTTGGTTTAATAAATTTAGCTTAATATATTTGACGATTGCTTTAGTTTTTTTTTTAAAGAATTAGTGTTAGCACAGATCGATAATATAATGGTCAGAAAGATGCAGACCGGTTCGGGCTTTCAGACCGATCTCTATCGATCTGATATGTTCCAGTGATCTGTTTTTAAAACACTATCAATCTTTAACACAGTAACATTTACAGCTCGGACTGGTCGAATTTTAACCTCCTTACTATTCTTTCATCTTGACCGTTAAAATTAAATTTTAAAAAATCAGTCATTGAGATACAGACACGTGTCTAATATCTCCTATTTATCAAGTTGTACATTTCATTTAGCTTTTTCACTTCTCTCGTTTACTGCTGTCTGATTATCTTTCTTCAACATATTTATGTCTTCCCTACTTGCATAACATTCACTTAAATGGCAACTATCACTCACAACTCTCTGTCTGTTGAGTTTGATACAATTTACAGAGACGAAGACCCAGATATGGTGTCCATATTCAAATCCTTGGAATCTTCAGGATTGAGGAGATTTCTGGAATGTGGAACGGTGATATACCAATCGGAGATTAGAGAGCTTTTCTCCAACGCCGTTTCCCACAAGACGTACATCTCTTCCTTCGTCAAAGGAAAATCCATTAAAATCTCTCAGTCGACGCTTTCAAAGACCTTTGGGCTTCCTACATCGGAATGTCCGACTTTGGTCATATATCTCAGGCCACCCTTGAAAACTTTCAGGGCCGAGTATCCATTTTTGGACAGAATCTGCAGCCATCATTCAAAAAGAAAGAGATGATGTTCCATTTTCAGGTTATGTGTGATATTGTTGGCAAACCATTGCTAGGCAAGGCTGGCAGCTTTGATGCAGTCACTTTTGAAAAGTTCAGAGCAATGGCTGCTATCCATTCCGGACTGAAGGTGAACTGGTCCGCTATTCTTTTTGGAGTTCTGTTATTTCAGCAAAACGGGCTGTCTGCTTCGCTGTTCCACTCAGCAAGCTTTTGGAGTCAATGAACATCGAGTTGGGGAAGCCGTCAGCACTCAATCCCTTCAAAATCCTTAACCCCAAGGGATTGGCTTTACTCAAGTCAAAGAGCGCTCCCCCCACTCCTTCTGATCTGTTGGCCGTAAAGATTGAAGTTGGAAAGGGTCAGGCTGCTGGAAAGAAGACAAGCGTCAAGCGCAAGCTGTCCAGACTGATTCAGATGAAACTCAGTCTGCCTCCACTATTTCATCCCCAGCCAAACCTCCTCCAAAGAAACCACGAACCCAAATCACCAAACCACTGTCAACCTTAAACCCTAAACTCATATACATCTTTCCTTCAACCAAAGCCAACACTGTAACCCAAGCTCCACCCCCAAATCACAAGCTCCATCACAACCATCCAAAGCCCAAACATCCAAAGCTCCACCTACTGCACCCAAGGTTACTATCCGTGTAAGGCCCTCGTACCGTATTAGCGGAAATCATGTTTAGCTTCTCAAAATTATGTGATTTATCTTATGTCAATCATATGGTTGATAATAAATATGAGGAATATTATTTTGATAACAGCTCAATATTTTGTAAATATGATATCATGATATTTGATAATGAGAATTAAGTACAATTTGTACATTAATTTGTTACTTAGTTAGAAATTAATTATGAGAATATAATGTAAGTAATGAGAGTGAAATTGATATTGTATATGTCAATTGACAGTCGGGTCAGAACATGGTGAATGCCAAATATATTTTTGGAATATTCGGATTAACAAAGAAATTTTATTAAAATGATTTATATTAAATCGAAAATTTAATTTTTATGATTAAAATAAGGACACGAGTCAGGTGTGGACTGTATATGTAATATACATGCACCAGTACACCGGTGACACCCCGATGTTCATAATTGGTCGGGAATTAATATATATCGGTGTAGGACGTAAAACACATAGCAAAACATGTAAAACACACAGAGATCGTGGACACACACTAAAACGTGCGAAAACATGCACTTCTCGGGCGATCACCGACCACCGTGTACTTATCCGCTCCGTTCGCCGCCGTCCGACCACCTCTAGACGAGACTGACCTACCACCGTGTTCATAACTCAGAGGCGCATCTTTCCATTCCAAATAATCGAATTCTGCGCTTTTGGTTCGATTTCTTCGAATCTACTACGAATTGGACAAAGCCAAGGCATCGTATCTCTTCCTTGCACCTGGACGAAGGTTTCTACATCGGTCACCGCCACTATATCCGCCGACGGTCGCCGGAATCGGCTGACAAGCGTGCATGAACTGTGTTTGAAATTGGGTAAAATTTGATATCCGATTTTTTCGATTTTGCTTCGATAATTACCAGTTAATTTGGACTATAATTGTTGAATAATAATTTGAATTGGTGACAAATAATTTTAGTAAATTAAATTGTGATGTAATTTCATCCATTTAATTACCCTAAATTGGTTAAGCTGTGACTAAAATTGATAACCCATTTTTAATGATTAGTTTATTGAATTGTGAATTTATATTGATATGCAGTGACTACTTCGACCCTACAAGCTCAAGTTCCCTTGTAGAGAGAGAAAGAAAGGTATGTTGCGATCGGGTAACATACGACATGTATCTGTATCATTTGATATATGATTTGTTGACTTCTGTGAATTACGTGAGATTATGTGGCTACGTGATTTTATTTAAATTATGTGGCATTCATGAATTGGCACATCGGTGTATGAAATTAAATATTTTGTTAACACACATCATTTGTATACATACATCGATGCATGACATGCACGTTGAGCTATGATCCTTAAATACCCTATTCTTTATGGATTCGGGATACTCATTGGAGATTGGTACCGTGATAGTATGGCCGGCATTAAATGGCCTGAGAGGTATAGGGAATCGTGGTCTCCTCTGATTACCATGATTTGTTGAGACGAGGGATTGGTGGCACCTTGGTGATGGCATCTCGTGTATGTCCCTGACTATGTCAAGACTTGGGATGTGATGACGCTTTGACGACGCATCACTGATTATCCGTTATGCTTGGCAGGCTCGAGCTACTATGATTTGATAGCGATTTGATTGATTCTGATATACCCAGTGGATGGGTGATTGACCTGATACCGACACGACATGCATTGCATTACATCATTTATCACATTTTATAGATACATGTTGTATATTCCATGATCGTTCCATATTGAGCTTTTGCTCACCTCCAAGGGGGGCTGTTGTTGTCTTTGTGTGTGGACAATGACAGGTGGTACAGGTGGCCATGACGCCAGAGAGGGCACGTCCGATGGGAGTGACACTTGAGGTTTTACTTTTGTTTATCCCAGTATTACATGTATATGTTTACCAGGGGTTTATTCCTGCGGTATGTGAGGAGTTTATGTATTTTAGTTATTTCACCAGTGTGGATTCTGTTTAGTAGTTTGATTGGTGTATGCTCGATATGAACCGATGATATACATATTTTCAGTATATGTCTATTGGCATGAGTGGTATGTTCCTCATGTGATGAGGTCATGCCGAAATTTTTTTTTAGGGCCACGTGGTCATATATATTAAAGAAATCTTCCGTTGTTTACGCTATAATTATCATTGTGTGATCATTAATCGCATGATTAGGATTGGGCCCTCACAATCCGAGTCCCCACCAATATCCTTGTTGTCAAGGGAATTGTCATTAAAGAACTGGGTGACTACACCCAATCCGGGATTAGGCCCTCGTCTGATGTTGGAAAGGGCAAAGATGTAATGATTGAGCATGTCTCTTCCAAGCCCAAATCAACTGCTCAAACAGACATTGATATTGCCATGGAAGATGTAGAAGACAAAGTACAGCAGCTGACCATCGTATTCGATGAATGGGTCGAATAAAGAACGGTCAATCACTTCAATCTGTTCTTTGGCAAGCTCAAGCGGCTGCATAAGATGGAACAAGAGGTCCTGAAAGGGATCGAAACTGATGATGTTCGGATTGTGGTACATCGCAAGGAATTGTTTTGGGCAAACCACCGTCTGAGGCTTGCAAATCTGCTTATCCAAGCCAAGAAGGCAAATTTTGATGCCACCAGCCCGACTGCCAAGGATGACGGTGCGGTCATAGCTCAGCTGGAGATGGACATTCTCACTCTCCACATGGCTGCTCGCATGCATCGTCAGAGGCTCAACATTTCAACTCTGGTTCCCAGTCCGGATCATCAACAGCAAGCAAGACTGTGGCAGAGCAAAGCTCTGAGCCACCCATTTCTGAGACAGCGGAGCAGCCACTGCCTAATGCTCCGTCTGCTGCAGAGACTGGGGCAATGGACGTCTTGCTGGAATCTCCTACCACCTCCATTCCATTTGTGTCATCAGTCTCAGATATTCAGACCAGCACACTAGACGCACCTCCGACAGTTGTCCCACCAGACTTTGTCGATCCGGATCTAGTTGTGTCAAATATAGTTGCAGCTCTGCAGGTTGAGGAGCCTACTGAACCTATCACTCGTCCAGATCAGTCTGATGCAGATTTGGCATTTTTGCAAGAATTTTCTATGGATTTAGTCGAATTGATCCGGTTCGATATTTGCCAATCTGCTGACTCTACCATTGTACCGGTTGAAGCAGAAATTGGTCTGACTGCGTCACCTGCTGACCACTTCCCAGACCACCTTGATGATGCTCCATCAGTAGTCAAGTCCCTTCATGAATTATCTGAAAACTTTCTCTTTCTCTCTCAACGAGTAAGAGAAGTTCATCAAAGCCAGAGGACTACATCTATGGATTGAATCCTTCAAATACAAGATGATGGTAAGCATCAACGAAATTCAGCGTTGACTGAATGATCTGTTCTCTCAGCAAGCATCGTATAAGAACAGTCTGAGAAAAGAACAGATCAAGCTGGCTACCGAAGTAAAAACTACGGTTGCCAAATCCCTCCTTGCTCAAGACACTCGCCTGGATGCTATTTGCGCTCAGCTTACGCAGATCGTAGATTTCCTTCAGGAGATTGCTGCTGACAAAAAGGGGGAAAAGAAGATGGAATTAAAGCCAGCACAGCAGTCCTCAGCAGCGAAGAAATAGATAACTGTCTAAATTGTGACATGTAAATGTATTCATCAGACATGTTAATAAAATCAAAGTCTTTTAGTCAAATTTTCTTAGTCTTATTCATTTATTTTGAATAGTTCATTTATTTTGCACAAGAAGAGTTAATCGATCTGAAAGAATATTCTTCAAAGAAATAAAAGACTTTATAAGAGGATTTAGAAGCTAGGTTTTGTCATCATCAAAAAGGGGGGATTTGTTAGTTCCGAATTTTAAAGATGACAAAACAGACCAGACTGATCGAGCCATGACAAATCAGATCAGACCGATAGTCTATCTCAAAACAGAACAGATCGATGTAAACCAAACTGACAAGATCGAAGCCCATCCAGATCGATCAACAAAGATCAGACCAGACCAGCTAGATGAAGATTAGATCAGAGCAGTCGAAGTTTAGTAAGATTCGTTCTTCAGTCCGAATAATCAACGGCTATTTATCGAAGCATTTAATGCTGAAAAAGATCAAGGACTGAAGATTACCTTAAATGGTAAATAGACAAAGAAGAGTCTATCTGACAAGCGCCGAAAGAACATACCAGAAGGGAAAGTCCCTAAAGAAGAAGACTGAAGCTTGTTCAGACATTGACCTAAGTTAGAGATGTCAAACGGAGCGGACGGCACGAGGCACGGACGGGCACGACACGACGCAGAGCAGCACGAACGGCACGTTTTGCTACAGTGTCGTGCCGTGCCAAGCACGGCCCGAAATATGGGTCGTGCCGGGCCAAGCCATGCCAGCCCGTGGGCTGGCACGGCACGACACTGTTTGTATTTTTTTTTTAAACCAGGCGATCGATCGCCACATAAATGGCGATTGATCGCCTAGAGGCAGTAAGCTTATACTGGGGGTTGGCGATCGATCGCCACATAAATGGCGATTGATCGCCTAGAGGCAGTAAGCTTATACTGGGGGTTGGCGATCGATCGCCACATAAATGGCGATCGATCGCCTAAAGGCAGTAAGCTAAATAAAGGGGGTGGCGATCGATCGCCAATGTCCAACGGTCAGAAAAATAGCCGTTCAAAGGCTTTTTTTAAATAAAAAAAAAAAATTTGGTTGTTATATATATGTGTGTGTTGAGGAAACATTTTATCCTCTTAATCTGTAAGCTCTATATACTTGAGACGCTATACTCTCAATTTATTCACAAGAAGAAAGAAATTCGTCTTACGTATGCCAAGACAAGCACAAGCAACAAAGTCAACACTCCTCCTAGCAAATATTTGGTAACTTTTATATTTGTTGCATTAGATAATTCATAATTGTAGTCTATATACATAATGGCCGATTCATCTTATAATGTGAATTATGATGATGAAATCGATCAATTCCAAGAAAATGAAGAAAGCACACCAAATATTCAATCATCAAGTAGAAGAACTTCAAAAAAAAGAACTAGCAATGTATGGCAACTATTCGATGTAGAAAATGTTGAGGGAAAGGGATCAAGGGCAGTTTGTAAAAAATGTAAAAAAGATTATGCATATGCTTCTTCTGGTGGTACAGGTCATTTACTAAGACACATGGCTAAACATGAAAAGGAACCAACTGATGGTAACCAAACTACTCTTTCATAATTCGGTACTGGTAGTAGTAGTTCAAGTTTATGTATTTTCACTTATAATGTTGAAAGAGATAGGAGAGAACTAGCTAAATACATAGTATGGGCGGAGAAACCTTTTTCAATGGGGGCGGATGCCAAATTCACTAATTATATTCATTTAGGTTTGCAACCTCAACATAAACGATTTTCAAGGAATACTATTAAATCGGATGCATTCACAATTTTTAATGAATATAAAGCAAATTTAATTACGTATTTAGGTAATCTTTCATCGAAAGTAGGACTAACAAGTGATATTTGGACAACTTATCGTGGCAATGCATCATATCTCTGTGTTACAGGACATTGGATTGACGATAACTGGGTGTTACATAAAAAAAATTTAGGTTTCACAAAAATTGATTGGCCTCATACGGGTGGAGTTATTTCCAATGCCATTATGCAAGTTACTAATGAATATAATATTAGTAATAAAATCTTCTCTATTTCATTTCATAATGCAACTAATAATACTGCTGCAATTACTATATTAAAAACTTATTTGAAACCAATTTTAAATTGTGATCTTTTTCATATTCGTTGTGCATGTCATATTTTAAATTTGTGTGTGCAAGATGGATTGAAACCACTTGAGCTTCATTTAGAAAAAATAAAGACTACTCTTAAATTTCTTAATGGTTCAGTTGCTAGAAAACAAGACTTCAAAAGTTTATGTATTTCTCATGGTATGAATTATAAAGATTTTCCTTATGATGTTCCTAATAGGTGGAATTCTACATATTTAATGTTGCAAGCATGTTTACCTTATAGAAATGTGATCACTTTATTTTTTAATGAAAGGATGGCCGAACATTTTCATATTGAAGAAACTGATTGGGAAATTACTTCTAATATTTGTAATTTTTTAGAACCGTTTTATGATGCTACCAATTTATTTTCGGGCTGTTATTATCCAACTTCTTCAATATTTTTGAATAAAATTTATGAAATTAGTGAATGTTTTGCATTACATAGATCTGATCCGTTTTTACAGGTATTGTCGAACCAATGGAGTATAAATGTAAAAAATACTGGAAAACTATTCCTATGTTGAATTGCTTGGCATCAATTCTGGATCCTAGATTAAAATTATATAGTGTAGAAATTATAATAGAATCTTATTACACCAACATGGCTTATGAAAATATTAATATTAATCAAGAGAAAGAGCGCATTAATAAATGTTTGTTTGCTTAGTTTTCTTTATATGATTCGTTACATAATTCTAGAGTAACTCCGGTAAGAGAAAGTGGTAGTAGTGGTGCTAGTAGTAGTAAGAGTTCTGTGTGGACAATGTTAAGAAGAAGACAAGACACTACTTCCGCTTCTTCTAGTTCTAGTTCTAATACATCTTCATTTACTGAGCTTCAGTTATATCTAAACCAAGTCATAAATTTCAGTGAACAAGAATTAGAAACTTTTGATGTTTTGGCATGGTCGAAAGACAATGCTAGACTTTGGCCAGTACTTTCCATAATGGCACGTGATCTACTAACTCCTCCGATATCCACAGTTCCATCTGAGTCTTGTTTTAGTGCAGGTGGAAGAGTCATTGATGAAAAAAGAAGTAGAATGAAACCAAACACTGTGGAGATGTGTATTCTTTTAAAGGATTGGTTGGATGCTGATAGCCGCTTACAAGGTTTGGGAGGACATGATGTTTCTTCGGATGAAAATGAAGAAAACTAGCATATTTTTTAAACTCTTTTGCAATTTATTATTTACTTTTGTTCAATGTAATTTGTAGTTTTTCAATTTGTAGTCAATAAATTTTTATTTTACAAGTTTATTGTAACAATCTATATTTTTATAATATTATTATATTTATATAATTAAAATTAAACAAAAATAAAAATAAAAAAAAAAGAAAAAAAAAAGAAAAATTGATTTGGGCCGTGCCAGCACGGCACGGCCCGAGGCACGGCCCATAGGCCACGGGCCTATGGGCCGTGCCGGGCCAGCCAAATAAGGAGATGGGTCGTGCCTGGCACGGCCAGTCTCGTTAGAGGGCCGTGCCGGCCCGGCACGGATTTGCGGGCCGTACCAAGCCGTCACGACCCGTTTGACATCTATAACATAAGTAAAGAGTTGCACAGAAAAGGAAATATTGTCGTTGGTATAAACGACTATATAAGGATGCAACTAAGATGCTCAAAATGACTTTTCACTGATCAATCAAGAAACTGAAAAACGCAAGCTTATAAGTCAAAAACATTCATTCTTGAGCAGAACCATCGCATAAAGATTTGATCTTACCAGTCTGCTCAATGTTTTTAAAGCACATTCTATTTGTAATATTTGATCATCAAAAGGATCATTTGTTCGTAGATTATTTCACTCTATCTTTTGTATTTGTACTAAACTAGAAGAGTGAGATTCAATTGTAACTGTCAGGCGGACTGTGTCTGAACAGATTGAGAGACTAGGAGTTTCAGTCTGGTAGAGGGGTAAATCCGGCTGAATCGGGGTTGTACAAATAGTTGTATTACTCAAATTCTTCTAGTGAATCCTTCCTTGATTGGAAGAAGGGGAGACGTAGAAGGATTTGCCTTCGAACTTCCAGAAACATATCTTGTCTAGTTACATTTCGCACTGCTTTGCATTTCACAGCCATCAACCGTTCTTACTAGCTAAGAACATACAGTTTTCGCACTCTCACTTCAGTGGTCTTTTCTGCTTAAGTATTGATTAAGAAACAGATTTCACTCATTAACCCGAGTGAAATCGATAAGAATTAAATTTTAGAGGAGTGTTCATTCACCCCCCTCTAAACACTCCCGTCCGATCCTAACACACAAGTTATAATTTAAATGCACCAGTTATAATTACATGCACCAGTTATAATTTGCATGCACCAGTTATAACTATATTCACCAGTTATAATTTAATGCACCAGTTATAATTTGCATGCACCAGTTATAACTACATTCACCAGTTATAATGTGCATGGACCAGTTATAATTTACATGCACCAGTTATAATTACATACAACAGTTATAATTTGCATGCATCAGTTATAATTACATGCACCAGTTACAATTACATGCACGAGCTATAATTTACATGCACCATTTATAATTACATGCACCAGTTATAATTTGCAAGCACCAGTTATAATTTACATGCACCAGTTATAATTACATGCACCCGTTATAATTTGCATGTATCAGTTATAATTACATGCAACTGTTATAATTTGCATGCACCAGTTATAATTACATGCACCAGTTATAATTTATATGCATCAGTTATGATTCCGATCCAACATTTAAAATTACATGCACAAATTATAATTTACATGTACCATTATAATTTTGTACCAGTTATAATTTACATGCACCGGTTATTTTTTTAATTTTCATGGCAATCGTAAATATCATTTTTAAAAAAAAAATTAATGACAAATTGAGGAGAGAGAATACAAAAAGTAGGAGAGAGAATGCAAAAAGTAGATTTCAAAAAAAGTATATAAAATTGAAAAACGATGATAGAGAATGTAAAAAGTATGAGAGAGAATGTATAAAGTAAGGGTATTTAGGGAATGAAAAAAGACATTTTTAAAACAAATTTTGAAAAATGGACTTATGTGAAAAGATATTTATCCTCCATGCATTTATTTGTACACTTTTTAAAAATGGAGATTTATGTCAAAAAGTTATTTGGTAAGAGTACTTAAATGTAAATTTCCCCAAAGAAAAAGATATATTGTTACATTCGTCAGAAGAATCTCTTATCGTCATGCACGCCACACTATCCCCCCTCTCTCGTTCACAGAGATTACCGAGAATTGATACATTATTCTGTCAAAGGTTCGTCGTACGCCCATGAAAATGAAAAAAATTCCTTATGTTTTCTTTTATCTTATTTCTACAATTATACGTAATACTTGTTTCCAGAAATGTATTAGATAAGAAAATATGATTAAAACATTAAAAAGAAAAGTTAGGCTGAAGTGATCTAGGAATGGTTTTATATAAATTTTGAATTATTTTAGTTGGATAAATATTAAAATTGGAGTTGGACTTCACTCTCAAATCCTCAAATTGGCAATAAAAATAAGTGAAAGAATTGTTTCATAAATTAAGTGGGCTAATCTAAAATCAACTAAGCATAAAATGTTAAAATTATTTGGGCTGAAACGCATAAATGGTCAGCATATAGAATGATTTGGGTTGGGCTAAGCCAAAAAGTAACGGTAAAATTTTGAAATATAATTGGCTGAACAATAATAAAGAGATATTACACATATAAGTTAAATGAAATCAGGTGTTGATGCGCTCAAACTGTTTTTGGCGCATTTTGCTTTGGTATTAGTGGTGTAAAGACCCGGATATTTGAGGTATTCATTAAATTAAAATATTTTGGGCTCAAGTTAAAACCTTATTTATTTTATTATCATTAAATGATTTAGCATGACTTAAACTCTATTAATTAGGTTCCTTGTAGAACTAATTACTCCTAGGATCTTTACCTACCAACTCAAATTACTCAATCCATAGATATCATGATTTAAGCCAAATAATTCAAAGATTTCCATCCCATTTTATTAACACCTAAAAATCGAAAGTTTCATTATTTAATCAAGAGTTTTGGGGAAAGATTTTTATACCATAAAAATCAAGAATCTCAGCCCTTACTTTCGAAAATGTTCATCTTTAATCTTCAGATTTTGTACCAAAATTATATAGTGGAGTTGAACCATTAAATAGTGTATCTAGCATCAACCTTTCCTCTCCATTATTTTGCTCCATTCTGTTTCGAAAACTCACTCTATTAAGTCATAAGTTTCTGCACAAATCTAGCCCTATTCTTGTTCGAAATTATTCAACTTAGAGCCGAAAACTATAGCCTCAATTCTACCAAGAAATTCGACAACTTCTAAGCTTAGGAAGGAAGGACTTCGTGTCGTTTTCGCACCCCCAATCGTTCAAACGTCTATAATCGCTGTAAGTGGGTTTTTGCTAGTATTCGTTTCGTTTTCTAAAAATGATTATGTATGCTTTTAAATCTCAATCGATATGAATTTATTTTGAAATTATGCAAGTAGTATTTTTTAAGCACTTTAAACTTTGAAATCTGATTGGAAGTGGATTCCTTTATGACCCTGATGCGGTGGGATATAACCGTTTACATGACCTCATACGGTGGTTAACCGTTGTTTTTGGAATGTCCAGACCCTTTATTCGTGGGTAAGCCGATGCATGACCTCTTCTCTAGGAGGGATAATTCTAGAGACTGATATCAGTACCAAGAGGAAACTAGAAATTTAATGTGCTTAGTATATGAAAATTATGAACGATTGATATGTTATGTTTATGGCTCGATGGAGCAATTATGTTAAGATGCATTCATTTCAATATATGTTTGATTAAGATATATGTTTTTTTGGAAAATTATGAAAAATATATTACTGTCATATCGATTGGCCCCCGCTTGCTGAGTGTTTTCCAAAACACTCACCCCTTACTCTTCATCCCCAGATAAAGCTGAGGAAGAAGTTGAAGCCGAAGAAGATCACCAATTTTGGGGTTGGTGATATATCCGCTGCGTATTTCTAAGAATTAAGATTCCAAGACTTTATTTAAGTACGATTTTACTATTTAAGTTGTTAAGTTTTAATTTCGCGTTTTTAATTCAGTTGTAAAGACGATGTTTTCACTTTTATGGAATATAGACTGGCTTTTGGTTATTAAGATATTACGAGGCTTATTGATTTTTAATTGTTATTGGAAATCAATGCCGGTGTTATTGACCCCGGTTTCGGGGCGTGACAAATGGTCTATCATGGGTTTTTTGAAAGGGATGTAAGATTTTATATTGTTCGTACGTACAGACAATATTGTTTTTAATAAATTGTTTTTATGAAATATTTCATTCGCAAACTTGTTTGCTATTATTTAATTGAATCTTTTAACTGCCCGACAACTCCATCGATTTAACCATATGCTCATATAAATATTGCACTTATTCTCCAATATATTCCTTCTGTTTTCATAACATTTTTTTTGTGAGTTTCTATCATATCAACTATGGTTTAGTTTGGAAAAGATATTATTTATGTATCTATAAATTATGTCATACTGAGACTTGTTGTTCTAGATATATAATTTGGAAGCCATGCCGAAGTCATTGGCTACGCTCGAGGGTGTGATAATATCTATCTTAGTTTTTTCCTACAATTTTCTCCATTTAATCAAAATTTCAAACTAATATATATATGCTAGTTTAGATAGAAAAGCTTGTACAAGAAATTTTGATCCTTAAAATTTATTTGGCCCATTCATTTTTAATTTTATTATTTTTTGCCCCCCGAATAAATGTTTTAGATTCGTCGCTGTCAGGATCTGATTATGGCTCGCTCCTATTGAATGCATGATGTACATGAAAAGCACCCTTGCTTAATCTTTGTGCGTGCATGCTAGTTTATTTATTTGTGATTTGTGAAACATATAAAGAAGAGAGAAAAAGAATTAGTCTTTGCTGTATCTATGACACATTTAGCATACGTGCAACATAAGTTATCAACGTATATAAAGAACTGTTTCTCTATATTGTTACAGCCTCCCTTGACCAAGAAGCTTCTTTGGTGTAGAAGATTTTCTCGATGATGATAATAGCCATAGCCGGCCATACTCATACCAAAAGGATAAGTCCAGTAATCCAACCAAGCATGTATCTTTCAAGCAACGTACTGCTGCTTTTATGGAGCCATCTACATTGGATGTTTTCATTTCAAAACGCTTCGTCTCTGCTTCACTAACCCACATGATGACATGCAAACAAGTTGTTGTTGCTGATACAAATTCGAATGATATCAAGGCTGTGCTTAAATCATGAACAGATATACCTGCGCGTTGGCTATATGTCGGAGTTTGGTTGATATAGCAAGAGAAGTTGATGTATACACATCATCGTATACTCCTAGGGAGTGAGACAAGTTTCAAGGGAAGATCAGAGCAGCAGTTCAATCCCTCATTGACAATGGCATTAGCATTGAAATTTACCTTGATTGATATGTCTTTTAGTGTTCTTCGTAGATTTATTTAGAGGAAAAAAATTTAACTTTTGTTTTCATTTAGGGTGAGCAAACACTTCTCTCGTTTTCCCTTTTTCCGAATTTATTTAGGTTGCATTTGGTTGAAGGATTTAGATTTGAAAAAGGGAAGAATTCAAATGACTTCATTTTGTAGGAAACTGCCAAACAAGTGAATTGATTTAAATCTTGCATTTAAAATGATTTGAAATCCACCTATTCAAATGTACCCTTAAAGAATTCAATACACGAATACACAAGTAAGGCTATAGAGTGAATCAGAAAATCATTGTCAATGTTAACAATTGCCAGAATTATATGAAGATTAACTTACAGAAATATTCTCACACAGTTTCTGTTACAAGAATGAACTATGAACTAAACACGTCTCTTGTGGTATACATATGAAACGATAATCTACACCATGCAACTCAGAGTGTCGTCATCTTTTTGCACCATCACGGATTGAAGTTCAAGTCACTCTCCATAATGTGATGCCATCCGGCATGATTCAAGATAATTGAAGTTTCCAGGCAATCATATTCATAGTAAATAAAGGAACAATAAATGGCACCTTATCCTGATTTTGATTTGTTAAGCCCAAATGACCGCCTAGTCGAAAGGGGATGGAGAACTTCACCGATATTGTTGAGGAATCCTCTAAAATATATGTTATTTTTAACAACTTCGAGGTCTTCTAAACGCGATCTTCTAAAGAATGCTATCCATTTGCTCTCTTGGCTTCCTTTCTTGATTTAGTCCATCTAAACTCGCTTTTAAAGCTTCTGCACTAGCCTTGGCCTCGTATACCTTCCTCTGCCAATGCAGGTAATCTTGCCATTTAAACTCTGCATTTCAATATCATTCATCACTTCCATTTTCCAACTTTTTGTTTCCCATCTTCCATTAGCATTAGTTTTAGGATATTTATAGAAATTCGAGAAACTAAACTTATAATTGCATTCACATCCCAAGGTTTGAAAATGTTTATAAATGAATATAAATTAATAATCAAGTCTCCCTGTACTTACCATTTTTTCACCTTGTGTTTCTTTGTTTAAATTATTCTTTCATGTACCTCTCACAAACTCAAACCCCATGTCTTTCCCAAACCAGCAGCGGCAGCACTGGCTTGGGGGTGGGGAGAGGAGAAGAAAGGAAAAAGCAAAGATGAAAATAGAAAAAGAAAAAGAAATTATAATCTTTATGTGTAAAAAGTATTTCAAGTGCATCGGATTTTTTTTAAAAAAAAAAACTGTTGGTAGGCAGAAAATAATCATTTTAAAATGCTAGCATTTTTTAAAATTGCTGACGTGGATGCAATTGTTTAATCTTGGGGAGGGTTTTGCCGGTCTCGACAAAAATAAGGAAGGCAGAAGGATCCTAAAACTTTTTCTGTGTGAGTGGATGCCAGCAGCATGTGATATTTGGCATCTGCATAAATTCGATCAAGATTCTAAAAATTATCCACATAAATTGCAAGAATGTTGCCTATATATGAAGACCACAATGTAGGGGGCGTATCTATATTGTCACACCTGTAAAGACTATTCACCAATTATACTTGAAAGAAACGTGAAAGGGGTGTACCTCATTTGTGATAGTATTCATGAGATAGTTTCACATGACACGTGAAGAAACCAGCTAACAGCAGTGAAACTACGGCCAAAAACATCAAAATAAGTATTTACACCACTATCATAGGAACGAGACCTAATGTTAGAAGCCATGAAAGGATGAGCGCACTTGACCAAAAAAACCAGGTAGTTATGAATCAAGTTCCTATGTATCATGCATCTATCTTCCAGGAAAGGATGGTCGTTCCCAAAAATTACTAATTTAGAAACCATCAGAAAAGATATGGACGAAAAGCTCTCCATTTAGTTCCTGGTAATTGTGGCAGTGACCTTCAGATAAAAGTCAGTTGTGCCATCTTCTGATCCCAACTGATCACATATTTAAACTCATGTTAACCTCGTATTTCAGGAGAAGAGGAATATGTTGGGCATTTCCACATGTATATATGGCGGTATCAACACAAGTTAATAGCTTTGAAAATGGCCATCGGCAGTCACAATTTTCAGTAAATTGTTGATATTAGTGATTGTCTTTGAAAGAAAAGACATTGTCTCCAGGTTTGAGAAATAAACAAATAGTTTGAAATAGAACTTAGTTCATTGCTGAATTTTTGGAGGTTGCTAGGAAGCCCATAAAAGGTAATGTTCTGCGATTGAGAAAATAATCAAAAGAAATCCACGAACCTGTACAACATGTGGAGCCAAACTTCTAATAGAATTTTCAATGCCATAATAAGCTGCAGCACCGAGTGAAAGAGAGAGGTCGTTTCAGCCATTAAACATACATCTACAATTGAGGGAGGCAAATTTGGGAAGGCACCAACCATACCTGTTAAGATATAGATAACTTTCAGCTCCTTCAGCCTTCCAGCAAGAATAAATGCAAGTGCAACCACTCCATATATACAGATAAGGAAATGCCTGCAAATGCATTTCTTCCAAGGGAGAGCCAAAATTGAACCGGAAAAAGTCCAAAAATTACAGTAATTTGATTATCCAAGAACTGCAATTTTGTAATCTCAGAATTTCCCTGTTTCACAAAAATATCATAACTGGGAGAACTGTAAACCTATGTAACACTCCACAAAGCTTTATCCTATGCTGATAAGGTCAAAGCCACAGGTATTGTCTTTTCCCATTGTTTCGCTCTGCATATTCCAGTTTCATGTTTAGAGTTAAACTGCAGAGGTTCAAATCATGTTTCAGGTGATAGATCACCACTTTTCCTCCAGATTTGTCTTTAAATTTAGATCAAACTAGTCCCTCAATTTTCTAGGATTGACACCGAGTCAAACAATTGCTTATAATGTTCAACCGTTACTCCATTCATGTTACAAGCTTATGATAGCATTCTCATCCTGATGATGTTCTACATGTGTATATGTTGTTTAATCCAAATCAGCAGCCCACACAACATCATTATTTCTCTCTTTTCCTTTTTGACAATGTGGTATAAAAATAACAAGATATCTGATCCAAGGACGACAAAGGAATGAACAGTTCTGTAGATCCTAAAATACATGATCATCTAAGGAAAGTGTGTACATCCATAGTGGCATAACCACAACGAAAGCACAGCGAGAACTGAATATAATTGTCTTGTTCATACCAGAACACTTCAAAATATTATTACTCACCATAGAATAAAAGCCATAAAGTATCTAGTATTCTTCTGCCCTATGCAATTGTTCTGAAAAATGGCATAACTGAAAATACTTGAGGAAAGTGCTAGTTACAGGTAATTGCAAATTTCAATGTTATATAAACATGCATCATAAGAATAAAGAAAAAAGTTAATGAACAAACCATCCAACCACAATGAGGGTCGAACCTAGCAAGCAACACAACGATTGCATATGCTGCAATGCTTCGACCTAGAAGGCCTGAGTGTGGAACAAAATAATTTAAATCCAAGTACTTAATCATCAATTTTTTGGGAGAAGTTCACTATATTCACAGCCAGAAGGCTCAGAATAATGAACTTACTTCGGAATCTTGCAGGTAGAACATTCTTTCTCTGAGAAGAAAATGTTGTCATAAGGATAAACAAATATACTGACATACATTAGCAGAAGTCACTGTCCCTAGATCAGAAAAACTAGTCAATAGAAATAGGAGAATACCCACACCCACTGCCAAGAAGTTCGTGTACCTGAAATTATAAATACTCTTAAACACAAGTTAAAATTCTATGATTCATTAGTACACAAACAACAAACATATACCATTCATACCTGTGCATTCCACTTAAGTAATACCCTGGAATGTAGCTGAAGGATGACTTTGCAATGAAAAAATAAGTTGCCCCAATTATTATTAAATACATCAACTGCACCAAGGGTATAAAACAGACCAGTCAAACTTCTACATGCAAAATATGTAATTTGAGAAAGAATAGACCAACTCAATCCTGTGATCTCCCTCTACACACAGTTATCCGATAAGCAAAGCACGATCTCATATCACTCAAAGGGATACTAACAATAGAACAGCTTGACTTGAATTCCAAAGATTAGTTGAAGCAATAGTAGCATTCGGTTTAAATAAGAAAAGTGGAAGATGAAAGTAATTCAGGGATGCCACAATTAAGCTTTCGAATTTATTCAACAATCAAATAAAAGTTAACTCATATTAGCTGCATCGATTCAAATTTCTACTACAACCCACGTATTAAGTTACACACTAATACCAATCAAAATCACCTCTACCGGAGTTAAGCATAGGCGCCGAAGTTGGAAAAATGGATACGCTGAATGAAGAGGTTTGTTTGTTGCTGCCCTGAAAGCACTGCCCAGGCATCATCTACTGTAGAATCTTTTTTTTTCTTTTAAAAAAAAGATTCCAAATGAACGGTGATGATGCCCCTAAGGACACTGCCGACATCATCAAACAAACGGAATGAAGGTGCCCTGGAAAATTGGCCATTGCCCGCAGAAGAATGATACCAAAACTAAAGCTGTCACCAGGTCATGACACACCAGCAGCCACTGAACATCCATCAAATTTAAATGGACGGTCGATTAATACCGTTTCGAGATTGTGTAGTCACGGGATTCAAGGGATAAGTTAATTGAAATCGAATTGATGATTTTCGAAAAAAGTAGTTAAATTTGTGTTGAAGGAGGGGTTGTTGCTCGATCCAGGAGTGAAGAGTGCCAAGATTTTTGACTTGTGCAGAAGCATAAAACGTGTATTTATGAAATGAAAGATCCTATTATTGAACTAGGTATCGTTTGATTTGAACGATGTGATAAATAATATAATGATTTAAAATTATGAAATGATTATAAAAATAATATGATAAGTTATACGATGTTTGATTTAAGGATAAGATGATTGATAAAATTTATTGTTTTGTATAATTCTAAAATACTCTCAGAATTATAATAATAATAATTTAATATTATATTATTATATTAATATTATTAATATTATATATATATTATAATATAATATAGTATGATATAATATAATAATAATAATTATTATTATTATTATATATTATAATAATACATGATAATCATATAGTAATAATAATTATAAAATAGTATTAACAAAAATAAATAAATTATATATATAAAACAAAAACAACAAAAATATATATAATAATAAAATATGAGAATAATAATAATAATAATTAAAATCTAATGATAATCATATATAATAATAATATATAATAATATTAATAAAATAATAATAATACAATATAATAATTATATACTAATTATAATGATAAAATAGTAATAATAAATAATAATAATATAATATATATATATATAACAAAATAATAATAAATAAATAGTATATATATAATAATTATTTAATTGTAAAATAATAATAATAATATATATATGGGTGTCTATATGTGTATATAATTATTATTATTATTATAATTATAATTATAATTAGAATAATAATAATATCGATATATATTATAATAATCATATAATAATACATAATACATATATATAACAAAAATAGTAATAAATATAATATATATATATATATAATAATTAATTTTATTATAAAATAATAATAATAATATATGTGTGTGTATATACATATATACGTATATACACACACATATATTTAATAATAATATATAATAATCTATATATGTGATGCTCGGAATATTTGATAATTATTCAATTGACTTAATTGTGGTATTTCAATAAGATTTTGAGATTTAAATTATTGGGAATGTTATTTTGCTCCGGAGTTAGAATAAATTCTGGGTTGAGTTTATATCGTAAATTAAACTCAAGAATGATATCCGAAATTATCTACACTGAATCATTTAATTAATTGGAGTAAACTTGAATTAATTTCGGAATCAAATTACGGGAAAATTGTACCCGGAATTGAAATAAAACTAGTGGGACTGGACTTATGGTGCACTTTTAATCAATAATTCTTACCATTATTTTGAGTTATGATTTAATTAAACTAATTGATTTATGATTGGAATTGAGAGTTAAATGGGTGGATTAAAGTAAGGATTGGGGGAAAAGAAAAACACACACTAGCTCATCCTACACACACTAAATATCGATCTTGCTCTCTTTCCCCTTAGCCTTCACGCCATTTCCCCCTCTTGCTCACGCCGTCCCACTCTCGTGCTATTAGGAACGATTTCTCCCCCTTTTCAAGCTCAATCATATGAAGGTTAGTGTGGTTAGATCTTTATCTTGTTTCTTGCTTGAAATTTCCTTGAAGTTTTGGGGAGTTTTGTTCAACATTTTCGATTTTTAGGGTAAGGGAGAGCCGATCGATTTCTTTCCTGTCCAAGGGAAAATGTGTGGTTAGTGTTTAAGTGATTTCAACCTTATGGGTTGTGTTCTAACTGGATTAATCATTGTTTGAGTTGTGGGAGAAAGTGGAGTGGTGTGTGTGCATGTGTGTGCTACTGTGTGCGTGAGTGTGTGCTGTGTGTGTGTGTTGTGTGTGTAGAATTGTCCATGATACATGTTTTTGTGTGTACTTTTGTGTGTATTAGTATGTCTATGTGATATATACACATATGTATGAGCATTTCTGCTGTGTTGGTGAATGTAGATGTAATTAAGTGTGCAATATGTGTTGTATACATGAGTGTAGGTACATATAAGTGTGTATAGGTGATGTATGTACATGTATATGCCTTTATAAATGTGTATATAAGCTGTATATGCAAGAGTGTGTGTATTTCAGCATGTATTGAGGTGTATAAATTGAGTATATACATGAATGTGTGTGTTCTAGCTTGTATTGATGTGTATATGCTATAGCTTATGATTGATGAGTTATTACTAAAGCATGGAGGCCAGTTTGATGGATGCAGATCTTGCTATTTGTATTGGTGAATAAATTCAAAGTATGAGTGGTTGTTGCTTCTATATGTTGAGAATGTTGGCTAAATTGTACGAACGAGGTATATGGTGACACGAGAATGAAGTAAGAATATTATTGACTTAGAATGATAAAAACACCTCATTGAAACATTTTATGATTTAAGTAACAATATGCATGTCTTATTGAGTTGTTGATTGACGATGTTGAATTGAAGTGGAGAAGTTTTTAAATGATATCAGTTGTATTGCAAATGAGCTAATATTGAATTGATATTCAATACAGACACAACACGAGACTTCAGACGTTGATGATAGCTTGTTCATGTTGTCGACTATAAGGTACATGGTGACGTATGAGCAGGTATACCCAGTATTTATATATTCATGGATACATGTGTTTTGAATGTGATGTTTAAGGTTAAGTGATTGAGTTTGATAATTGAGTTTAATACACGTGGAATGGTGGATACGTCGATGTACGTGATCCGGGTATACGAGTTGATTATTGATGCCCTTGGCACGATCGATATGAGAAGTGGTTGAGAATGAGAATAATTGATAGGCAGAGTTGTCTTCATGATAAGATTCGTCATGATTGAGTATAAATGATAATTTTGGTTATGTCGTATTTATTGCATTGATGAGTATCATTGTTTGAATAATGATATTGAACTTGATGTTTATGAAAGTGTATAAGACTGAAACAGGAACAGTTCGTGATAGCTTTGCCGGTTCGAAATTTGTACAGGGAGTATATTTTATGAGTTTTGAATAATCTAAATTGTTGCATTACAATTTCGTATATTGATTTTTTGAATGAATATTGAGTTGGAGTATGCTCATCATGTGTGGAGGTTGTTTCTGTTGAAACATGTATAACATGTACAACGTTGTCTCGGGAAAAAAAGCTTGGACCCATGGAAAATAGTGCTCGCATGATTATGGTACAAGTATCGGTTGATGGTACATATCACTTACGCATTGAGAATTGATTCATTGATTTGTTGCTCGTATGTGAACACCTGGATGCGTGTATATGGACTGTATAATGGTTTTGAAGTCCTCTTTTTATATCGTTGATTGATGTGCATGTTATTTTGAGGAGTATGTGCTTTACGAATTGAGTTTTGAGGGGAATTTATTATATTATTGCGCGAGAGGTTGTATATGGTGCATATGTGATTTGTATTTTTCTGGGTAGTCCTAATTATGGGGAGACTCTGCCCAAATTTTATAAAAGTCTTATCGTAGATATGAAGCATGTAATGATTCATTTAAAGAATGAAAAATCGTCATATACATTGACGTCATAAATGCACTAATGATGAGTTAAGGGGTTGGGGTCTTATAATATATAATAATAATAATAATAATATATATTATATATTATTATTATTATACTTTATTATTATTATTATTTTATAATAATAATAATAAATTAATAATATATAAACAAAAATATATAAAATAATAATAATATTATTATTATTATTAAACAATACAAATACAATATACAATAATAAAGTTGTAGGAAATATGTTGTAATTTTTAGCGAGAATTTCAGATTTTGAAATAATAAAAAAAAGGTTGGAGGGGTAAATATGTTATTTTGTTGAAAAATGGTATTAGAATGTAATAAATATGGTGGGATAATTTTTTTTAAACTCTCAAACCAAACATGGGACTAATTTTTTATCCAAAGATTAATAAACTCATCCTCTAAACCAAATACACCCTAAGGCTGTGTTTGGTTTGGATGATAAGGGTGGGAAAAGGGTGGAAAAGGTGGATAATCCAATGTTTGGTTACATGTATAATTTTCGGGCCTTATCCCGAAGCCCCGATATTAGCCGCTCTTTTCCGCGGTAGATGCTTGAATACAGATCCTTTCTCGTTTGAAGGATTGTGCATCTTCATTTACACAGTACCAAGAGATAAGAAACACTTTTACCAATTTGACCTTCTATTCCAACCTGAAGCAAAAATCGATAGAGAATTGGGAAGCAAAACGATGTTAAACGAAATTGAAGACAGAGTGAAGCGAGGCACGGCGTGAGGAAGAAAAATGGCATGGAATAGAAGAGCCATAGCTGCAGACGAATAATCCATTCTCGAGTCCATCAAGCACCGCCTCGCCACTACCGGTAAGTTCTCCGAAGCCCTAACTTTTGCCGATCAGTACTCTTTTTTCTCGTTAAAAAATAACCCAGGAGCGTGAAAAACAAGTGGGTTGTACTGTATTTGTTGAATAGAATTCTAGTTTTGGGTACCGAGATTGAAAATTGGTTACGGGATTTGAGAATTCTGTATTGTTTGTCATTCACATAGCACATGTTTTGATGTTTGTATGGTGCAAGCACGTGCAATGACAACGCCATTTTCAATACCTTTTCAACCTTTTGTTTATCAAGTAATTTTACTATCTATGCGTAAAAATGTGTGAATTTTCGTTTATGAATGGTTATCTGTGTTTGTATATATCTACGATTTAGAGTTATTCACCTATTGGTTTGAATTTTTGGTCAATTATCTTAATTGCGTGTGTTGTCGATGATGATGATGAGAGAATTTACTTACAGCTACTTAGACTTACTTCCTCTTTTTAGTGAAGATTGGATAAGAATTAGTGTGTTTCTATAATCTAAGCACCGTCTTGGATGTGTTTTTTTAGCTTGTTCGTTAGTCTGTGATTTTCGACATCGAAGATCGTTGATGATGAGGTTGTGGGCTTGCTCAAAGTCCAGAGAATTTGATTATGAATGCATTAGACTTTTCAATGTTAGGGAATGCTAATGTTTGCTGGTATTGTGCTTGTTAGTGATTATAGGTATGCCAACTATCTTACAGTGGATTTGGTAGAAGGTTATTATAACATGTGATATGGGATAATATGAAATGACGTAACTTCTCTTTGTCGGAGTTTATTTCATGGAAGATCATGTGCTTATTGTGCTTGTGATGCAGCTTATCTTGTAGTTATGAATCCATTATTTGTGAAGTGTGTGGGCTGTGGGCAAAATGATTTTCAGATAGCTCAGGGCCAAGTCCAAATTAGGGAAGACTATGGCTATAATATTAGGAGTGGCAGTAGGAGCTGGGTTTTGGATTATTTGCTTGCTGTTTGCAAGAGGTGCATAACAGATTTTTCTTAATGCATCACCATTTTATATATTGTTTGGGTTATTTGCTTGCTGTTTGCAAGCCCGTCGGACTTACCAGGTGTAATTCAAATTTGTGGACATTGGTTGCATTATTATTATTTTTTTAATCTTTAAGCGTCACAAAAAACTAATTTTACTAAAATTTCGTAGTAGTGTAGCACTCCCAATTCCTAATTTACTTATGAAAACTTCTTTTAATTTGTGTTAAAAGTTATATGCTTCCAAGCTCAAGGTTGTTCTTTTCTCATATACAACAATTTCAAGCATAAACAGGGGTGCGACGAGAATTTGCCAATGACTCTGCTTCAAATGGTTAGGATATTAATAGCAAATGATGATATTCCTTATTTTTCGAATTCAAAATAAAATATTATTTTGTGGTGTCTAGTTGAATGAGTACGAGGAATTAGCTGGTGCAAGTATCAATGGAGGCGGTGATTATAGTTGTGCATCATCAATCGCTGATGATGATTGTTATGCAATCAAGGCCGTGGAGTGGTTGCGAGGCTCATGGGTTCTAATTATGAAGTCATAATGTTATGGAGCACAAGTATCAGAATGTGATCTACAGACCAAATGGATTCCAATTATGGGTTCATGGGTTCCAATTATGCAATCTTGCCTCCTCGGCTAAATGGATTTCAATTACCCATCACAAACTCTGTCTCCGATCAAATGCGTTAAATTTATCCCACCGAAGGATGCTGCTCAGATAATGAAAACAATTGTTGGTGTTTCATATTGGCTATAACTGTGCACGATTATTCAGATTCTTCATATTCTAGTTGCTGCTGTGATTTTATTTCACAAGTTCATATTTCAAAATTTGAATGTGCTTTGTAGTTTTTAAATTTTTATTGCTTTTTGTTTGTTCTTCGTTGTTGTTTTTGGTAATGTCATAGTAATGAGGAGCGATTTGTATATGGGTACCCCTTGCATACATATTAATAAAATTGTCTTATACAAAAAAAGATAACTTGAATTAATTACATACTATTATTTATTATGTAAATATATTAATAAATTTTTAAATAAAAATATCTGATAGAGGGGGCATTTTTGTCATTTTATGAATAAAATTAATCTATACCATATATTATCAATTACACCAAACATAATATTACTTATCATATTTTAGTAATCATACGAACCAAACACAATATAACTTATCCATTAGTTTACTTATCAATCAATTATCTACTTTTTAAGCTATCACTCAGTTATCTTATCATAGCAACCAAACGCAGCCTAAGGGTATTTGGTACATTTATAAAGATAAGATGAGCCATAGTTTTTAACTATTCATCCATCGCTTATCACATCACATCCATTGTACCAAACAATGTCTAATTGTATTCTGTGTATCATCATCTAAGAAATATGATATAATGAAAACATATAATTGCTTGTCATAATGAAATAATGAAGGGTGATGATCACGTTCTAATGGGCATCTAACCTTATATTACAAAGTACAAACCTATGTATTGGAAGTATCAAAATACTTTAAGTAAGATCTTTGAATTATTGAGCTTTTGTTGAGTTAGATTAGATCTATTATGAGATAAATTATTGGTCATATTCAAAATATTTTTACCCGAGAATTATTTGATAGAAAATGAGCTGATTACCACCTAGAACAAGAATATCGATAAAAAATATATTCTTTTCAATCTCAAGTCTATTATAGTTAAATCGACTAATACATTTTACCATCTTCGTCGTTTTCAATATAACAAAAAATTTATGTGGAATGGAATACCCTCGATCCTATGCAATTTTTTTACTAAACAAATATTCAAACCATCATTTGCAAGTGTCTCAAGTGAACGGGTCGTGTTTTGGTTTGCAATTAAGCCCTAACTGCATCTTGTGCCTAGAGGTGTCAAAATGGATCAGGTCCGTCGAGTTGGCCCAGGATTTTTTGGGTCCACCTTCTGGGCCAAGCCGTTTAGGCCGCGGGTTTTGGCAGGTTGGTCCTTTTAAAAAAAATGGTTTATTTTTTTTTTTTAGCCTCAAAATATGAACTCAATATCACATTGAAGAATCCGGTCCACGGTATATTTTTCAAATTAGTCGTGCTTGAAAGTTACAACATGCATTTCAAAATAGAATAAAATAGTGGTTCCCTAGTCAAACATTTTTAGTTGCAGGGTTAATGTTTAAATAAAACCAGAAGCAAGTTCAATATCTTCCTAGCATCAGTTTCAGACTCGGCAAGTTCCTAACATTTTTTTTTATTTTCTACTGGTTGGCCCGTCCCAACCCGCGGCATGCCTCGAGTTGGGTTGGGTAGGGGTTTCCCAACCTTCCTGGAAGTGTGTTAGGCGTGTCAGCCAGTTCCAAATATGCTGGCCCGTTTTGACATCTATATTTGTGCCTATCATTGGCTCAAATTATAACCATTGATATTATTCATATATACCAAGAGAGAGATACATCACAATATGGATATAAAATATAATAATTTTCAAAAAGTATGATACGCAATTACAATTTTTACATCTCTAATGGAATATCTCTCTTTGTTATTTTTAATTTTCATTTTTCATATTTTTTTGTAATTTATTTAATAATATTTATATAATATACTACAAAGCTTGAATTCGATCAGTGCCCAAATAGTTTTAGTTTGTATGGCTCAAGTTTACTCAAAAGGTACTCAAGTAAAGCTTGAAATTTTTTAGTCGATTCCAAGCAGAGAGACTCGAATAAAATCCTTTTTTCTTTGTTTTTTTTTTTTTCCCTTAACCCTTTTTGGTCCGCTCCTACACACATACAATCGAATCAGCTCACATGCAATGATTCTAATATGATGAAATGGCAAGAGAAGCATTAACAACCAGTCTTTTAAACTCTTGCGAACTTCAATTATATCATCCTCGTTTCATAAATACATAAACTAACATATTACCAGTTAAAGACCAATCATACTGTGTTGGTGTGGAGCCACACTAGATTCATACAAATATTTTCCCTAAAATCCTCCATCTCTTGTTCCTATTTATCCTCTCATACCTCAAGCCTTGGAACATGGTATCGCCGATGTTTTAAAAAAAAGTCAAATAAATTCGAGAGCATCAATTGAGACATCTCTAATATGACATGTTTTTCTTGAAAGTGATATATAAATATTAGATGTGCTCTAATAGGTTATGCTTTTAGTTGATATATTCATTTGAATGTCTCACAAGTTTGATAGTTTCAGTTTTCTAGTAAGACAGTCGAATATTCTTTATTAGTCTATCAGAATCATGAAGAATCTTCGTGTTTGTGCATATTGCCATACTTGGATGAAGTATGCGTATGCAGTAAGTCAGAGGAAAATTTTACTAAGAGACACATCATTTCAATGAAGGAAAATCACTTGCATGACTATTGCTGGCAAAAATATGAATTCTTAAGAATCACTCTTTAATACGCAAATCCTATTGAAAAAATATAGAAATGTAACACCATATTATAAATTAATATTCAAGAGTTAGTTAGGCACAACCTTGTAGGAATGGATCGAAATTTCACAAAAAAATATAGTCATCTTCTACCTCTTAAGAGTATCTGGGTATCAAGGTCACAAATCTTAATGCCGCTGCCTGAGGTTATATCTCTTTGCACTTGAACAAGTCAAAGAAGAACTATCCTCAATTTCCTCGGGGTATGCATAATCAGGGTCCTCTAGCAAATCCACATTTTCGGATAAATCGGTGTCGACCCACGATGACCAATTGACATCACTATCAACTTCTATGTCAAGTGACAACATCTCTTTGTTCCCTTGCATTTTGTTTACCTTATCCATTATCATCAACAACATTTTATGGTTCAACACTTCATAATCTCTGCATTTTGTGCACAAAATATATAAGTTTCTATGTAGTCCTGCAAAATTTTAACTATTGTTCAGAAGAGTAGAGTGTTTACCTGTATGAGAAAATGGCGTACAGATACTGAATAGATGCAAGAAAACCAAAAAGTAACCTAACTGTATATATCATCTTTCCTTGATTTTCGATATTTGCTGTCAAGTACCAAAGTATACTGACTTCGACTGAGAACGTCAAACACAACCCTGAAAATAAATTTTGTTACTATATTTTAATACACAAAATTTTCTAGATCATTAAAAATTTCAAGTGTTTATTTACCTAAATAGAGCCTGTGTCTGACATTATAAGCCTGTTTGACACTAGTTAACATGTATATGATGAAGATCGCAACCAAGTAAACTAGAAGGGCTATGATCACTCGAGATTCGAACAACATTGCACTATGCAAGGCAAACAGCTTGTCTACGGCAACGAACATGCTTGCCTGCTTGTATTCGAAAGCTTTCTACAATAAGGTGACAACCACAATCATTTTAAATGATGTCATATTCAAATATTAAATTTGTTGAGCATTTGAAGAAAGAGTAGCTAACCTGAGCTGCTAATATAAGGTTTGAATTCTCAACTAGTTTATCATGAGATTCATGTAGTTCTTTTTGCTTTATCAGTAGCTCATCTTGTTGTTTATGCTCAAATTCTGCTAACTTTTCAAGAGTCACCCTATACATTTAAACAAATTTATCTTAAATGCATTGTAACATCTATGAGCATGTGATTAAGCGACACGATGATAAAAAAAATGGCACTTGGATAGTCATATGGTATTAGAGATTTTATATAATGTTCAGGTATAACATTTCTTATAGGCTAGTAATATCATAAAATATATATTTAAAAGGGTGGTCTTAAATATAACATTCACCTGCTTTCTTCAAGGGCCTGTGACTGAAACTTTGTGAGAAAATGGAGACCTTCAAGAGCCAAAGATTGTCCATCAAGAAGTTGTTTTTGTTTATCCAAAGACGTCCCCGCCATATTCCCGATATCATCGGCCTTACCCTGCAAATTTATCATCTTTGAAAACATTTCATCCCCAACTCTTCCAATCTCCTTCTCGATTTCAACCGCTTCGTTTTTCAAATTTGTAATTTCTACGCCCAAATTTTTATAAGAATCTTGAAGTAACACCATCCCTTCTTCCAAACTATCCTTCATTCTATCTTGCCCGTTACTTAACTCTACTTGAGAATCTGCTACTATCTTAGATTGCTCATAAACTACTTCAGAATACTTCAAAACCGAGTTAACACGATCCTCCACATTCCTCGATGTTTCTGCAACTTGCTGTGTTTGATGATCAATCAAACTCAACGAGTCATGCACATGTCTTGAATTCTGCAATAATTCCACCCCATGTTGCTTTATCTCCTCCAACTTTAGTTCTGCATATTCCGCAGAAGTCTTTAGCTCATTTACCAATCGTTCTGTTTGATACTTAAACACATCAGTCCTACAAAAAATTAACACAGATTAAGAAAACACCATCTTCTAATCAAACAAAAGACTATAAATTATTACATAAACACAGCAAATCCAAGAAAATAAAATACTTAACTGTAACTGATGGCAGATTGAGTTGGTTTCAAGAAAGTATTCAAGAAAAATCTTGTGTGAATCTACATCAAGATTTTTTAGACATTTCATCATTCTAGAGCTTTCATCACAATGAGGAAGATTGGGGCGGCCTGTGAGACGTTGAAAGCAATCGCTCAAATGCCAAGCTAATCTAGCCCTCGACTCTTCATCAGCAAGAGTTTTTGAGCATCCTTCAAACACCTTCTGGTAAGCAGCTTGCCAGCAAGAATTTGGGGCGAGCATTTTGTTTCTAGCATTCTCGATTAATGCGATGCCATTCGGGTCGTTGAATGATTCTATCGAAAATTCGGAAAAGCCATTTTTATACATCACCTTATTCTCAGAAAATTTCTTGATATCATCGGTCTTTTCATTAGACGAAAAGAACCAACTCCATGACAAGCATGCCTGTGAAAGCAACATCATGGTAAAGATGAAATACGAGTAAGATTTATGAGGTCGACGATCCATATGTTATTATATCGAACCTACAAAAATAGAAAAAAATTTCTTGTTATAACGCAACCAACACAACATGAAGTCATGAATCAAACACTTAAAACATATATTACATATATTTCTATTGCTAACATTCATGGGATGACATGATATGACTTCCCGATGAGAGGGCGATATAAAATTCTACATATATGATCTATGCAAACCAGAAACTTCTATTTAAAAAAAATTTATATATGGACGTAGCAAATTTTCCAATTGAGATGGGATGAATGAATTTTAATTTTTTGAAGCAAAAACATGATCTTAGAAGCATGAGTGCAAGACTTGTCGTTTGCCACAATTAGACAATAGATACTAATATAGTCTTGAAAACCAAATAAATAATTTATTTTTAAAATGGAAACCTTATGAGAAAATCCTTGTGCAACATAAAAGAACATGAAATATCTGATCAAATTTAAAAATTGGATTCTTGAAGCATTTAAAAATAAATTGTCAACCACAAACTCAAATCATATTTCCAAGATAAAGTAACTATAAGTGCACATAAACTTTCCTCTCATAACTCCCATGATCTTATAATTCTTCAAGTATTTCAGATACTATTCCTAATAAACGGGGTCCAATATTTTTCACAAAAAAACTTCCTAAGAACATAAAAAGCTATTTCCAAAACCAAGAAAATTGGAAAATATAAAATATGTATTTGTTGCGTGGAAAAATTAAAGAGGATATTCTGACCGTTAGAAGCGTTTGGATAATACTGACGCACGTGTCCGACCCGACTTGCTTATCTCTATTGTTCATATAGTCTACCCCAATTTATTATAGTTAAATGCCTAGTAGCTTATGATGTTACTTGGAAAAAATATTATAGTATTATGAGTAAATATTTTATTTAACAAATTCCGAAAAAAACTCATAGTTTTTTAAACTTCAAATAGAAGACAACAAATGAATTTAAAGGGAAAAAAATATAGGCATGGATTGCAAACTCCAAGAATTCGAGAAGAGAAAATTAAACAGCACAAAGGGCTTACACCTTTTGATTTTTGTGTCAACTAAAACCTCAAGTCAGTTTATTTTAGGATCATACACATATTTATGGGAATTTTTTTGGTGCATCCGGTGCACCAAAGATCAACACACTACACACCTATATATGCATATATATAAATAAGCAATGTTTTTAAAAATTGATCATGCATGCGAAATTCTATGATCATATATAAATGCCTGAGAAATTTTTTCTTCTCAAACTTTAATGTGAATTGTTTATATATAACACTCTTCTCTACATACCACGCCTGCTATACTATACTTTTCATTTTTAAAAAAAAAAAAAACTATTTTAATATATCGATTTTTTCCAGTATTTAGACAACCTAAATTTCATCAACGGGTGTTTTTTTTTTTTTTTTTTAATCATATTAGCCTTTTTGAATTATTTTCAATTTACGTTTAAACGTAAAGTTTATTTTAATGGGCCTCCAAATTTTATTGTTCGCTTTCAATGGCTAAAGCCAATATTTGCAGCTCACTGACTATATTGACTTGTAAAATTTTATATATTCAAAAAAACAAAAGATGGAAACTTGGCATCTTTCCTTCATATAAATTCATATTAAATAAAGATTTTAAAACCTGTTGGATAAATTGTGATTATCTTCCTTTGGGCATATTCTTAGGGTGTGTTTGCAATTGCTTATTCAAAGTATTTTTATGTTTTTTTGATTAAAGTTGGAAAAAGTTGATTTTAAACAAAAACATTGAGTGTTTGCTATTAAAATAAAAAAAAAGCAATTAATGAATTTCAGATTATTACAAAAATACCACCACACAAGTAAAAACAATGAAAAACATATCATGACATGCTTCTGCTTATTTTTAGGATTGTTTAGTATTTGTTGACTAGATTAATTTATATAATACTAGTATATTGCCGATTACAGCTAGTGATCAATACGAGATTATCAGAATCCTTTAAAAAATAAGCTTGTATATGATAGGCCCCATTATTTGCTTAAAGGTAAATTTTATTATAACTTTAAGCAGAACTATACCATAATGAATTAACAGTAATATATGTGGGGTTTGGCATATAAACAAACTTTATAGTGTTATTATATGAAAAAAATAAATAAATAAGTGCGATGACTTTGTGATATTAATAAAGATGAGATTACCTATTTTTCTTCTACAATGCACAAGGTAGTAGCAAATATTTCATTCTCGTAATGATTTGAAATAACGAAATAAACGCGAGAATATTTTTCCGATGTATCACCTCTGGTGCTCAAGTCAAACAAGAGAATAATAACATATGTGCTATAAAGGAAGCAATATTTGTGAATGAATCTAAAAGTGACGATCAAACCTAGTATTTATAGGTGGAAAGTTACAATGAAGGTATAATTCCTTCCATGTTTATCATGATCTGTTAATATATGGAAAATATCTAATAAGATCTACTAGATCTGTGTAATATCTGATAAGATTTGTCAAATTCCGGAAGATCTAAGCTCAGTTAACTTCTGGAGATCTTATTCCCACAAATATGAGATCTGGTTGTCAAGATACACAGCCATTAAAATTTTAAGTTAGATGCATAGTTGGAATATGAATGAACTATTAGGAGGATCTTAAAATTAGTACATGTGGATTTCGAAACTATAAATTTATAAGATTCGAATAATCATTAAAAATTGCAGATAAGGATAGAATTTTGAAATTGAATTTCGACAACTTTAATTAATAAAAAGTTATTAACTAATGAAACACAATATTAACTAAAATTAATTAAAAATAAAATTATTATTACTTGGAAACTAATAATATAAATTCATCAAGATAACTTTTAAAAAAATTAATTTTGCTATACATAAATTTGATCATGATTATATTAACTCAAATTCGTAATTTATTTTAATCATGTGAAAATAATTTTGTAAAATTTTAGTTAGTTATATAATAGTTTTAAAATATATTTGTTCAAAAAATTTTAAATAAAAAACAGCTCTTAAAATCTAGTTGTTGAAGGATCTAGATTTTAGGAAATTGGGGTTTTTGTTTTAAAGAGAAAATGATAATTACGAGAGGTTTTGAATATGAAAATAGTTAAATAGGTTTCTAGGTAATTTCTCGTAATTTTAATTTAGAAGATGAAAATTACAATCAAAATTTGGTTTAGATTTTTTTATTGTTTACTTTTATCGAATGAATAACCTTTTTTTTAAACAGAAAACATTATTATTCTAATAAAACTAACATGTACAACGAATATCCAACCACAATCGCTCAGCGCTCCATTAAACAACCAAACATAAACACCAAAAACTAGTCATATCATCATATCTATGATTATAAGCCACTCATGGATTCATCTTGTAATCTGACAAATTAATTTTTGTTAAGTATTAAATATAAATAGATTTTCGTTAATATATATATATATATTTATATATATATATGGATTTAATAACACTTTATCAAATAGAAAATTTATCATATCAAATTTCTTTATCATATTAATTTTTTACTAAAAGAATCTTACAATATGTTTCAATATAGGTACAACATAAAATTTTTTAATCTATAATTTAATGTAATCACATCAATGTTCAATTAACCAGCAAAAAAAAAAAAAAAAAACAGCAATGTTCAATGTATTAAATAAAAAAATTAAGAAAATAATTCGGTAGTTAGATTTCTAATAAATTTAATAAATTTTATAACATATTTAATATAATATATCTTTAAATATAATCATGTTAGAAATATTTATTAAACGAATTATAAATAAATAATAAGAATTTTCAAAATTGTAAAAGAATAAGTCTCAGTTAAATTTTTATAATACAAACATTTATTATAATAAATGAAAAGTGTAATTTTATAAGTTGATATAATGAGTTGTTTTTAATATCATTTTTTCTTATTTATTTACATTGAATCCAATCAGAGAAATCGGATTTTTTCTTTATAACAGTAACTTTAAAAGTCCCAATTTTAAAAGAAAATTTAATAAAATTCTGAAGTTTACATTTAAAACTAAAAAGAAAAATTAAATTTTGGCAAAACTGATAAAACTACTATGTAAAATCAATTTTTTTTTATAAAAAAAAGTAAAACGCGATTTTAAAACGACTCTAAAGATATTTATTGTTGCCACAATTAAACACCTCTTCTAAGGTTATTATCTATATTATTTATAAAAGGGGTATTATTTGTACTCAAAAATTTGTTAATTATACTCCATAATATTATTTTCTTTAATAAAAAGATATAAAATACCCACTAACATGCTAATTAAGTTTTAAACATAGTTACAATTGTAGGAATAAATATATCTCGGGATTTAACTTTTAGGCAAAGTAACAAAAATGTTTTGTAGCGATAATCGTTTCTTAAGATACGACGACTATGATTCGTGGTAGAAGCACTTCAAATCACGAATCCTTAAACCACAAAGGTTTAATGGTACTCAAGTTTGAACAAAGGATGAAGATGAATAAAATGTATACAATTTGCACTTTAATCTTATGTTTTATCTTGTTAAATTGTATTTAAGTCAATCATTGGTTGTTCCTTTTATATTAAATCATAAGTGTTGTTAAAATTGTTTGGTACCTTGTTGGTATTCAACTCCACAAAGATCTTGTTGGCGTCGTTTGTAGCGGGAAGAAAAATCTGTAGATGACAATGTTCAACTTTGAGTCGAGACTAGTAATGTACAATATTTCCTCGAGAAGATGTTGATCCGATACGACAATCTACTCCCAAGATACAATGACTATGTGCTTGCGATAGTAGCACCACCAATCACAAGCTCACAACCACAAATGTTGCAAGTTATCTTCTTCAAGAACAAGATATGAATGTGATGCAAAATGATCTTACTTTGTTAAAATGAGAGAAGATATGTTGTATTTATACTTGTCTAATAGACACCATAAAATGACATAATTTGGAAGTGTTTTTTCATGAAAAGTTGCGCCCAAACGCGAAGTGTCGCACCCTTCCACGAAAAACCGCCATCCGAGCAGAACTAGGGGTGCTCGAGCGCCTCCGGGCAGAACCAGGGGTGCTCGAGCGCCTCCCTCGGGTTGCTCGAGCTCCCCTTCTACTGCCTGGAAGATCCAGGCAGTATATGGGGTGCTCGAACGCCCTTAGGAGGCGCTCGAGTGCCTTCCTTGCTGCCTTAATTTTTCTAGGTAGCCGTTTTGATGCCCGGTTTCTTTCGTTTTGTCTTTTATCGAGTATTCAATTTTTCCTCATGTTCAATTCTCTTAATTTCTATTCATTAATACTTGCTTAATCTTAATTCATTAAGACACAATTTACCTTGCTTAATTTAATTTCATTAAGCCTCAAAATTTTCAACAGAAGACATCACCAAAAGACATCTTTCGGAAGTGTTTTTCCATGATTGCAACTATAAACGAAAGAGTACACAACTCTTCGGGAAAAACCATTTTTGGTTTTTGGACAGCACATGAGGCGCTAGGGCGCCTCTTTCTAGCGCCTTCCTTTCTACCTGGGCAGCGCGGACTGTTAGCACTCTCCTTGCTGCTCAGTTTTTTTTTGCGCAGCGATTACTCGTCCATCTTCGCACTCCATTAGTATTTTTCAACTTTTCAATACTTCTTTTAATCCATTAAACATATTTTCCAACAACAACTCTATTAGAACTCTAGTATTATTCTATTTTTTTTACTAAATAGTAGAGAAATTAAGGCACAAAAGCGAGCAAAAATGATTTAAGAGTCAATAGAATTTCGAATATAAATAACATCTTTTTAATATGCATTAGTACTTGAAAATCATATGCCGCAAGTACATGATTGATGAACTTGGCACAAAACTTGAGGCTTTGGCTGCATGCACAACGTGGAATTTAGATAGTTACGGCTCATTGAGTGACTACTGAAAATATAGCAATGAATTCATCCTGCTTTGGAGATGCTTGTTGGAGGAGTGCAGGTGATCTATGATGAACTTGAAGTAAACTATACCTGCCTTTTGTTAAGGCCTATGATTTAGCTTCCATCAGTGGTAGAATTTCAAAGGAAAATATCTGGGACAATGATACAACTATGACTAAAGGAATGCAGAGCAGCAGCAGAAGGGAAGAGCAAGAGAGTCTGTAGCAAGCTAAGGCAAGATTATGAAGTCTTGTAATTAGTTAGTTGATATGTTAAAGAGTTGGTTGTAGTAGTGTGTAAAGAGGTAACGGCAGTTAATAACTGAAAGAGTGGTTATAAGATAGTAGTATAAAAGGTAACTGAATACATGTAGAAAAGTAATGAATTTGTGAATGAAATCCATCATCGTGCTCTTGAATTCTGTGAAATCTTCTTCTCTTTTCTTCCTAAATTCTGGAGTTAGGCTTGACTCGAATAAGCCAACCTATCAGACCACAAAGAAAAATGGGATATCCTGTAGTTTCGGGGTGAACTTATGTTGACAAATGTAGAATGCTTTTTAGAATGTTTTTTGATGGAATTATGGACGGGAATTCCCACTTATTTCTTCCTAGGGATGTTTGAACTTGAAATTCTACCACCGGCGGAAGCCAAATCATAGGGATAACAAAAGGCAGGTATATTAATATTTTACTTCAAGTTTGATAAGGTTGAATATTACGCATTTTTAGGCTATGATATGTACATGTTTTCGTGTTGATTCTTGGAATATCTTATGGTTTATGGTATATATTTCTCTATTTCAGGAATCAATGTTGAAATTCATAAAAGGGGAAGAAATCAAGCTAAAATGATGAAAAAATGAATTAAGTTGAAGAAAAGAGGAAGAAACCAGAATCCAAGACACATGTTGCTCATTTCTCCTCAAATTACTATACGTTCGAGCCATGTTTTGGAAATGTGGTCCATATAAAAGTTGTAGAACTTTCTCTTATCTTCGCGTGGACAGCTGATTCATCAAATTCGGAGTTCGTATGAGAAAGTTACGGCCAAAATACAAAACTCGCCAGAAGCTGAAAAAGGCGAAGAAACTTACTGTGAAAGGCGATCGATCGAGAAACCATTTCGATCGACCGAGAAAGGCTGAAAACTGAGCGAAATTCTTACTGGAAGGCTCGATCGATCGGCCACTTTTTCGGATCGATCGGGACGATGTGTTTTCATAAAAATACCTTCCTTATAGAGTTTGTTTCCAACAAGGAAGTCCTTGATTCCCTTCCCATATATATTACAAACGATTTTTACAACCAAAACATCAGATTTTAAAACCCTAGGACAACCTCCACTCTTCTTCCAACAGGCTCCATCTCAGCCCATCTCTTTCCTTCACTCCCAAAAACATCAAGTCATATACCTCCATCATTCTTCCACTCAAAAAAACCTCACGTCCAGAAACCTCTTCACCTTTTATTCCCAACGTCCAGCCTCCATCCTTCACAACCCTTTTCCACCTTTCTATCATCTAACCTTCAACCTTTCACCCTACGATTTTGGAACATCTCCAACAAGGCGATTGAAGAACACGATTGAGAAGGAAGCGAGAGAGGAAGCAAGGATCTACGAACGAAGTCGACATCGGGAGTTTATTCTTGTCTTTTAATATTAGTTTTGATTTGTTTTGATTTACTATGTTGAACTAATTTATTTATCGAGGCTAGGCGAATCCTTTGTTATGAACGTTCGATTTTATGATTTAATGATTGAATTCTTATAGTTCTTTGCGTATGTTTTATGTTCTTCATGCTTTTAGAGGATTGATCACCTTTGAATGATGTTAGTATCGTAATTGAGATCGAGAGATGATTTTATGATACTGAATAAATAACTCATACCATGGATTTAAGACCGAGATCGAGAGATGACGTCAAATACATGCGTGATAGCCATAGATTCTAGTAATTGAAAGCTAGGAGTTTTCATGGATCTTATGCAACATTGAATTGTTAAATAAGTGAACGAGAGTTACTTACTGCAATTCGGTGTTAGGTTTAATATAGCTCGAGAGAGTGTATTAGATAAATTGGGAGAACTCGTCACCTTAGAAATATTTGAATATTCAATCGAGAATCGTAGGGGATTGCATTGGTGAGCCAAAGTCTCGATAATCTTTTCTTGTGGATTTTTCTCGTTTACTTTTATTGACTTGGTTGGATTAGTAGTTTATTTTAATTAATTAGTCGTTAATTATAAATTAATTTCGTAGGTTAAATATAGTTAAACGTGTCTTATTTGGTACTTACTTGTTAGTCCCTGTGGGTTCGACAATCCGTATCTTCCTATCTATACTAAAACTTGACACCGTGCACTTGCGGTCTAAAATCTAGATTGGAAAAAAATGTTTAAAATAAAAGCGATCAAGTTTTTGGCGCCGTTGCCGGGGACTAACTTTAGTAATATCATACTAGGTTCTTCGACTGTAATTTAACCATTTTCCCCTTTGTATATATTTATTTCGAAAAAAAAAAATTATTAAATTATTTTGTTTGTTTGTCTTGTGAGGTACTTGAAGATGCTACATCAACAAGCCTTCACAAGCTTTGCCCAACAACGTTCCGAGCCGTTCTACGCTGTTTGGGAGAGATTCAATGAATTGGCCAACACATTCCGGTATCACAACTTTTCGAACTATACTCTCTTGCAATATTTCTTCAACGGTTTGGATGCACAGACCCGAGAATGGGTATTGAGCGGAGCACTGGTAACTGGAAGTCCTTTGGTTGAAAGAGATGAAGACGGTGTATTGCACCTGTTCAATGATATGGCGGACTTCGATCATCACTGGCATTGTGATCCTTCACTACAAGGATGAAGTCACCAATACCCACCGGAGCTTCACTACCCTATTGATACGCCACAACCATTTGAACATCACGAAGAGAGGAGAGCTAGTTCTGCAGATGTCACGACTCAGTTAGAGGATACCTTAGTAAGATTCTTGGCATCAACCGAGAACACTTTGGAGTGCCAAGCCAACTCTATGCGTCACCTGGAGCAGCAAATGGCGGTCCTCATTGAAACAATTTCAACTAGCTGCCAAGAGGAAGAGATAATGGCTACAAATCAAGAGGCGACAAATCGAGTTTGGTTATATGATGACGATCACTCAACCAACCAAGTTTGGGGGAGTGATCCTACTAGTGTGGAAAAGTCAAGGGAACTTGAGCCTCTTCAAGAGATTGAGACTACTTCAAAGATGTCATCCGAGGAGTTCCCAAGTGAAGATGAGTCGAGTGTGATGTTGGAGAAGGAAGATACTTTCGAAGATTCTGATTTGAGCCCATCGATGGAGACATGTTCTATGCCATATGTGGATCCATATTTTCCATCGATGCCAACTTCACCGCACTACATCCTCCATATGAAGCCAAGTCAAGAATCATTCTCCCATACCTACCACTTCAAGATGAATGTTGTTGGAGCGACGAGCTTACACTGCTACAATCTTGCCAATCTTGAGGGCATATTGAATGAAGACCCATTAGTGGTATCATACGATACTTACTATGGGCGGCAGCCGCTCTTTGATGGTTGCTTCTGATGGTCAAGCCGAAGACCAAAAATCAGCGCTTCTTGGGAGGCAACCCAAGCGTATCCTTTTGTTATTTAGTTTTGTTATTTGATTTTCAGTTTTTGTTTTAGTTTTGTTTATCTCTCGAGTCGAATATTTTACCATTTGCATTCTTCTCTTGCTAGGTACTTGGTTGGAGCGATGAACCCCTACAACAGTGGAGCTTTCAAAAGCAAATCTTCCTCAACCCTCATGCAAGCGTCTTGATCAGGGGAGTTCACTTTTTCCCTTTTGATTCTTTTAAACATTGAGGGCAATGTTTGATTTATGTTTGGGGGAGTAGTAGCTTGCATGTTTTACTTGTTTTAACCACATGTTGTGTGCTTAAATGACACTTGAATCGTCCGATTATTATGAGCTAAATTTTTTTTTTATGAGTTCAAACTTGAGAAAAGAATGAATTATAGTAGTGACTATTCAATGAGGATTTTGATCTCACTATGCATATGAACTTGATTTGTGATTGGACTTGTACATGAATATCCAAGTTGAGTTAGCATGTCAAGAATGAGGAATATATTGAGCACAATGAGTCATGATCTTGTGGATTGCATGTTGAATAGTGATAATTGTTGTGAACTTGATGATTTGTCTTGAGCATCTTAGAGTTATCCTAGAACTTATTTGATGATAACACTTTGAGGCGAAATTTTATAGTTACAAACTTGACTTGGAAATGATCTAGGCGATCTTTGAAACGTTTGAGCCTTTCAAGCTTACCATGATTCATATCAATCCCTAGTGTCCCATTTGAGCTTTATTTAAAAAAGAATGGTATATGTATTGCATATAATTAGACCCCATTCGACATTCTTGGCAAACTCATTATACTTACCCTTATTTGAGCCTAAATGAAAAAGTTATCCTTACCCTAAGAGAGTATAATGAATTCCATTCGATGCACGTAAATTGTTATATCCTGATGAGCTTATTGAAAAATTTGATGAATGAGAAAAGAAAAAGATAGACAAAGAGCCTTGAAAAGAAAAAAATAAACATATAAGACCCAAAGTGGCCAAGGCTATATAAGAAAAAGAAGAGAAGCTCGATGTGTGCGAAACATTTGAATTGTAAATGATTATACTCTCTTCTTTGCGCTTATCCTATCTTTTCTTTGAAGCCAACACCAAAGGCCTTACATTACAAGCTTGAAAAGTCCTTTTGATCCAAGTCTAGGGAGTAACTATCATTAGTGGAGAAGTTGTTTGAAAATAGGCCTATGTAATGCTTGATGATAATCTCGACTTTGAGTTGATTAGCATGATTTGATCTTGAATATGTGCATGAAACTTGAGATTGACTAGAGCACACACACACGTTCCGATTTTGAGATATGTTGCTTGAATTAGGAGAAAACATGTCTTGTCAACTTTTGTATATGTGCATGAGATTTCTGAGAATAAAATAAGTCATGAAATAATTGTTTCAAATATCAAGAATGAACTCTACCTTGTGATCTTAATGCTTAATCGAGGACGATTAAGTGATAAGTTTGGGGGAGTTGATAGGGTTGAATATTACGCGTTTTTAGGCTATGCTATGTACATGTTTTCGTGTTGATTCTTGGAATATCTTATGGTTATATATTTCTCTATTTCAGGAATCAATGTTGAAATTCATAAAAGGGGAAGAAATCAAGCTAAAATGATGAAAAAATGAATTAAGTTGAAGAAAAGAGGAAGAAACCAGAATCCAAGACACATGTTGCTCATTTCTCCTCAAATTACTATATGTTCGAGCCATGTTTTGGAAATGTGGTCCATATAAAAGTTGTAGAACTTTCTCTTATCTTCGCGTGGACAGCTGATTCATCAAATTCGGAGTTCGTATGAGAAAGTTACGGCCAAAATACAAAACTCGCCAGAAGCTGAAAAAGGCGAAGAAACTTACTGTGAAAGGCGATCGATCGAGAAACCATTTCGATCGATCGAGAAAGGCTGAAAACTGAGCGAAATTCTTACTGGAAGGCTCGATCGATCGGCCACTTTTTCGGATCGATCGGGACGATGTGTTTTCATAAAAATACCTTCCTTATAGAGTTTGTTTCCAACAAGGAAGTCCTTGATTCCCTTCCCATATATATTACAAACGATTTTTACAACCAAAACATCAGATTTTAAAACCCTAGGACAGCCTCCACTCTTCTTCCAACAGGCTCCATCTCAGCCCATCTATTTCCTTCACTCCCAAAAACATCAAGTCATATACCTCCATCATTCTTCCACTCAAAAAAACCTCACGTCCAGAAACCTCTTCACCTTTTATTCCCAACGTCCAGCCTCCATCCTTCACAACCCTTTTCCACCTTTCTATCATCTAACCTTCAACCTTTCACCCTACGATTTTGGAACATCTCCAACAAGGCGATTGAAGAACACGATTGAGAAGGAAGCGAGAGAGGAAGCAAGGATCTACGAACGAAGTCGACATCGGGAGTTTATTCTTGTCTTTTAATATTAGTTTTGATTTGTTTTGATTTACTATGTTGAACTAATTTATTTACCGAGGCTAAGCGAATCCTTTGTTATGAACCTTCGATTTTATGATTTAATGATTGAATTCTTATAGTTCTTTGCGTATGTTTTATGTTCTTCATGCTTTTAGAGGATTGATCACCTTTGAATGATGTTAGTATCGTAATTGAGATCGAGAGATGATTTTATGATACTGAATAAATAACTCATACCATGGATTTAAGACCGAGATCGAGAGATGACGTCAAATAAATGCGTGATAGCCATAGATTCTAGTAATTGAAAGCTATGAGTTTTCATGGATCTTATGCAACATTGAATTGTTAAATAAGTGAACGAGAGTTACTTACTGCAATTCGGTGTTAGGTTTAATATAGCTCGAGAGAGTGTATTAGATAAATTGGGAGAACTCGTCACCTTAGAAATATTTGAATATTCAATCGAGAATCGTAGGGGATTGCATTGGTGAGCCAAAGTCTCGATAATCTTTTCTTGTTGATTTTTCTCGTTTACTTTTATTGACTTGGTTGGATTAGTAGTTTATTTTAATTAATTAGTCGTTAATTATAAATTAATTTCGTAGGTTAAATATAGTTAGACGTGTCTTATTTGGTACTTACTTGTTAGTCCCTGTGGGTTTGACAATCCGTATCTTCCTATCTATACTAAAACTTGACACCATGCACTTGCGGTCTAAAATCGCTAGATTGGAAAAAATGTTTAAAATAAAAGCGATCAAAGTTCATCAGAGATCACCTGCACTCCTCCAACAAGCATCTCCAAAGCAAGATGGGTTCATTACTGAATTTTCAATAGTCACTCCATGAGCAGTTGCAACTAGCTGAATTCCACGTTGTGCCAATTTCATCAATCATGATTACTTGTGTCGTATGATTTTGAACAGCTTATATTAGTACTTATAACATACATAATTATACAAGTTTAATATTTGCTAAAGTATTTTAGGCAGAGTAAGAAGGAATAAAGAAAACAATCATATGCATATGAATGATTCATGCAGCTATTACCTACAATGTGCTCAAGTTTTCTTAACTAATAAAGTTCATCAGCTTATTATTCTGTTCATCCTTCAATTAGAACAAGCTTATCCCAAAAACTATTCCACTTATGTCAATCAAGCCCCTAATGTCGCTGCTACAGTCGGTTTCACTTTGGGCGGCCTTCCACGCCCCCGTGGCACTCCACCAGTAGCAGAGGGAGCTAGTGTATCGGAAGGAACCTTCTCTGCAGAAGCTTTCGGCGGTCGCCCACGTTTCCTCCCTGACACTGAAGTAGTTGCAGAAGCGGGCTTTGGTTTGGGAGGTGGCAGAGGGTCGGTAGGGTCATGGGATTTGGGGGGGCGTCCCCGGGGACGCGGAGGTGGAAGGACTGCTCCTGGAGGTAGTGGAGACTTTGGTTTCCGGGGACGCCCACGGCCACGACGAGGTGGCGAGCTGGGGTCAAATTTGAGGTAGTTGTTCCTGAAAAAAACGAGCTGGCCTGAAGATATCATCCTTTTGAGATAGTGCATGAGGAGAGTGGGGAAAAGGGGTGGGAGAAATCGGTGGGTGGATTCGATGTGCTTTAAGATCGATGTTTTGTTTGAGCCGCTCTTCTCGTTCAATTCTTCAATTGCTGTTAAGATCATCTGCAAAATAATTCCACGTCTTTGAAAAAAACTCGAGATACTGAAAGGAATTTGTGTCCGAAATGAAGAATTTAATGGAAAACGCATGTAAAATGAACTGTAAGTGTGCAATGAAGCTAAAAAAGTTACGCCTGGATTGCGGATAACTCTATCTGTAACATGTAAGTTAAGTAGCTTTCAAGATGGTCGATAAATTTTAACATGGTGCAATCTTTACACGCTAAAATTGGAATCAAGTTGCTTTTCAAATTTAGGAAGAGAAATTGGATTGATAAATATAACAGAAAACGAGGCACGACAAAAAAATAGTTGGAACTCTGACAGAAATTCACAAATTGCAACGATTTTTGAGAAAATGCAGGTTTACAAATACAATACCTCCTGATACTGAGGCAGTGTATCGGAAGGAACCTTCTCTGCAGAAGCTTTCGGCGGCCGCCCACGTTTCCTCCCTGACACTGAAGTAGTTGCAGAAGCGGGATTTGGTTTGGGAGGTGGCAGAGGGTCGGTAGGGTCATGGGATTTGGGGGGCCGTCCCCGGGGACGCGGAGGTGGAAGGACTGCTCCTGGAGGTAGTGGAGACTTTGGTTTCGGTGGACGCCCACGGCCGCGGTGAGGTGGCGAACTGGGGTCAAATTTGAGGTAGTTGTTCCTGAAAAAAACGAGCTGGCCTGAAGATATCATCTTTTTGAGATAGTGCATGAGGAGAGTGGGGGAAACGGGTGGGAGAAATCGGTGGGTGGATTCGATGTGCTTCAAGATCGATGTTTTGTTTGAGCCGCTCTTCTCGTTCAATTCTTCAATTGTTGTTAAGACCATCTGCAAAATAATTCCACGTCTTTGAAAAAAACTCGAGACACTGAAAGGAATTTGTGTCCGAAATGAAGAATTTAATGGAAAAAAGCATGTAAAATGAACTGTAAGTGTGCAATGAAGCTAAAAAAGTAACGCCTGGATTGCGGATAACTCTATCTGTAACATGTAAGTTAAGTAGCTTTCAAGATGGTGGATAAATGTTAACATGGTGCAATATATACACGCTAAAATTGGAATCAAGTTGCTTTTCAAATTTAGGAAGAGAACTTGGATTGATAAATATAACAGAAAACGAGGCATGACAAAAAAATAGTTGGAACTCCGACAGAAATTCACAAATTCCAAAGATATTTGAGAAAATGCAGGTTTACAAATAATATACCTCTTGATACTGAGGCAGTGTATCGGAAGGAACCTTCTCTGCAGAAGCTTTCGGCGGCCGCCCATGTTTCCTCCCTGACACTGAAGTAGTTGCAGAAGCGGGCTTTGGTTTGGGAGGTGGCAAAGGGTTGGTAGGGTCATGGGATTTTGGGGGGCGTCCCCGCGGACGCGGAGGTGGAAGGACTGCTCCTGGAGGTAGTGGAGACTTTGGTTTCAGGGGACGCCCTCGGCCGCGGCGAGGTGGCGAACTGGGGTCAAGTTTGAGGTAGTTGTTCCTGAAAAAGACGAGCTGGCCTGAAGATATCATCCTTTTGAGATAGTGCATGAGGAGAGTGTGGTAAGCGGGTGGGAGAAATCGGTTGGTGGATTCGATGTGCTTCAAGATCGATGTTTTGTTTAGGCCGCTCTTCTCGTTCAATTCTTCAATTGCTGTTAAGATCATCTGCAAAAATAATTCCACGTCTTTGAAAAAAACTCCAGACATTAAAAGGAATTTGTGTCTGAAATGAAGAATTTAATGGAAAAACGCATGTAAAATGAACTGTAAGTGTGCAATGAAGCTAAAAAAGTAACACCTGGATTGCGGATAACTCTATCCGTAACATGTAAGTTAAGTAGCTTTCAAGATGGTCGATAAATGTTAACCTGGTGCAATCTATACACGCTAAATTGGAATCAAGTTGCTTTTCAAATTTAGGAAGAGAAATTGGATTGATAAATATAACAGAAAACGAGGCATGACAAAAAAAATAGTTGGAACTCCGATCGAAATTCACAAATTCCAACGATTTTTGAGAAAATGCAGGTTTACAAATACCATACCTCCTGATATCGAAACACCGGGAGTTGAAAAACTTGAGTAAGATGCTGAGCCTGAGCTTCGAATTGGGGAATGAAATCATATTCTTCTTCAGCCGCCATACTCGCAAGGCTAGAAAATTCCAGCTGCAAAAATAGAACAAAGTTTCTTGTTATTAATGCAACCAACACAACATGAAGTCATGAATCAAACACTTAAAACATGTATTACATATATTTCTAATACTAACATTCATGGGATTTCCCATAACACAATATGACTTCCAGATGAGAGGGCGATAAAAAAGTCTACATATATCATCTATGCAAACCAGAAAACTTATATATATATATATATATATATATATATATATATGACTTCCAGATGAGAGGGCGATAAAAAAGTCTACATATATCATCTATGCAAACCAGAAAACTTATATACATATATATATATATATATATATATATATATATATATAAAACAAATTTCCCAAATGAGATGAGGTGAATGAATTTAAATTTTTTGAAGCAAAAAACATAGCAAGAGTGCAAGACCGTTGTTTGCCATAATTTAGACAGTAGATACTAATATAGTCTTGAAAACCAAACAAATGATTTATTTTTAAAAAGAAACCTTGTAAGAAAATCCTCATGCAACATAAAAGAATATGAAATATCTGATCAAATATAAAATTAAATTTCTTGAAGCATTTAAAAAATAAACTTGCCAACCACAAAATCAAATCATATTTCCAAGATAAAGTAACTATAAGTGCGCATAAAGTTCAAGAACAATATATGAAAGTGATGCAAAATGATCTTACTTTTGCCTTCTCTCACAATCTATGGTGTTTAATTCTTGCACAAAGTATGTTAAAATGAGAGGAGAAATGTTATTTATAATTGTTTAATAGACACCACAAAAGGACATCATTTGGAAGTGTTTTTTAAATGAAAGTCGCACCCAAACGCGAAGAAACACACCCTTCCACGAAAAACCACCATCCTCTAGAACCAGGGGCGCTCGCGCGCCTCCCTTGTGGTGCTCGAACGCCCCGTCTACTGCCTGAAAATTCTAGGCAAGTATATGGGGGCGCTTGAGCGCCTCTCTTCCTGCCTTGATTTTTCCAGGCATCTGTTTCAAGCCCGATTTTCTCTCGTTTTGTCCTTTATAGAGTATTCGACTTTTCCTCATGTCCAACTTGATTAAATCCTATTCATTAAGCCTTGTTTAATCTTAATTCATTAAGACACGATTTTACCTTGCTTTAATTTCAATTCATTAAGCATCAAAATTTCCAACAAAAAGACATCACAAAAGACATATTTTGGAAGTGTTTTTCCATGAAAAATGGCAATTATACGGGAAAGGGTACACAACTCTTCGGAAAAACCATTTTTCGATTTTTGGACAAATTATGCAGCGTTGGGACGCCTCAAAGCAGCGCCCTAGCGCCTTGCATGCTGCCTGGGTAATTCCCAGGCAGAATTTACGGCACGTGAGTGCTTTCTGTCAGCGCTCGAGCGCCGTCATTACTGCCTAGATTTTTTTCCGGGCAGCGATTTCTCGTCCGTCTTCGCATGTTTTTCCTCCATTAGAATTTTTCAACTTTTGCATGCTTAATTTAAATATATTAAGCATATTTTGCAACAACAACTCGGTTAGACTTCTAGTATTATTCTATTTTTTACTAAATAGTACAGAAACTAAGGTATCAAAGGGAACAAAAAATTATTTAAGAGTTAATTAAATTTTGAATATAAATAACATCTTTTTAACAGTGGGTGCTCCTTCCATATGACAGCGAATAGGGCCTGGTTTGAATCCTTTGAACCAGTAGAGGCTGGACTCGTGATGCTCGGGGATGAAAGAACATGCAGAATACAAGGCATTGGTACAATAAGATTGATACTGGAAGATGGGACTGAAGAATCTCTATCCAAAGTGCGATATGTTCCTGGACTTAAAAGAAACATAATCTCCTTAGGGACTCTTGATCAGTATGGAGGACTTATATAGGTGAAAGAAATAAATTGACCATCAAAAGGGGTTCTCGAGTTCGTATGAGTGACTTTAAGGAAAATGGAATTTATGTACATGAAGGGAGGACTAGGATTAAGGTGGAGCTCCCAACAGCTAGACTTGTTGAATGGGGTGAAAAGAATAGACAAGTTCAGCAGAAAATCAATCTCAATGTGATATCAAGTCAAGAAAATTTTTTGACAGATCATGTAACTATTGAAGTACTGTAAAACCCCAAATACTAACCACATTCATGCGCTAATGGGTGGGATTTTATCGAAATTTTGGCAGAATCTTCCTATAAATTGGACTATCCAAAAAAATACAACACCATAATAGTCCTCAAACAACACCAATATCCAACAATAAAATCCATTAAACGATAAAAAAGTCTAGCTAATACTTATGCTTCAAGAATAGAGAACTTTACAGCCTAGGAATAATTAATACAGTTCCCAAGATAATAACTTAATAACATTCTAGCTATGTTTATTAACTCAACTGAATTGTATTGCTCTTCTAGACACATCAACTCGATCCTCCCATGCTTTCCAAAAATTAGACCTGCTCCGCACCGGGTGAGCACATCAGTAGTAAAAATACATACATATACCGAATGTACAATTTATAACTCACAAAAAGAGTTACGATATCATAAAGAAATATTCCCTGTGTATTTCATGATAATAGTCCTCCAAATTGTTCTTATTAGCATCACAATATTTAAACCGTGGAATATACATATTCCACGTACGTCAGATCCTTAAGTCAACTTCTCACCTGTCCTTGTTCTCACAATTCATATTCGTCATAATGTGACACATCAATTCATATATAAATATACTAGTTGCTCGTTATAATAGCGGTACCTTTAGTCATCGCTCGTTATAATAGCGGTACACAATACTCATTACTCGTTATAATAACGGTACCTTTACTCATTGCTTATTATAACCACATCACATGTTACTCCTCGCTTGTTATAGTAGTGGTACCTTAAACTATTCATCATCCATTCAAGCACATAAACAACAAACATCATTCATATAGCTCGTATGTCATCACATACTTAAGGTCAAGCTACCCTTCTCTTTGACCGGAGACCCGAGAAGGCTGTACATAAATTCAATAACTCATTTGTTAAGCCAATATTCAATTACTAACAAATGCTCTTCATTTAAAGACTCATATACGAAATTCCTATAATTAAGATACAATTTTTCTTAATTATCACAATATTCAACGAAATCATAATTTATTAGGCTCAATGCTCCATTTAAGACAAATACCAAAGCTTGTTAAACATAAACCATCATTCATTGTTATACCAAGCAACTCAATATCAATAATCCAATGAAGTGGCTTAATAACTAGATTCGAACAATCAATGTTACTTTCTTGAGCCATCATAATTCTAGCTTGTAAGATTTTATCTAACATTACCCATACAACAATAAAACACACACACACGCCGTACACCACCATCAAACCAGTTATCCAGGTCAACGAAAACACAAGGACAAAGCTAGTATCCAAGCTAGCGCAACAAAAATCCCCTCAACAACGAAACCGATAAACACAACAGCAGGGGAGGGCAAAATGAAATAGTGTAAGTGTGTTATCCTCAACTAGTAATTAAATAAGTCACAATCACAACCTAATCAAACCACAAGTGACTAAACTGAAAATTAAAATCCTTGGTAGCCACATACAATCAACGACCTCACTCTCACTCTCACCTCAAGACAGAAACGCAGCAAGCTTCGATCAAATTTGAGGAAGGGGAAAGCAAGATAAAATGCAAACTTAGTCAACTATCTAATTCAGATAACCATGCTCCAACACAAATCAAACGACATAAGCATCGATCAACAAGAATAAAAACTCCCAACTCCAAGCCATGAAAACCGATCGCCAATAATTCCCCCAACACATCAGAAATTTCAAACCAAAATAACATCAGATTTTGAACTAATTAGCAGCATACTTTTGGCCAAATAACAGCAGAAAAATAGCCCCAAAAACGTTTGAAAAATAGTCCCAAAATGAACCAAAACCGAACCCCAAATCAGCAGGATTTGAGAACCAAATAACAGCAAATTTTGGAACCAAACATAGCATCAGATTCGTTCCTCACACCAGCATATTTTCGAAGCAACAATAGCATAAACTTTGAAACCATTAACGTGGCAAAAATTCGGCCAAACCACAGCAGGTTTTTCGACCCAAAAACCAGCAAGAAACCATCGAACGAACAACCATAAAACGACCCTATAAGAACCATTAAGGTGCAGGAAGGGTTTACTAAAACAAACCTTGAAGAAACCGTGCTTGAAACCAGGGGAAAATCGCTTCTTGCTGCACCGACGGGAAAGGGGAGGGAAGTGCGATGGATGTGTGTGTTTTAGGTGTAATTGTGTTTTATTTTAATGTAAGCCCTAGCCATTAAATCCCACCCTCGATTTAATCAACACCATAAAATTTCAGCTTTTCATCCAACAATAATTATTTTAATTTAAATCACAATATTTGCAAGAATCTCTTTGAATTAAATTTACAATCAAGTTCAACCCAAAATTATATATTCCAACTCAGACTCGAAATACGAGTCCCAAGAATTTAATCCATAATTATTTCGTAACTACCGTAATTATAGTCAAATGAATAATTATAAATCATACGGGCATCACAAGTACCAAATTCAATATCTTTTGTATTCTGCTGATTCGAAAATTAGTGAGCATGGGTCTGAAAGACTGGTGAAGGCGTGTGCTTCAGGAGAAAAATGGAGAGTTTTTAACTTGGAAGAAAAGAGTATGTTTCAACTGAAGCAAAACAAGCCAGGATTTCAATGGGTAAAGGAAGGAGGCTGGAAAGTGTTGTGCAATGCAATTCCTTAACAACGAATTGTTATGTGTGGAATACACCGAACAAGCAAGTGCAAGGAACTCAAGTATGAGGATTATGTCAAGAAACTATATGAGAGAGTGGATAGTAGGCAAAATCCTGGATACACAAACATGTTCACGTATGCTACAAGGAGTATTTTCAACTGATATTGGCTAATGGCTATCAACTAGTTGTCACGCCCCGTGACCGGAGCGGTCTATACTAGCGTTGCTTCCAAATAAATATTCGAAAACAACAAGCATCGTAGTACAGATTCTAACAGAACAAGTTTTTTCTTCCATAAAATAAATGTGCCGAAACTGCACTGCAAAAACAGAAGTCGTGGTTCAAAAATACCGAATCTCATCACAACTTGAATTCAAATAACATAGATAGAAATTAAACAGTGGAAGTCTAATAATAAAAATCTACAATCTAGAAATATTTGCAGCAGCAACGAATCAAAAGGTGTTGTCTTTGGTCTTCGTCTTCGATTTCTACTTTATTTTTATCTCGGATGAGAGTAAGGGATGCATGTTTGGGTCCACCACCTTTTGAGTTGTGAACTCAAGTTAGAGTTTAATTAGTTTAAGCTCAAGGAGCTACATCTTAACTTTTTTAGGTGGAGCTCGAACTTAACTTAGGGAAACTACACAAGCACATTAGTGAATGTTTCTATTGCTCTAATTGTATCAACTTCTGCTACTATATTTTTTTTTTTCATCGAGTAGAGGCAAGTAAGTAGTATGAATTTCCGCTAACTTATCATAAACATTAGTGAATGTTTATTATAAGTAAGAATCTAATCCATAATTATTTCATAACTACCGTAATTATAGTCAAATGAATAATTATAAAGTATACGAGTGTTTTAAGTACCAAATTCAATATCTTTTGTATTCTGCTGATTCAAAAATTAGTAAGCATGGGTCTGAAAGACTGGTGAAGGCGTGTGCTTTTGGAGAAAAAAGAGAGTTTTCCAATTGAAGAAAATAGTTTGTTTCAACTGAAGCACAACAAGTCAGGACTTCAGTGGGTAAAGGAAGGAGGTTGGAAAATGCTGTGCAGTGCAATTTCTTCACAAGGAATTGTTATGTGTGGAATATACTGAACAAGCAAGTGACAAGGAAATCAAGTATGAGGATTATGTCAAGAAACTATACTGATTCTGAGAGAGTGGATAGTAGGCAAAATCTTGGATACACAAACATGTTCACGTCTGCTACAGTGAGTATTTTCAACATAAAATCGATTAGTAAAGCATGTGAAGGAGAGCCTTAGAACAAGGCAGTATGGGACGACATTTCAAAAGGTTTGACTAAGAGACAAAGTGGAGATTGTTGATTTTTTTTGTCTTCTTATTCAATGGTGCAACAGTTAAATATGGGCTGCAAGTTTTTTTCTTCTGGTCAAACAAAGGCAATTGGATGTGGGTGGTTATTCTTCTGCTACAAAATAGTTACAACTTGACCTGTAACTAGTAGAGCATGTGGAGCTCTTTTAGTTCTATAAAAGGAGCATTGTAAGCTCAGGAAAAAGAAGACTGAGAAAAACACAAATACACAGATCAATTCTGTAAGGCCTCACTACCTTAACAGTGTAAAAAGAATATAAATAGGGCTAACATGCATTAAAGACAGTTTATGGTTCCGGTTGTAGCCTTGAGCTAACAGGATTACATGCCAAAAATAAAATTCCAAAAGCTAATTAATTACATTCCCAACAATGAATGTTAATACTATATATTTACACTACTCCTAGAGTAGAAACTATCCAAAAATCCTGTAACCTAATTCCTTAATGCTCCTCGTAGCTCCTGCCTCAACCCGGCCCATAGCCCTCCAACCCCAAAAGGTGTACCTACAGGAACAACTCACCATGAGCATATACATCACTTATTCAACAAAATCCAAGCACAATAACATAAATAATTGCATGAGATATATATGTATGTATGCTCCCTAATTTACCACATTAGCACATTTTCATTGTTGTTCCTGTTTCATAAACTCATGCACAAAATCATTAGTTCATAATATAATGGTCGATACCACGCTCCAGTTATAACCACAATATTCTACATTAATCACTAGAAATATGACTGTTCCGGTCCTGTTACAACAACGGAATTTTAGGACCCCTCGCTTCGACATATAGCGGCATCATATGATATTCCTCGCTTCGACAATGACAGAGGCATGTACATCGCTTCGACATGACAGCGGCAAATATCATATTACCATCGCTTCATATGACAGCGGCAAGTTCCTCCCTCGCTCGTATATAACAAATACCGGAACAATCAAGCATTTCCAACCACATATAAATAACCACAATACTTGAGTCCACAATCATAATGCATCATCATTATCTCAATATATATCAACACATTTCGTAATCCACACTTGTCCACAATATATATATAGCCAAAAGCGTAAGAACACATTTTACCGTCCGATGCACGTACGTCTCACTACGTACCTTAGTCTCAAAAGTGGAGAAGTTGAAGAACTTTATCTCCTTGAAGTTGTTGGTACCTGGGATGGTTCTACACAACCATACAAATCAATATTAGAAGCCAATTTATAAACCAATACCAAAAATTCCATCAATTAAGCCAAGAAAATAATTTTCAGTAAAATTGCTCTACCGATCGATCGGTCCAAGCTACCGATCGATCGGTAAACATCCGATTTTAAGAATTTAGCTACGGCATTTCACCGATCGATCGGTCCAAGATACCGATCGATCGCTAGCCATCCACCGATCGATCGGTCACTTTCACCGATCGACCGGTTAATAAAGAAATATCACCCCTCGCTACGCACTTGCACCGATCGATCGTTGCCCATCTACCGATCGATCGGTCGCTGCGATATTTTCGGGTAAACTCCATTTTTATGCATAAAACTACCAAATAAACCAAACATCTTAAACCAAAGACATCCCAACAACTCATCACCACAAAAACCTCATAAAACCACCATTTAACACAACAAAATCCACAACTCAAAAACAACCCACAACTCAACCAAAATCCATTTCATTTTCCAAAATCACCAACACAAACCAACCCTATTCAAAACAAATCATAACAAAACTATACTAGGAGGAATCCATACCACTTGAAGCTTCAAAGATGGCAAGAATCAAGCAACCAAGTTCCTCCTCTTCCTCCTCCTCTTTTGGTCGATGGTTTGGGTTTTTGGGGGAAGGGTTTGGGTGATTGGGGGTAAAGAGTGGAGTAATGGGATAAGGGGGGTAGATGTGTTTTAATTAAAAACAAACCCATGTATCTAGCATGACATATAAAATATTCCCAGCATGATATTTTATAAGCATTTTACCAAAACGCACCAAAATCCCAATTAAATCCATGCTTGACCATATAAATGCTAACCATTACAATTAAATCATACAAACACCCAAATTCCCCAACATGCACAACATGCACCCTGAAATGCACCCCCGTCACGCCTACCATGTGACTAAGCATTTCAACAAGATAATTAATTCCAACACATAATTTAATTATCACATTAATAATAATCACATAAACATAATTAATGCCCAAATGCATATAATTATTTCGGGGGTATCACAAATTCGAAGGGCACAAAGAGGAAGAAAATTCAGAGAGCACATATTGAAGGAGATAGGAGCGTATTGTGATATCCGGAAATTATCGTGAAAATCTCGGAGTGATTATGATCCTTAATGGGTTTTACTGGTGGTAATTATGAGATAATTTCGGTGTTGAGACTCCCGAGAATTTTAATCTGGTATCGGGGTTGCTGGATCCAAGGGTTGAGATTTATTCTCATTTAGGTGTTAACCTTGGGATTTGTGTTGATAGTGGGATCTGGAGTCTGGAGAGCTTTGGTTTGAAGTTGGTAATGAAATAGTGAGTGAGAGATAATTATTGAACACATATGATTTTTAATGAGCCAGGGTGCGAGTATTGAGACTCGGGTTTTTGGAGCCTCTGTAGTGTAAGGACCCTAGTTCCTTAAGTGAGGATTTAGGTACAATAAGAACTAGACATGCATAAACCAGAGTATAAAATTCGTGTTGAGGCCTTGAGCTTGAAGATTTACATGCCAAAATAATAACTTCCAAAATGGATTAATTACATTCCCAGTTAAATGAATGTTAATCCTATAGTTTCACACTACTCTAGAGTAGATCCGTACTGATTCGTTTTGTCATCTTTAAAATCCAGAACTAACACTGTGCGTGTAATTTACATGCACCGCTAGACTCATGCGATGCATATCTCATGCGGTGCATGTAAATAACTTGATTCCACCAATAGTTTTTATCTACAAGACTGCAAAAATCAAATCCTAATTCCGTTTGTAAATGGATTTCATCATTATTATGAATTTTTAGAAACTAATATCAATTAACAATAGAAAAATATGCACATTAGTCATTATTATCATCATTTTCACTTTCTTGTGTCTAGCGGTGCATGTAAATTACATGCACCGCTAGACTCATGCGATGTATATCTCATGCGGTGCGTGTAAATAACTTGATTCACCAACACTTTTCATCTACAAGACTGCAACAATCAATTCCTAATCAATTTGTAAATGTATTTCGTCATCATTATGAATTTTCAGAAACTAATCAGTTAAAAATAGAAAAATCTTCACATTATTCATTATTATCATCATTTTCATTTTCTTGTGTCTAGCAGTGCATGTATATTGCATGCACCGCTAGACTCATGCAATGTATATCTCATGAGGTGCATGTAAATAACTTGATTCTACCAACAATTTTTATCTACAAGACTGCAACAATCAATTCCTAATTCCATTTGTAAATGGATTTCATCATCATTATGAATTTTCAGAAACTAATCTCAATCAAAAATAGAAAAATCTTCACATTGTTCATTATTATCATCATTTTCACTTTCTTGTCTCTAGCAGTGCATGCAATTTACATGCACCGCTAGACTCATGCGATGCAAATCTCATGCGGTGCATGTAAATAACTTGATTCCACCAATAGTTTTTTTATCTACAAGACTGCAAAAATCAATTTCTAATTCCGGTTTTAAATGGATTTCATCATTATTATGAATTTTCAGAAACTAATCTCAGTTAAAAATAGAAAAATCTGCACATTATTCATTATTATCATCATTTTTACTTTCTTGTTTCTAGCGTTGAATGTAATTTACATGCACCGCTACACTCATGCGATGCATATCTCATGAGGTCATGCAAATAACATGATTCCACCAACAGTTTTTATCTACAAGACTGCAACATCAATTCCTAAGTACCTTTGTAAATGGATTTCATTATCATTATGAATTTTCAGGAATTAATCTGTTAAAAATAGAAAAATCTTCACATTATTCATTATTATCATCATTTTCACTTTCTTGTGTCTAGCGGTGCATGTTAATCTGTTAAAAATAGAAAAATCTTCACATTATTCATTATTATCATCATTTTCACTTTCTTGTGTCTAGCGGTACATGTAATTTACATGCACCGCTAGACTCATGAGATGCATTTCTCATGCGGTGCATGTAAATAACTTGATTCACCAACACTTTTTATCTACAAGACTGCAACAATCAATTCCTAATTCCGTTTGTAAATGGATTTCATCATCATTATGAATTTTCAGAGACTATCTCAGTTAAAAATAAAAAAATCTTCATATTATTCATTATTATCATCATTTTCACTTTCTTGTGTCTAGCGGTGCATATAATTTACGTGCACCGCTAGACTCATGAGATGCATATCTCATGCGGTGTATGTAAATTATATGCACCGAGAGACTCACGTCTGTCTTTTAACCAAAAACATTGATAGATACATCAATAGTTTCAATTTTCTGAAACCATTGACATTTTCAGAAAGCCCAACCAATGAAATGTTTTATTTTATTTCAGTAAATATGTCATTTGATGATAATGGGGAAATCCTTGTGAATACCTCATCTTTACGTAATGTTTTATTTCATTTCAGAAAGCCCAACCAATTATATTCTTTTACGTAATTTTTTGTACGGCTTCATCTTTTTGGAAATGCGAATACCTCATCTTCGCACATTAATCCATGAAGAGAACGATTCGATGGAATGGATGAGAAATTACAGGAAATTTTGAGCATTTTTCTGTGTAACATAGAGAAATTACAGAGATAAAATGGAGAAGATGATTCGAGTTGGAGACACAACGAGGAAGATGATAGTTTGTGGATATTTTCGTCATTTTGACCTAAAACCTAGTTGAAAGCAAAATATTTTGGTGGACTGGACCGAAAAAACTTTCTCCTCTTGGTACCGACCCGAAATTTTCCCTAGAATTAATGGTCTTGTTGGAAGCTTATAGAATATATATCATTCAAAAGGAAACATGGGAAAACTAGTAGAAAAATCTATATTAACAAAAAAAATCAACAATTAACTATTAATTTAATTCCGAACTTAAATACAAAGCAATCCTCCCCAATGAATAGTATAGGATTGTATCGAATATATATATCTATATACTTGTACTGAAGACTATTTGTTCTCATTCGAGGATGCAATATAGAGATGTCGAAACATCTACTTCAGTGACAAACATCAAAATCTATGACTGAGTTTAAAATCTTACTGATTGGATTTTAATACAAAATAAATCTTAATAGGGTTTGTCATTGTATGTTCTTGCTAGTAATGTTAGAACTATATTATGGAATTTTACTTTCTGATTTTGAATAAGCTATGTATAAGTTGAAAGATTTTGACATAGATTTGGAACCATCATTTCAGTTAGCACAAATTATCTAACGATGTAAAGACCATCTAAATCTTAACTTTTGGATGTAGCAGAGTTCAAAATTATGAATTTGAAACCAAGAATTCCAAATGTTTAACAAAATTTTTTGATCCAAAAATCAATGCTTCAATTTTCCCTTTTCTGGGGTGTTTGTTTATGAATTTTTTTATGGGCTTAGAGGGAATTGGAAAGCAAAGATGGCATGGTGGAGCAAAATATCAATGTCGGTTAGGAAATTATGCTCCAAAGTTTCTAAGGGCCCATTTGGATGGATATATTTGAAGTCATGGATTTCAAATTCATTTGAGTGTTTGGATGAATTTATATTTGGTGGATTTCAAATCCATCATTTCTTAATTGATGTAGATGTAATGATAATTATGATGGATTTAAATACATGAGTGACTTTTCAAATCCATTATTCAAATCCATTCCTCCAAACTAAATCCATCAATCCAAACACAACTTAAGCGTTTTCGTTTTCGTAAATCAGGTAAATTTTCTTTTCTTCTTTTTTTTTTTGGTTTTATATTGGTTTTTTTTTTGTTTCGTACTGCTTTCTTAATCATAAGTTACAATTACCCCACTTGGATATAATTTAATTGTTCTGTAAAATCTACATACTTTTTCAAATTTTAAAGCGATTTTGATCCGAACACTGAACAAAATGTATATTGTAACAATTTCAGTCAGAGGATTACCCAAATTTTATAAGATAGGAAGCACTTATTCTACCCTCAAAATTAAATGAGTTGATCCCTTAAACTTCCTAGATTGATTCCTTTTGTATTCCATTTGTAATTGAGTTGTCACAGTATGTACATACAAACAACACTTTTGTATGCATCACGTTTTCGTCTTACTTGTACACGAATTTAATATAAAATCCATAAACTAACATATCGATCATTTTAGACAAATCATGTTGATTTTGATCATAAATGGGGCTTAAACTGGTCCATACAAATATTTTTCATGCTAGGTGCTATTGTTCATCTTCAAATGAATATATTAATAATTTTAAATGTAATAGTAGTACATTAAGTCTCCTTTTTCATTCTCTAGCTTTAAGTGAAAACTCCCACAATTTTTGCCGCACTCTCTTTTTTCTGCCGCATCATATAATTTTATTGTCTGAAAATAATATAGAGAGATATTAATTTCTAACAATTAATGCCATCGAGTTTCTCTGTCGCCTATTTATTTATAACCAAGCACGTATGCCCCTTTAATTAATATGTATTGCGGCTTGGAGCATAGATAGTAAGGAATATGTTTTAAAAAGTGTGTATGGTTGTATATAGAAAAATATATATACAATTTAGGAATATTACTTTTTTCGTCCTATGTATTTATATATGTGCCATTTTTGTCCTATTATGTTTTTAAATTTGAATTTTGGTTATATATCTTTCACTTTTTGTAAATTTGGTCCTTCGTTTTCAAATTTAGTCATATTTCCATGGGGATGCTTATGTGGTTAGACAGAAGAAAAAAACAATGATACCATATTACAACTGAAATTTGACAGCATAGATAACCAAAATGTAGGGCTGCTTACCGGTTGGAACCGGTCCGGTCCGGAACCGGCCGGTTCCGGTTCCGGACCCGTTATGGGCGGAACCGGTCCGGTCCGTTAAGGAACCGGATCGAACCGGTTCCGGTTTGGTTCGGATCCTTAACGGATTTTCGTATTTTTTTTTTTAAATGAGGCGTAGCTACGCTCCATTCAGGCGTAGCTACGCCTAAGCTACGGGTTTTTTTTTTAAGAGGCGTAACTACGCCTCCAAAGTGGCGTAGTTACGCCTCATTTAAAAAAAAATAAAATAAATAAAAAATCTATAAAGTGGTAATTTTTAAAGGGTTTAGAAATTTAACAATTTTTATGGGTTATTTAAACATGTCTATGTGTTTAAATACTTCTAGCATGCAAATAATTGTAAAGACATGACAATTGAAAATCTAAATAAAAAAATATTACAATTTAGTACTTAGCAGTCTTCATAATTGATAAGTATTGTTTTGGCTATCTCTTCTTCTTGCTCGTCATAATGATTTACGAATTCGTCAACCGTCCCATCTCTTCTATTTTTGCATTCTGCTTCAAACCAATCTTTAAGTAACGTGAGCATGCATAACGAATCAGCTGATAGACTACTTCTGTAGTCTCCAATAATACGACCGCATGTTGAGAATGCCGATTCAGAAGCGACGCTTGAAGCTTGTACAACATACACGTCTCTAGCCATTTTGGCTAAGATAGGGAATTGTGCTGCATTGGACTTCCACCATTGTAAGACGTCGAAGTTGTCTTCGGTTAGAAATTGATAATTCAGATAAATTTGCAACTCAGTCGACGTGCTAGTAGAAGGTCCTTTTCCCTTAAGTTTTTTCCTGCCCAGCAGTCTAAGCAAATTGATGCCCCCACCTTTAGATTGAGCTTGAGGTTGTTCTTCAACAGGCCTTTGTTGCGATGATTCACTTGCCTGTTGATTATAATACAATTGAAACATATTTTGGAGAGATTGCATTGTAGACGTCTTTTGATCGTCAACAACCTTCCCCAAAAATTTAGCATAATATTCAAAAAATATCTCAAATGAAGTTAAACATTGACTAGGATCTAGCAATGTTGCGATGCAGTGCACGGGTGGGATTTGTTCCCAATACTTTATAAATTTAGTTTCCATTGCACTAACAAAAGCATGCAAGTCATAGTCATCTCTAAATTCTATAAATTATCAAACATGTTAAATACTAAAGGAAGAAAATAAACGGAAGTTGGATAAGTAACACCAGAGAAACGTTCCGTCGCTTCTTTGAAAGTACTTAACAATGATACACAATTTTCAACAAATTCCCAATCCTCATCAGTCAAATAAATACTTTCATCGCAAAAAAATTCATTGCAGAAGATGAACTCAGGAATTGGCACAGGCAAATTCATTGCAGAAGATGAACTCAGTGATAGACGACCCGGAACGAGACCCCGACTACGACCCCGGCTACGACCAGCACCACTGCTAGATGAAGATGCCATTATGATATAAGACTATAAGTAAATTGTAAATAGCACAATTGAGAGAAAAATATGAGAGTGAAGTAATTTTCGTTACAAGAATTATTATGAAACAATACACAACACAACATCCCCTATTTATAGTTTTTTTTTTTATTAAAAATTTTTAAAAAAATAAAAATAAAAAGTTAACGTTGGCAACGGCTAAGAGCCGTTGCCAACGTTAACATTGTTAACGTTGAAGGCAACGTTAACAAAAGTTAACGTTGCCTTCTTCAATTTTTATTTTTTTATTTTTTTATTTTTTTTAAAATCTATCGGTTCCGGTTTCGGAATCGGAACCGGACCGGTAGGATCGGAACCGGCGGTCCTATCGGTTTGGTTCTTCGGGACTGCCCTGGACCGGTTTCTAACCGGTTCCGGGGCGAACCGGAACCGTTAAGTCCGGTTCCGGTTTTGGATCGGACTTAACGGTCCGAATCCGGGCCGGGTCCGGTTTGACTCGGCCCGGTAAGCAGCCCTACCAAAATGACATAAAGACAAACATAAAAAGTTAAAAGTGTATAATATTTTTTTACATAACCCCATCAAAACTAAAGGTAGATGCCCTACGAATAAGATGTTGCAAGATGTCGTCTTAATGAGTATCGTCCTTAAGAGCGGCGTCAAATATCCATATAGTGATGAGATATATCATGCAATAGTAACCGCTTCATTAACATTATATAAGAGCGTTGTTTTGATGGTGATTTCGATTTGGTTTTTCCAACTTAATTACGAGAATGCCACTCACTCATTTTATCTTCTTCTCTTCATCCTCAAAACTCCACCCTTTCTTTCACGACAAAACCACGCCCTAAAATTCCACCGTTTCTTCCCCTCTATTTCATCTTCTCGATTGCCACTGGCTCTTCACTAAATCTTGTTTAGTATGGAATTTGAAAGATTATTATTGAGTCTCTGTCAAAGATTTGTCTTTTTCATCTACCCACTGTATGTGTACATTTATTAATGATACGATATTTGTATCTAAATTCGCACGGAAGTTGTCGGCTTGTTTATGTATGTAAACAGATCTCGAGTCTTGAAACTTGAGAATGCTGTTTAGGAACTCTGTTACTGATAATGTTTCTTGTGTTTTCGTTGTTTGTTGTTTCGGGTTATTGAAATTATCGGAGTCGCAGGTGTCGAACGAAGAAGGTAAGCAACTGATTTGTTACTCCTTTCTAAAATAGTATGACCATTTTTTGGCGGATGCTCTGAAACTGGATTGATAAAATTTTTGGTTTCCTTTATACTCATGATTGAATGAGAGAATATTGAAGAAATATATGAAATTGTAGTGAGATCTGGAAATCTTTTGGTGAAGAAGAGATTAATTATTTAGTAAATATTGAGTAGCTTGGTGTGGAGTTGAGTAAGAAAATGGTGATGAGTTAAAATGGTATTCTTCATATTTTTTATTTCATGTGTTTCTATATGTTGAATGTGAGAATGAGATTTGGGGTAATCATGGCTGAGAAAAACATGTTTAATTACGGCAGTTGGATGATTTCAGCAAAGCGGCTAAAGATAAAGTGTCGTATTCTAGGATATGAATTTGTTAACTTGATCGGGAACTCTTAAGCTTTAAATTGATAGGATTAAATCTTGGTCTTAGTGTTATTTCATTTATAAGGAAAACGTTGATTTTTTTTGTTCACATAGCAAGTACATATTTTCGCTACTTTCACATCATGTACAATGTTATTTTGCAAGCTCTCAAGATTTGACTACTTGCCTTCTCAACTTATCTTACACTTTTTCCTTGGGAGGTATCGGGAAGAAATTGGAATGGCATATTCTTGTACAGTCAAAGGGGATCGATTCCGTAAAAGATGAGATCAGTAAAAGGCAATCACTGTGTCTGAGATTTTGGATTCGGAGAGTTTTCTTTAAAGAAAGTTGTTCCAGTAGAATATGTTTTGTCAAAGATTGGTTTTTGAAAACATGTTGTCCCTTTAAAGCTTCATAGTGTTAAAGTGGTATTTGCATTCGACCTGTGTCATCTAATTGAAATGCATACTTAACAGGTTGTGAATGTTTTGCTGTGTTAGGAACATCCAGAGTCTCAAGTTTATGGGCAGACCAGAACAAGTGACCATCAAGACGAATTTAATTCAAATTGGGATCAGTCCATCTCTGAAGGGAACCCAAGTGACTGATAAGTTCCCTTATGTCCAGATTACCCTGGTGATGTCAGGTTGGAGTACAAATATATTTGCACACATTTTGTCATTATGTCGCTTAGCCGAAATTTTTTTCTTCTGAATCGAAAATTTTGTGGCTGATACATGTTTTTGGCACTTGCAAAGTACATTGATGTTTTTTGATCAGAAGCAATGTTTTTTCTTGCATGTGGAGAGTCTGTTAGTGTAAATCTTTGCCTTGAGATGATGGATTAACTCCATTGAGATTTCAATTCGGTTACTCTTATTCAATGGCATGAAAACTACATCTTGACAACATAGTTATAAAGCTTTAACAGTCTTGCTCTGCAATACTTCATACCTGTCAGAAGAAATGTAGGGTCTTCCTACCTTAACATCATACTAATAACGTATTATGGACTAAACATGCATTAATAACATCTTACGGTACCGGTTGTAGCTTTGAGCTAATAAGATTACAGGCCAAAAATAAAATTTCAAAACTTAATAATTACATTCTCGATGATGAAAGTTAAAGCTATAGATTTACACTACTTCTAGAGTAGAGACTATCCAAAATCATGTATCATATATTCTTTCATGCTCCTTTTAGCTCACTGCCTCAATCCGACCCTTAGCCCTTCAGTCCAAAAGTGTACCTACAGGAACAACTCATCATGAGCATGTACATCATTACTTAACATCATAAGGTAATGAAATATAAATAAATGCATAAAAATAATCGTAACATATACTTCATGTTTCTTCTGAATCGAAAATTTTGTGGCTGATACATGTTTTTGGCACTTGCAAAGTACATGGATGTTCTTTGATCAGAAGCAATGTTTTTTCTTGCATGTGGAGAGTCTGTTAGTGTAAATCTTTGCCTTGAGATGATGGATTAACTCCATTGAGATTTCAATTCGGTTACTCTTATTCAATGGCATGAAAACTACATCTTGACAACATAGTTATAAAGCTTTAACAGTCTTGCTCTGCAATACTTCATACCTGTCAGAAGAAATGTAGGGTCTTCCTACCTTAACATCATACTAATAACGTATTATGGACTAAACATGCATTAATAACATCTTTCGGTACCGGTTGTAGCTTTAAGCTAATAAGATTACAGGCCAAAAATAAAATTTCAAAACTTAATAATTACATTCTCGATGATGAATGTTAAAGCTATAGATTTACACTACTCCTAGAGTAGAGACTATTCAAAATCCTGTATCCTATATTCTTCCATGCTCCTTTTAGCTCACTGCCTCAACCCGACCCTTAGCCCTTCAGTCCAAAAGTGTACCTACAGGAACAACCCATCATGAGCATGTACATCATTACTTAACATCATAAGGTAATGACATATAAATAAATACATAAAAATAATCGTAACATATACTTCATGTTTCTTCTGAATCGAAAATTTTGTGGTTGATACATGTTTTTGGCACTTGCAAAGTACATGGATGTTCTTTGATCAGAAGCAATGTTTTTTCTTGCATGTGGAGAGTCTGTTAGTGTAAATCTTTGCCTTGAGATGATGGATTAACTCCATTGAGATTTCAATTCGGTTACTCTTATTCAATGGCATGAAAACTACATCTTGACAACATAGTTATAAAGCTTTAATAGTCTTGCTCTGCAATTCTTCATACCTGTCAGAAGAAATGTAGGGTCTTCCTACCTTAAGATCATACTAATAACGTATTATGGACTAAACATGCATTAATAACATCTTAGGGTACCGGTTGTAGCTTTGAGCTAATAAGATTACAGGCCAAAAATAAAATTTCAAAACTTAATAATTACATTCTCGATGATGAATGTTAAAGCTATAGATTTACACTACTCCTAGAGTAGAGACTATTCAAAATCATGTATCATATATTCTTTCATGATCCTTTTAGCTCACTGCCTTAACCCGACCCTTAGCCCTTCAGTCCAAAAGTGTACCTACATGAACAACTCATCATGAGCATGTACATCATTACTTAACATCATAAGGTAATGGCATATAAATAAATGCATAAAAATAATCGTAACATATAATTCATGTTTCTTCTGAATCGAAAATTTTGTGGCTGATACATGTTTTTGGCACTTGCAAAGTACATGGATGTTCTTTGATCAGAAGCAATGTTTTTTCTTGCATGTGGAGAGTCTGTTAGTGTAAATCTTTGCCTTGCGATGATGGATTAACTCCATTGAGATTTCAATTCGGTTACTCTTATTCAATGGCATGAAAACTACATCTTGACAACATAGTTATAAAGCTTTAACAGTCTTGCTCTGCAATACTTCATACCTGTCAGAAAAAATGTAGGGTCTTCCTACCTTAACATCATACTAATAACGTATTATGGACTAAACATGCATTCATAACATCTTAGGGTACCGGTTGTAGCTTTGAGCTAATAAGATTATAGGCCAAAAATAAAATTTCAAAACTTAATAAGTACATTCTCGATGATGAATGTTAAAGCTATAGATTTACACTACTCCTAGAGTAGAGACTATCCAAAATCCTGTATCCTATATTCTTTCATGCTCCTTTTAGCTCACTGCCTCAACCCGACCCTTAGCCCTTCGGTCCAAAAGTGTACCTACAGGAACAACCCATCATGATCATGTACATCATTACTTAACATCATAAGGTAATGGCATATAAATAAATGCATGAAAATAGTCGTAACATATACTTCCTGGTTAATTGCATTAACCCACTTTGGTTGTCCATGTTTCATAATCATGCACGTAGTCATTAGATCCTTGACATAAATGATTAAAATCATACTTCACATATGTTCACAATCAACAATGTTAATTAGAAATGTGACTGTCCTGGTCCTGTTATGACAACGACACAATTGGCCCCCTCGCTTCGACGTATAGCGGTACTGTGATACCCCTCGCTACACCTTGATAGCGGATGTATCTCCTCGCTAGCTATGTCAGCGGTAAGTACCTTCCTATCTTGCCCATAACAACCACCGGACATTCTACCATTTCTAGTAACATAGTTTAACATACATCATAAATATCATAGCATCTTTACTCATCATAGACATCATCATATCTTTTCTTATCATAATCATCATCATAAACATCATATCATCTTTACTCATTATAGACATCATCATATCTTTTCTTATCATAATCATCATCGTAAACATCGTAAATACTTATGCAATCATTGCGTAGTCATAGTATAGGAGTGTGTTTTACCGTCCGATGCCCGTACGTTTCTTACGTACCTTAATTCCAAAAGTGGGGAAGTTGGAGAACTTTATCTCCTTGAAGCTGTGGGTACCTGGGATGGTTCTACACAACCATACAAATCGATATTAGAAGCTAATTATAGTCCAATATCCAAAAATCCACAAAATAATTGTAGGGTCTTCCTACCTTAACAACATATTAATCACCTATTAGGGACTAAACATGCATTTATAACGTCTTAGGGTTTCGGTTGTAGCTTGGAGCTGATAAGATTACAGGCCGAAAATGAAATTTCAAACTTAACTTATTACATTCGCAAAAGAATGTTATGGCGATAGAATTAATTCTACTCCTAGAGTAGAGACTATCCAAAGAATTCCTGTATCCTAACTTCTTTCATGCTCCTCAAAGCTCACTGCTACCACCCTGCCCTTAGTCCTTTAGTCCAAGGTGTACCTACAGGAACAACCCATCATGAGCATGTATATCGTTACTTAACATCATAGGGCAATAGCATATAAATAAATGCATGAAAGTAATTAGTAACGTATACTTCCTGGTTAATTACATTAACCCTTTTTGGTTGTCCCAGTTTCATAGCCATACATATAATCATTAATTCTTGACATGAATGATTAAAATCGTCGTCTTATAAACATCGTCGTCTTACAGCATCGTCATCATATGAGCATTATCATCTTATACATATCATCATTTATAACATCATCATCATATAAGCATTATCTTATACATATCATCATTTATAACATCATCATCATATAAGCATCATCATCTTATATCATCATCTTATATCATCATCATCTTATAAGCATCATCATCTTATAACTTCATCATCTCATAACGTCATCATCTTATAACATCATCATCATTTAAGCATCATAACGAGATACAACAGTAAATGTACGAAGTCTTGGTTAAGTAATTTACTGGTTATTCGTTAACTTCTTCTTGTTAACCCTGATTTACCTTCATGCATATGGGCATCTTACCCCGTGGTATCTTACCACACAATAACATCGTATGGCCTCTTACCATATGGGTATCTTACCCCGTGGCATCTTACCACATAATAACGTCGTATGGCCTCTTACCATATGGGCATCTTACCCCGTGGCATCTTACCACATAATAACATCGTATGGCCTCTTACCATATGGGCATCTTACCCCGTGGCATCTTACCACATAATAACGTCGTGTGGTCTCTTACCATGTGGGCATCTTACCCCGTGGCATCTTACCACATAATAACATCGTATGACATCTTACTATATGGGCATCTTACCCCGTGGCATCTTACCACATAATAACATCGTATGACATCTTACTATATGGGCATCTTACCCCGTGGCGTCTTACCACCTTATGACATTGTATGGCATCTTACCATATGGGCATCTTACTCTTTTATAAACATCGTATAACATTATTATAAACTTACTTATCCCAATCATCATCATAAACATCATCATTATATACATCATCATCATAAACTTACTTATCATAATCATCATCGTAAACATCATCATCATAAACTTACTTATCATAATCATCATCGTAAACATCATCATCATAAACTTACTTATCATAATCATCATCGTAAACTTATGCATCAATACATAGTCATAGTTGGGAGGGTGTTACCGTCCGATGCCCGTACGCTTCTTACGTACCTTAATTCCAAAAGTGGAGAAATTGAAGAACTCTATCTTCTCGATGTTGTTGGCACCTGGGATGGTTCTACACAACCATACAAATCGATATTAGAAGCTAAACAATAGCCAAATATCAAAAATTCAACAAAAACATCATTTGCCATGTTTAACACAGCGGCGATCGATCGCTACTTGAGGCGATCGATCGCCTCGCTCTTTTGTCTTGCGGCGATCGATCGCTTAATATTAGGCGATCGATCGCCTAACACGTGAAATGGCTACTGGCCATCGGCGATCGATCGCCTCATTTCAGGCGATCGATCGCCACCTGCTGGTGCGCGATTCCTTCGCCATTTTTGAGCATTTTCCAAGTTCAATCCCATACCAATCAAACTCAAACTTTCCAATCACTCTAACATCATCATAACTTGTTAAAACCCACATAAAACACTTCAAAAATCATACCCCAACAACATAAAACACATACCCAACCAAACCCACATAAATCACTTCAAAATCATCCCATTTCAAAACCAAACCTCATAAAAACTTTAGGATTGTTCCATACCTCTTGAGGATCCAAAATCTTACTAAGATTTCAACAAATGGAGAGTGTGCAAGGATTTCTCCTCCTCCTCCTTGGCTTGGACGAAAATGGGATGAAATGGTAGGGTTGGGATGAATTTGGGGATTTAAGAGTGAAAAGGGTAAAGTGAGGGGAAGGAGGGTGTAGTGGGGTATATGGGTTAATTAAATTGTACCCAAATTAACACGATGTATAAAATACCCCAACATGGTATTTTAAAAGCATTTAACAAAAATGCAACCAACTTCATTAAATCCATACTTTCCTCATAATTAACAATCAACACAATTAAATCATGTTAACACCCCATTTCCTATCATGCATAACATGCACCTTGAAACGTAACTCCCCTCCCGGGTCATGCCTATCATGTGACTAAGCATTTCATCGTGGTAATTAATTTCAACACATAAATCAATTATTCACATAATTAATCACATAAACATAATTAATGCCTTAATTGCAGTTAATTATTTCGGGGACATCACATTACTCCCCTACTTACAAGATTTCGTCCTCGAAATCGCATGCACTTACCCCAAAAGAAACTAAACATAAATTACATACCAGAGAATAGTTCCGGGTAGTGCTGTACCATATGCCGTTCCGTCTCCCACGTAGCCTCCTCGACACCCCGACGATCCCACTGAACTTTGACCATCGTAAAACTTTACTTCTTAGTCTGCGATCCTCACGATCCAGAATTCTGACCGGTCGTTCAACGTAGGATACCCCTGAGTCCAACTGCACTTCAGTAGACTGTAATACATGAGACGGGTCTGGCTCATACTTCCGTAACATAGAGGCATGGAAAACATCATACATCCCAGATAAGGACGGCGGTAGAGCCAAACAGTAAGCCAAAGTACTAGTACGCTGCAATACTTCATATGGTCCAACATACCTCGGGGATAACTTCCCCCGCATACCAAATCGAACAACACCCCTGAAGGGCGAGATTTTCAAGAAGACCTTGTCTCCTACTTGAAATTCTAGCGGCCGTCGCCGCTTATTTGCATAGGCTGTTTGCCTATCCTGGGTCACCTTCATCTTTTAGCGTATCAACTTAATCTTGTCTTACATATCCTTATGTCTTACATATCCTTAATCATATCTGGTCATCCGACCGCTTTACTAGTCAAGTCCTCCCAATACCGCGGTGACCTACATCGTCGTCCGTAAAGAGCTTCAAAGGGCCTTTTGAATGCTCGCCTGATAGCTGTTATTTAAAGGAGAACTCTACCAGTGGTATAGAATCTTGTCACGGAGTATCAAACTCCAACACACATGTCCTCATCATATCCTCGAGTGCGAAGTAAACCTTGGGTCTCTGTCAGACACCATCAAGACTGGAACACCATGTAACCTCACTACTTCCCGCACATGTAATTGGCCATCCTTAGGCATGTGAAAGACACATGACAAAGGATGAAGTGAGCTACTTCGTCAGCCTATCCACGATCACCAGATCGTATCGAATCCAGAGGCCGTCCTTGGTAAGTGGGTCACAAGGTCCATAATGATATGCCTCCACTTCCACTCGGGTACCTTCAAGCTCTTCAGCTCGCCACCAGGCCTCTGCCTTTCTGCCTTTACCTGTTGGCAGATTAAACATCTCTTAACAAAAGCGATCACATCGTGCTTCATGCGTCTCCACCAGAACTGACCACTTAGGTCCTTATACATTTTTCCTTCCTCCTGGGTAGATATTGAACCGACTACTATGAGCCCGTTCCGATATTCCTTTACGCAACTCCGGCGTATTTGGGACTACCCATCGGTGGCCCAATCTCAATGAATCATCTTCTGCCACTCTGAACTTTGATGACCGTCTTTGAAGTACTATAGATGACCATCTTTGAACCTCATCATCCGATCTCTGGCTTTCCTGAAAACCTCAAATATGTCTGGCTCGGCCAACAAGATCGACACTCGCACCGGCGACGTGTCTACATCAAATCATAGCCCAATGGCAACAAGAGTCATCATCGCTGATAAACACATAGTGTCCTCAGCAGCACTTTTCACTTCCGACTTAAGGTGCCTGCTATTAAGTTGCTTTACCAGGATGGTACTCAATCTTACAGTCAAAATCCTTGAGTAAGTTCAAAAATTAAAAGTTTGATGAATATTATGCTTTATGAAACTGTTCATTTTGGTGTTAAATTTGTATTTCTTTCTTGAAAATTTATGTTGCTCAAAAGCAAGGAGGATTGGAGCTGGGAAGTGAAGGCCGTGTATATGATGAGAGGTATTGGGCAATGGTTCGGACTTGTGACAATGCAGATGGTCGAAAAGGTATTAAATGGGTTGGTTCGAAAGTTTCCGTAGTCAACATCGCTCAGCTCTCCGAGTGTAGAAAAGACGGTCACCCCACCATATACCATAAGTTTGGGAGCCATTGAGCCTGGAGAGAATGTCAGATCCTGCAGCATATTCCGAAATACACTTGTGCTTGACGGGGGTGCTAGATGTTTGGAATGCATTACTATTTTTTTTCAGTACGAATGAATTACTATTTCAAAATTCTAAACATAGTATTTTTGTAATGATGAAAATCCTGAAACCTTCCACGTTAGAGGAAATTGACGAAGGGATTCAAGGCATTTTATTTTGTGTAAATGAGTTGATATATGGTTTATAGATTTTTTGGACCATTATCTTTTTTTTGTAGACTATTGTGCAACTGTATTGTACGATGCACTATTGGGAAGAACTATAGTCTTGTTCAAAATTGTTTTGTTTTATATATATGTAATTATATGGGTTTGATAGGTCCGAACTACCTTTATTCTCTTGATCTACTTCTGTCTGTGTTTGAAGATTTGTTGAGCATATAGATACATGCCCTTGTTTATATTCTCGTGGACTTGGGCTTCGAGACTTCCTTGTTCTTTTATGTGTAGATCTTCGATTTCATTTAGTTTGGCTTTGATTTTCGTGGTCAAGAGAGCTTTTGTGTGTGAAGTCCTAATGTTTATTTCAAATTTTGACGAGCTTTAATTTTTTTGGTGTCGATTTTTTTTCTTGTGTCCGAGATTTAACTTGATAAATTTAAGTTTAACAATTTTTTTCCTTACAGATGTCCCTAAAGATATGGAAGCTTTGCTGTTTTTCTCTCGTTTTACCAAGTTTGCTTCACATTGCTCAATACGTCTTTTAGCTCTTTTTTAGTTTCCCATTTTACCAAGTTTGCTACACACTTGCCCCCCTTTGCCCCTGCCTCCCCCCGTCCTTGGGTCTAGGAGTACTAGATCTCCGTGGGAGTTATATTTCGATGAGTTTTGCGTACCATTGTTATGTTACGTGTGGTCATTAAACATTTTTATGAAAATGAAAAACGAATGAAGGGCTAACCATTAAGCAACCTTTCAATTCTTGAATAATTGAAAAATGAATCAAGCACTCATTGAAAAATGAATCAAGCACTCGTATACATTTTTATTTTTATTTAAAAATAATCATTACTTCCATTCAGACCAATACTTAATATTTAATTCGATCTATAAGTATTCATGACTTATTCCATTGTCAATCGCCACACTTAGCCCAAGAAAAGAACCTACTATCACCTTTTTTATTAATATTAAATATGGGTATTTTAACTATCTAATTTTCGTAAAATTAGATAGTTATGATTTCTACTATTGTACAACCGGGTATATAGAACCAATATTTTATTAATAATAATATTTGGTTTTTTCTAAAAATTCTATTTTTTTGATTAATTTGTGATATAATACTTCTCGATATTTTGATTTATTACTTTAAAAGTTCATAATCAAAATAAATATTTTATAAATACATATAATATTTGATAATAAAAAATATATATAAAGTAAGCACGACCGACCCCACCCGCCAAATCATCGTGTGCTAGCACAACTCCATGCCTACAAAATAACCTACCATAACTTTTTAATTTAGGTTTCTATAATTCTATTATGTTTCAATAAATTTATTTTATTTCATTCTACACTCGTATATATATATTTATTTTTACTTATTTATGAAAAGAATCGTAGAAGAACAATACTTAATTGGATCTATAGGTTTTTTTCATAACTTATTCCATTGTTATTAACTCTCAATCCAGAAAATAAACTACTATCACTATTTTTTTTCTTTTTTCTTTTTGTTTTATTAAAGATCAAGCAAGTATAATAATATTTAATATGCAAAAAAAAAAAAAAAAATCCATCCAAATCCAATCCCAAAAACACAAATTTTCAATGCAAATTTTCTTTTTTTTAAAAAAAAACCAACAAATGAAACAAATAGGACCAATATCAACAACAAGGCAAAATCAAAAACTAGCTAATGAAAACAAATAAGACCATTTGTAATTTTTGCTAATTTTTTAATAGAAAGGTACTCGATAATTTCTATTACACTAATTATGTTTCATCAAGTGATGATCTTTTATCTTTTGTTAAAGATGAAACAAGTGTAATAATATTTAACATGCAACAAATCACTTGGTTAAATCAGGCATCTTAAGCTGTTTATTCTCTCCGTCTGAGGTTTCAAAGATATATCGACAGTTACTTCCTGATGTGAGATTGCATGTTTGCTTCTCATTCTTTGGATATTCAATCTCTAATCCTCCCAGAGGGAGAGATAACCATTCGTTTGGAGTTTGTCGTGAATGTATTTTATACAATATTTTTTATAGAATTTTTTTAATTAATTAAACGAATTTTTTTTAAAAAAAACCTAAAAAATGAAACAAATAGCATGAATATTTCGATATAAATGTTCATCCAATTTGAATAGAAATGCAAATTTTTCAAAAAAAAAAAAAAGTACTACCAAAGTAAACAAATTAAACAAATAAGATAAATACAAATATTCCAAATAATTATAACTACCTAATTTTGCACTTAAATATTATTTTTACTTGTACACTTATATACATTTTATTTAATATACATTTATGAAAATAGTACAAATTTTTTATCAATAATATTTGACTTTTTCTCTAAAAATATAATTTTTTAATTAATGAGACAAAATAAGTAACATTTAAGCTTGTCAACATTTCCTCGTCATCCGTACTATGGATATCAACATTGCCATAGGATAATACTAACTGGACGAATACTTGAGTGTTGTTTTGATAGTAGGCTTATTTTCTCTTAATTGGGCCGTTTCGGGCTATAAGAAACCCACAAAAAGCTAATTATAGAAATTAAATTAAATGTAGTGGAACGCATAATTTTATTGGCCAAGGATCATACCGAAAGTCACTAGGCGAACTAAATGCATATTTCAGGGAACCCTACTACTTCGGCTATCCCACGAGTGGAAAGCCTCCTCTGTGGACCAATAAGTGTTGGGTCTATGTTGTTTTTTTGTAGCAGCCTTATTCCAATGTATCAACCTTGCTTTGATCATGACACCCCTCCACCATAGAATAGCCCATTTAATCAGAATGATAAATACCCCAGTACCATAGTGACGTTCTTATGAAATAAGAAAATAAGAAAGACTTTGTGCTTCTTCCGTTGAGTTTTATGAAACGAATTCAGAATTTATGTTCCTCAAATTCCTTTTTTTGTTTCGAAAAGTATCGCAAAAAATCTATATAATGATTACAGATTTGACCATCAGCAATCGGAATCACATTATGGGGGTTACTCGCTTTCAAGCAGCTTGAAGACCTCAATCCACATGGGATGAGCAGGGCACTGGACTGATAGATGTTACAATTCTGAGACACATAAGACAATGATTACTAGGAGTAGCAAAAGAACTTTACAAATTATTAATGTTGGGGTTCCTATGATTATCAAGAAATAATCACAAATATATGATCATGAATCAATGTTATATCTAAATATCAAATCTATCAAGAACTACACATTAAAATAAAAGTAACTGATATTACGAAGAAGTTCATAATCAACCCATAAAATTCCATAACGCAAGCAAGTTTCATAAACCATCAAATAATGCAAAATAATGTAATATTTAAATATGATTATATACAAATTTGATTGAATAATTGTCATATTTTAAAAAATATTGAAATATTACCTGATCTATTCCAAATTTAAGTTTGTTTATTTGTGTTATCTCTTGATTAGAACTGAACGCATCAGATTTCCTGCAATTATTACATTTAGTTATAAATGGAAATAAGATTTAATAATTTTAGCATTATCACTAAAATTTAGTAATATATATGCCTAACTGATAAGTTCTTCCATATGCTTTCTTGATATGTCACTCTACACCATTGGCCAAAAAAGATAATTAATAAAATTACATGATGCATATAAAGGATACATTAAGTAAATAATCATAGTGTATATAAATATCCCAGGACCCAAATTATAACTACATCCCTACGGTTCAAATCTTACTCTAACTTCTTCCCCAATTCAAGTATACCCTCGCCCAAAGTCAATAGAAAATGAAAGACTGAGCATCATTGCTAAGCAAATCACAAAAATTTAAGCATGAAAATGTGTTTATTTTTTTGTTTTATAAAGATGAAAATAGATACCGCAACATTTCAGCATAGATGGGAGTTTAGAACAAAATCCATCCAAAAGGAAAAGCACAACTAAAATTGAGAGTAGTTAATGCAACTAATATGCCAGAGCCAAGAAAGAAAAGACCAAGTCTTCAATAACAAATATCAGTTTATTTATAACCTATATAAGAAAAAAAAATACAAAGTTAACAAATAAAAAGTTAACCAATAAGTTACAAAGTTACTTTTATTCCATGTTTTCTTCCATAAAAAAAATGTTCTGTTCCAATACTTACCATACTTATATGAGTACTTAGTTGTTGTGGCACTGCACCAGTTGGAAGTCTTTTTCACAGAAGCAAGAATGAATTTTCCGATATCAAATATCTATATCGCAACAAGCAACTAAGCCTCAAAATGTAAAGAACACATAAACATAAAGAAGGGCATGTTTTAAGATCAAGAACAAATTTCCATTCATTGACAAAAGGAGTGTGTTTGGAAAGTGGGAAAGCGGCCTATTTGGTTAACAAAAAGCGGTGATAAAAAAAATCTAAGCAAAATGTTTCCTTCCAAAAGGTATTGCTTGCAGAAGCCCACTATCCGGTCTAGTTGTGTGAAAAGATCACAAAAAAGGAGCATATCATTGTGTTAGTTATTGATTAATATCTGATGGATCCGATATAATCGGATAGCTAGTTTTTTTGTCCTATACACTCTCCTCTTTTGGATTTCTTTCGTGTTGCACTCCACTAGTACTTACAAGATAAATACAAAGGATGATGATTATTTTGGATTATTTTGAACTCAGAAGGAGAGAATATGTTCCTATATGACTGCCCAGACTGTTAATGAACAAACAAGGGGAAAAAATAAACTAAATAAATCTTGTTTTTTTACTCCAACAATAACTTTATCTCTCTTTTTCATAGTATCAATATAATTTAATCAACAGTTTCCTTACCTCCCAATACTATTCTGTCAATATTATATTTGACAACCTAGAAGAAAATGTTTTTATTTAAAGTCTTAAAATAATTCTATCCCATACACCTTTTTTTCTCATGTGTGAAATAAATATATTATACGAAACCTAAAAAACCAAATTAAACCGACCACCCTTAGAGTCTGGCTAATATGTTTTCCAGGAAGGTTTTTTTAACCGATATATTTAACCCAAGAGAGTTGACAGAAAATATAAAAAAACAAATACCCAACTTCAACATAGGCAGACCTTGTAGCGTAATTAACATCTAAACAACTAAGCGTCGGGGACAAAGTTAAACCAGCCAAATACAAGCACACCTCCCCCACCCAGTCAGCAATCACCAGACTCAACAGTATTTTCTGAGTAAAGTAGCCAAGCTTTCTATCTGCCAAGTCTAACACGAATAGCCAGTTCACTGGTCAGAGGGTAAAAAAATAAGCATGTTAGGCCGAGACTAATCAAAGTTTAATATAAGGACCCATAAAAAATTAAAGGGGGGAAAAGAAAATAATCGTAACAGGATCAAAGCAATTTCAAAGAGACCAGATTACTTCACGTATCCACGCATATGCTGTCGTTAAATGCACAGGAATAGGTGAACCATAAACAGGCAAACCTAAAAGCGACCCTTCAATTTGGCATGAATAGTGTTTATGATTGAATGGCTTACAATTATGTGCACAACCATATAACAGAACATAAAGGCAAGAAACTAAAAACAGTCAAGTAATATCTATGGTACCAATGGAATATCAAAGACTATTTGAAAAAGGAAGTTAATGGTCTCAAAAGCGACAAAGACAGAGCAAGATCAGCCCCATGTTAACTTAAAAGTCGAATGTCGCTTTTTTTTGGTAATTTTCTAGTACAAGAAGGAAACGTTGGGAAAAATGCAAAAAATCATACCCGTTAACGAGCACAAGATGGACGTTCTTTCCACTTTAAACAACCAAAAGAGAGACGCTGAAACCCCGAACAAAAGTCTGTAATAACAGATAAATGTTCATCCAACTTATCCGACAGCCTTATAAATCTAGGAATTATGCAAATCCTCCATCATTTTACATGTTAGACTACCATTAACCAAAAAATAATATTAATAATACAACATAAATGCTATAAAGGTAATGCAAAAGGAATGCCCACCTTTCAAAACAAGTCAACGTGACTGCTCCCTCCCAAGCTGCTTAAACTTGTGCCTCGATAATTAGGATCAAAATCAGGGGCCTAGTCCACATAACATTACTCAAAGGCAAGTAGAAAAGTAAAACAACCAATCAACATTATTGTTGGCAAGTAACATGAAAGTTTCTCCAAAAGATAAGACATTTAATCGGCCCGAAAAGCGATCAAGATAAATCAAGATTAAACCCCATGTTAATGGAAGACTCGAATGTCACTATATAACCAGCCTCTCGACACATCAGCAGGGAAAAATGAACCAAAAAAGCATGGTAACACATCCCAACAACAGCTAGAAGATGGGGAAACAATTAGGTAGACCGAGTGTGGTAAACCATAAGGTATAAAAAAGCAGACAACCAAAAAAGGGAAATAAATGTCCATAATAGCATAAAAATGTTCACCCAAGTTATTCAACAGCCCTATAAATCAAAACATTGCAGAGACCATATAACATTTTTCACAAGCCAGAACTAAAGAAGGAAAATGCTAGGATCAAAATTCTCAACACACAGCAACAGAAAACAAAGAACAAGATGAGATAACTTTTCTGGAAATGTATATTATAATACTGAATGGAAAGATATTACAATGCAGAAGAAACACACAACTCACACACACTCAAAGGAGGAACTCTCCATTGCCCCAAGCATTAGCTTGTTCTCAATTCTAAAATATCAAATCTGTAATCCTCTTACCCCAATAACCTCCCCTCTTTTATTCTGCTATTTTCCCCCCAAAACTAACAAACTAACTACCCCTTTTCACGTGATCCTTCAACCTCTTTCTTTGGGCTTCTAGATGGGCCTATTGATGATATGGATTGGGCTTCATATTTTATTCCCGTAACAGAGAACACATACTTCAGCAAAGTGTCCTATTGACAAGCGAGATCAGTAGAAAGCCAAAAAACACATCCGATGAGTTTCCTGATATATGAGTTCATAAGTAGCATCGCACTGAACAAGGTAAACATAATAACAGCTAACTCCGGGTTCAACACAAGTCCCAACCCTATTGGTATTTTTTTTTCATAAGAATAAACATATGATTGTCATCACTTGTATGCACTTATTTTCTCATCCTAATCAGAAGGGAAAAACATGATTATAACAAAAACAAAAACAAAAACAAATAAAAAGAGCGAAACAAATATGAGAGAAGTTGTGCACAAGGGGTGTTGGTCTTCCAAAGAGACCACCTCATTCCCACCATCCACCATGCATATGCTATAATTAAATAGACAGAAAGATGGGCACCATTTTTTTTTTTTTTTTGCCGTGTTCTTCCTCAGCGAAAATCACGATTCTCCTAATCAGAACCCAGAAAGCAATACGATCATAACAACAAAATCACCACCTCATTCCCATCATTCATCATGCACGAGCTTTAACTAAATAGACATAAAGAGGCGCAACATCATGTTGTATCATTCTCCGTGTGTTCCGTCACTAAAAATCACGAAAGATACAAATAAGCACATAATAACTCCCAATACCTACCACAACACAGAGAAGCACGGTACGGCGGTAAGCTATCCATACCGAACCCACGCACGATAGGAATGGCGACCCTCCCATTGACAGTATCCTGTGCAGACCTAAAAATCAAGAAGCAAATAAAAAATGATTTAACATCGGCCACGACAACGTAAATGGCGACAAACACTCAGATTAACAAAGACCAACAGCAGGTGCATTAAATGGGGTAGTATGGTCGTTGGAAGACGGCCCCTCATTCGAACACGCAAGAACGAAGCAACAGTTTGGTTCAATAATGGCAACAGTAGACGCCATGCCTACCAATACTTCATAATTTTGGGCCGAACTAAAGATAAGATAAAAAAATAATTATTTCGATATAAATGTTCATCAATTTTTTTGAATATGAAATGTACTGATTAATTTTAATGCAAATTTTCAACAACAAAAGAAAAAAAACTGCCAAACTAAACAAATTAAACAAATAAGATAAATACAAATATTCCAAAACTACCTAATTTTGAACTTAAATATTATTTCTACTTGTACACTTATATACATTTTATTTAATATACATTTATGAAAATAGTAGTATAATAGGACAAATTTTTTTTTATAAATAATATTTGACTTTTTTCTAAAAATTGTAATTTTTTAATTAGTTAGACAAAATAAGCAACATTTAAGCTCGTCTATATTTCCTAATCATCCCTACTTCTACTAAGCATCAATGGACATCAACATTGCCATAGGACACGAACACTTGAGTGTTGTTTTGATAGTAAGCATCCGTTAAGTTTAACGAAGCGAATTCAGAATTTCTCTTTCTCAAATTCCTTTTTTTGGTTTCGAAAAGTATCGCGAAAAATCCATATAATGATTACAGATTTGTCCATCAGTAATGGGGAGGGGTTACTCGCTTTCAAGCGGCCTTAATGCCTCCTTCCACATGGGAGGAGTAGGGCACTGGGCTGATAGATGTTACAATCTGAGACACATAATACAATCAGTTTGATATAGATGGTGAGAAGATATGCACATTAGAACAGGAAAAGTTTAAAAAGGGCGACTCAAGTATGGGAGATAGGAAAGAAGTTGGGGATTATGGGACAAGGTAATGAGCAAGAAATTATTCAATACATGATGGAATTGGAAAGAAGAAATCTGGCAGCAATTGATAACTGCGAGAATACAGGAGACGTCGGGGTTAATCAATGATCATTGTGAGTTTTAACATCCGAGGAATTGGTGGCCGGGTGAAAAAAAGGGAATTAAGGGAGTTGATTTACAAGGAAAATGTAGATTTCTTGTGTTTACAAGAAACCAAAAAAGAATTCATGACGAAGGAGATGTACATGACGATTTGGGGTGATAAAAACTTCAATTGGGCATTTAAAGGGGCTGAACGCTCAGCATGGGGTCTTCTCTGTATTTGGAATGATAAAAGATTTAAAATGGAATCTTGCTGGGGAGAAGATGGAATGTTAGGAGTGAAGGGTTATTGGGGGATGGCAGAATCAAATGTCATATCATCAACATCTATTCTTCGGGGGTGATGGAGTCCAAAAGGGCTATGTGGAATATTTTGCTTTCAAAAGTTGAAGGAAAAGATGAGGAAAAGTGGTGCATTTGTGGAGATTTTAACGAGACAAGGAAAATATCAGAAAGAAAGGGACGTTCGGTAACCCAAAATTTGATTGGCATGAGAGAGTTTAACACATTCATCATTAATTCGGGATTGATGGATTTGCCCTTGACTGGAAGAAAATATACATGGTATAGGCCTGACGGTACGTGTGTTAGTCGTTTGGATCGATTTCTTCTATCGAATGGATGGCTGCGGGAATGGCCAAACCTAACTCAATGGGGCCTCAAAAGAACGGTCTCAGATCATTGTGCAATTGTTCTCAAGAATCACATAAGAGATTGGGGACTGAAACCATTTCGGACTTTAGATTCTTGGATTAAACATAAACAATTTAAGACTTTTGTGGAATAACAATGGCAGAGCTATCAGATTGAGGGATGGGGTGCACATATTCTGAAAGAAAAATTTAAACGGTTGAAACTGAGTCTCAAAATATGGAACAGGGATGTTTTTGGCGCATTGGATGACATTGAGGAAACTAAGGGAATGATAAGCAAGTGGGATGACCTGGCGGAGACTAGAGAACTGTAGTCAGAGGAGAATCAGAATAGACAGAAAGATATGAGTCAGTTACAGACTCAGTTGGGGGTGAAAGACACATTATATCAAAAGGCAAGAATAAAATGGATTCGGGAAGGGGATGTAAATTCGAGCTTCTTCCATAAAGTGGTTAATCGGAGGCGGAAGAGGAATGAGATTGTAGGATTATACATTAATGGTCAATGGAAGGACGATGGGCAGGGAATTAAGGAAGGGGTTCACGATCATTTTTCTAAGCAATTTGCTAGGAAAGCATGGACGAGACCACTCATCACGGGGGTCCATTTCGATACTATCACACAACACGAGAATATCATGCTCACAGAAAATTTCTCAGAGGATGAAGTCAAACGTGCGGTTTGGGACTGTGATAGCACAAAAAGTCCGGGGCCTGATGGATTCAATTTCAGATTCATTAAGCACTTTTGGGAGTTACTCAAGGATGACTTCATGATTTTCTTTCAACAATTTCATACATATGGAAAGTTGATTAAGGGAGGAAATCCGTCCTTTATTGTGCTAATTCCAAAGAAGGAAAGTCCGAATAAATTGGAGGAATTTCGGCCAATTGCACTAATTTGATGTGTTTACAAAGTTCTGTCGAAGGTACTTGCGAACCGCCTGAGTAAAGTTCTTGACAGGATTATATCTCAATCACAGTCAGCGTTTATTGGTCAAAGACATATTCTTGATGGGATTTTGATTGTTAATGAGTTGGTGGATGAGATGAAGACGAATAAGAAAAAAAGGAATGATTTTCAAGGTGGATTTTGAGAAGGCTTATGATTCGGTGGATTGGAATTTCCTACAACATGTAATGACACTGATGAATTTTGATACTAAATGGACAAAATGGATAATGGAGTGCATTTCGAGTGCCACAGCGTCAGTTTTGATTAATGGGAGTCCCACACAAGAATTCCAGCTACATAAAGGATTACGACAAGGAGATCCATTATCTCCTTTTTTGTTTGTAATTGTGGTGGAATCACTAAGTAGACTAGTTGAAAAGGCGATACAGGTTCAGTTATTATCACCTCTGTATGTGGGAAGAGATAGAATAATGATATCACATCTTCAATTTGCAGATGATACACTGTTTGTCGGTGAGGCGACAGAGAACAATGCCTTAATTTTCAAGGCGATTTTAAGCAATTTTGAATTGCTTTCGGGGTTGCGAATCAACTTTCATAAAAGTCAGTTAATGGGAATTAATGTGGATGAGGATCCGATGGCCAACTTAGCAGAAATTTTGAGGTGTAAAGTGGGGAAATTACCATTCACATATCTGGGGATACCAATTGGGGTGAACTCAAAGAATAAAGATACTTGGAATCCGATGATTGATAAATACAGAAAAAGATTGGCCTCATGGGAAGATAAAAGTCTGTCTCTGGGAGGACGGTTGATTTTGCTCAATGCTGTGCTAACTTCCTTACCGATCTACAATTTCTCCTTTTACCGAGCTCCGAAGAAAATACTTGCCAAATTGCAGTCTATTCAGACTGCTTTCTTATGGGAGGGGGTGGGGAGAGTTGCCAGAAAGTAGCTTGGGTCAAATGGACAGAGATTTGCAAACCAAAGCCAAAGGGGGGGTTGGGGGTTCGAAATTTGGATCATTTTAATAAATCTTTACTGGGGAAATGGGGTTGGGGAATTTTAAAAAATGAGGGCTCTTTATGGTGGAAGGTTCTTAGGTCTAGATATGGATTTAATAGATGGAGTCTGATAGATGAAGGGGGGGCGGGGGAGCGGAACGGTTAAGGCGTCTGGTGGAAAGACATTTTGAAATGTACGTTTCAAGATCAATCGGGTTGGTTTAAAAGAGGGATAAATAGAAAAGTCGGGAATGGGTTGGGGACTCGATTCTGGGGTGATGTTTGGGTGGGGGGTAATAGGTTAAAGGAATCATTTCCTAGGTTAGCATTGTTAGCACGGGACAAAGATATTCTTATAGCTCATATGGGGGTGTGGGTGGATGGGTTGTGGGAGTGGCGTTGGGATTGGAGACGAGAATTATTGGATAGGGAAATCGAATTACTTAATGATTTAATTTTTTTGTTGGACAGTTTTCTTTTGACACAGGGACAAGAGGATTTGTGGATTTGGATCTTCGACTCTTCAAACCGATACTCCGTTCAATCCGCATATGCTACAATCTCGGAGGATACACCAATTGAGGCAGATTTATCAGAAACATATGCTTCGATTTGGAACTCTTTGGCACCTTCCAAGGTTGCGGCGTTTACATGGCGGGTGATTCGAGACAGAATATCAACAAGATCTAATCTCCTTAAGAGAAAAATCATCATGGGAGCAGAGGCAGCATATTGCGGGATATGCCTCTTAACAGAGGAGACTAATCAACATCTATTCTGCTGCTGTTCGGAGTCATATGCCTTATGGATGAGATGCTATCGTTGGATGAGATTCTCTACGGTCTTGTCTTCGGAGCCAGTGCACCATCAACTGCATCACCGAGGGTTATGGGCGCCAAAAAAGGGAATGAAAGCATGGATGACAATATGGAGCACAGTGCTCTGGACGATATGGCTACATCGAAACAAGTTGTGCTTCCAAGGAAGAGAAAGCAAGGAGGAAGATTTACTGGAAGTCGTTATTTACAGATCATGGTTCTGGATCACCAACAGAGGACACCATAAATTTATGTATTCGTTTGTTGATCGGAGACAGGAACCACTATTATGTTTGCTAGCGTTTTAGATTTCTAGGAAACCACTTAGTTCTACGTGATTTTGTACTCACTACACCTTGTAGTAACTTATTCGTGCCTTTGGCATCGTATTTTATATTAAGTATTACTTTTCTGATAAAAAAAAAAACTCTACACCATTGACCAAAAAAAGGTAATTAATAAAATTACATGATGCATATAAAGGAATCATTAATTAAATAATCATAGTGTATATAAATATTCCAGAACCCAAATTATAACTACATCCCTACGATCCAAATCTTAATCTCGAACTTCTTTCCCAACTCAAGCATACCCTCGCCCAAAGTCGATAGAAAATGAAAGACCGAGCATCATTGCTAAACAAATCACAAAAATTTAAGCATGAAAATGTGTTTTTTTTTTTTTTTTTGTTTTATAAAGATGAAAATAGATACCGCAACATTTCAGCATAGGCGGAGTTTAGAATAAAATCCATCCAAAAGGAAAAGCACAACTAAAATTGAGAGTAGTTATGCAACTAATATGCCAGAGCCAAGAAAGAAAAGACCAAGTCTTCAACAACAAATATCAGTTTATTTATAACCTATAAAAGAAAAAAAAATAAAGTTAACAAATAAAAAGTTAACTAATAAGTTACAAAGTTACTTTTATTCCATATGAAAGGCTTCCATAAAAAAAAATGTTTTGTTCCACTACTTACCATACTTATACGAGTATTAAAGCACCATAGATGTAAATATTTCAGACTAATAACCCACAATGATATTAAACTACCAAAAATCAGAGATTTAAAATAATAGAATCAATTCATAACTTGAAAACCAAAATATATCAATCACATAATAAGTTAAATATACAAAAACAATTAAAAAAAAACAGAAACAACACAAAAGACTTCAACTTTCCGTCTTATGAATAAATATTGAACTAACATATACTACTCTAATCTATGGGGGAAATTTTGCAAGATTAATCCATTGATTCATCAAACATTCAAGCAAAATATACCCATTAAATATAATGGATGAGTAGAATTTACCATGGATAACCCAATGCCAATATATTTTATTTCATCTTTAATCAGAAGTCCCATTTGGAACCTCAAGTTATATCACAATACTCAATCACCAAAAGGATAAACTTATACACTTCCGATTCCAAACCAAATGTGACTAATGGTGAATCCCGGATTCAGTATGAGGGACTGGATGTATTTGGGGCAAAAATAAAATTCTATTACAACATCAAACATGAAATTTAAAGATTTTTCAGATAGAGGGGCCCTTAAGGCATTTTGGCGTCCAAACTCATGTTTTCCCAAAAGTACCACAAAGCTACATACAACCCCATTGATGAAGATTTTTATCAACCTAAACCCAATTAACCAATTATTCTAATTTCTTCACATATGAGACATCCATTATTAATCTGATTTAACTTCTCAAAAACAAATGGCATCACCAAGAAACTCAATGAACACAACAAATTACAAAAAAGTTAGAAACTTTATCGAGCATATAAACACAAACTTCTTAGGAAGTGAATCATAATACGCCTGGAAAGCTACCTCTTGTTGAAATAATCTTGACACTAGTTTTCATATTGGTAGCGACCAATTATACGCCAAAGAACCCACGATCTCCCTAGCCCATAAAGACCCTTCGTACTAAACCGAAGGAAAAAAACATCACATTAAAAACTCAATCTTCAAATAAAAATTCATAAAATAAATAAATAAATAAAATAAATTTTTACCAATTGCTCGAAGCTTGTGCTCCACGATTTTTTACTCCCATTCTCTTCTCTGTTTATAATCAATGACTCCTGAAACAATAAAAAAAGTTAATAACATAAAATAAATTTAATTAAAAAAAACCCAACATCTCTTCAAACAAATTATGCACTTTTAATGGGATAGAATATATATATATATATATATAGACACACACACAACACACTAGTTTCAATTGGCACCGGGAGCGCGGTGCCCGTCACCGGATTATTGACCAGTTTCTTTTCCATTTTAATTTAAATTAAAAATCAACTTGCATACCCTGAAAGTTGTTCTGCTGAAATTGATTTTTTTTGCCCCGACAATCTGCATCTCTGTGACTAAGGAATCTTCACAAAAACAATGAAAACTGAAACACGTAAAAAAATTGAAGATAATTAGTTACAAGTTACATAAAATTTTAAAATCAGAATCAACCACAATTATTCAGCGAAAGATATATATAGCACATTAGAACAATTGAAATCGTGACTTTTTTGTTCAACTTTCTTCACCCTTTGTGAAAAAAGATGGCGTACAACTGAATGTTCAAAGATATCCTCATCCACTTGAAGATTGTTGAGACGGTTATAACATATAGTATTGACAACTTTATACAAATCTTATATCGCATAATTAAAAAAGACAATTGCTCAAAAAGTCTTTTTTCAATTGATAAAAAGTTCAATGGAACTTAGTTGATGATATATGCCAAAATCTTTCTTCCGTCATTTATCTTTACTGCATAGGCTCTATGTTAGAAAAATATACTCAAACAAGCAGAAATCAACAGTGGTATGTTATGGTTCAAGTAATTCACAGATTTAGTGTTGACAATTCGAGGTGCCTGACGCCCTAGCCTCCTATTTTGTAAATTTGTTTACTGCAATTTTTCATAAGCATGTCTCTTACAAACATGTTGTGGGAATGTGATACAGACCAAAGTAGTTGGCCCAAGTCAAGATGTCACTGGGCCAACAACAAAGATTGATAAAGGAATGCCCATTATCTGCAAGGCCATCGGGGGAGAGAGAAAGAGGATAACACGTGTTTGAGGCTGGGGAGTTAGTTACATGGGCAGTGCATAAAATGATGGGAAGGGGGAAGAAGCTTTTCATACCAGAAATTATTAGTGTTGTTGTGTGCTAACCATAGGCTTGGGTAGGGTATATTATCTTCCCTGAGTTGCATCGAGCAGGAGCTTGGGCCGAGAAGAACAAAAGATACAAAAAAAAATCTTTGACAGCGATACTGACAATGATATAATGGCAAATTGTTTTTTTTATCGGGAAAATGTAGATATTATTAAAAATAAAAAAAGCATAAGAAATACTCCATAAGTTTACAGAAAAGATAAAATCCTAAGATTTAATCTAGAAGACAAACGACCGGCTCACGAGCCCAATCGACAAGCCCCTGAATTTGATCCAAATCCAACTTATGAACTTGATTGAATCTAACAAATCGACATCTATATCCTCATCTGTATTGAAGATCCTCCTATTTCTATTCAACCACAGAGTCCAAATTACAGCATGTAAAAGATGACGACCATGAAGATGAAGCAACTAACCGTTGGCACATCACTAACAGTTGTATCATTTTCACGATCAATAATCCAAAGTTGTCTTTTACCAAGGGAACAACACAAACGACCATGAGACATCTACGATGGCAGAAAATATATAACCTTAAAAGAAAACAAGCCAAATATATATCACATGGTTCATTTCATTTCCACAAGATATTTTTAGAAACACTGAAAATACAACCAATAAGCTCAAAGACATAGACCCGACTAATTTCGCCTTACCAAAAAAAATGAATTCTACGATCTTAGACCATCTAACATTGATGGATTACCAAAGCAATGCCTGACAACGAAAATGGAATCTCTAACAAAGTAGGGTGCGCTTGGTACGAGGATATGATAAGTGAATAATGAGTAATAAGAGTGATAAGTAGATGATAAATAAGGATAAATAATTTAGTGTGATAAATTATATAGTGTTTGGTATGATTTTAAAATGGTGGATTAATTTTGTGAATTTTCTTGTATTGACCAAAATACCCTCACAATTATTATTTTTCATTTCTTTTTCAAAATCAGATTATATTAAATTACAAATTATTAATCTTATAATTTGTATACATTTTGACAAGTATATACTTTCTAAATTTAAACCAACTTTTTCCAATTTTCTATAACTGAAACTGCAAAAAATGAACCCAACCCAGCATCGTCTTGCTTTCTTTATAGTTCTCTTTTGTTCCTCAGAATAGCAATAGCAACTGAAGTGAGTTCTTGAGACCTCTTTTTTAATACCTCCCCCAGTTTTTTAGGCAAAAGCTTATGATGAATATTGGGTGAGGCACCACCACCGCTAACCACTAGCGATGTAAAACTTCTAATGAAACCCAAATTCCAAGGAAGGGAAACCGATTTGGAGGACTTGGGTGTGCCAGTTGGCTTTCATTGTTGCTGTATATGGAACATAAAATTAACCCAATATTTTTTCAAGAAATCACTTCACCCACTAGCTACCGTCCATCTACCTTTACTGTATCACCTCTCCGTGAAATATTCCTCCAAAAGTATTGTTAAGGTTGTTCCAATCTCATTCTGTTGGAATGGAGTTCTATTTTTTGGTTCTTACTTTTCTTATAATTAAAACGTTAATTGAACAAATGCTTTGATATTTTTGGGCTTTTAATTAATTGCAGAAAGGGTATGTACGTAATAACAAAGTCTTAACAACCATAATAAACCCACAGCATATCTCCAGAATGCATCGCAAAAGCTTAAGACCTCAAGTCCCGTCTGAACTGATTATTAGGAAGCAAAGTCGCATGATAACCAAACAAAACTCATTCAAAAAACCAACATTGCCTACAACACAAGCAGCATGGCAGTGAAAATGAACCAATTTGTTCTTGAAAATCATGCAATAACTCATCCAAACCTTCCATTTTTTATTTCAAGAATTAATGCTGTTGAAAAACTGTATTGAGAGTTAAGAAGCCAAATGCCGTAGTGAAAGGCAATGGTGCTTTGACAGATATTTGAAGCAAACAGTATAAAGCAAACCAAAGCGCAGAGACTTCTTAAAGATGGACGAGCCAATGGTAAACCACACCTCCACCTGAAACTCCACATAGAAATCAACACACCAACTCGACAAGTTAAGAAGGAAACCCACCTAAAAGACAAGAAGCATCACCGGAAAATGAAGGCAAAAGAAACTCCCGATCTGAAACGCAAGAGTGCTTTGACAGATATACGAAAAAAACAAACAAGCAAACATTATAAAGCAAACCAAACCACATACGCTGGAAACGACGGACGGACGCATGGTAAACCAACAATATTAAAATCGCGAACCTTGAATCCAACAACCCCGATACTGGGTTAAAATCCTCAGGAATCTCAATTCCGCAATTATTTCATAATTACCACACATGATTTCTGGGATGGAACAAAATGTTCTGAAACTACACGAGATCATGTTGCAGAAGAAGAATGATAAGGAGAGAGATGAATCGCTCGTGGTTATGACAGAAGATTGAACTAAAGACTTCGAGGTTTTTAGCAAACTCTGAACTGTGTTACTATTTTATTGATTTACTTATTATACTAAAATTAGTGGACCATTTAGCATCTTTTAAGCAGTGGCAGACAAAATTTTTCTTTGATATGAATATTACTTAAAACTGGACCGTAAAGTTTAAATCAAACATTTTATTGTCTTAAATAATTAACACCTTTTTTCATTCTTATTATATTTTTTTGGCATAAATTTCAGTAAGTTCAGAAATATATACTTGAAAATGAATCAATATATTAAGTGCCTATTTTAAATTTAAATTTTTAAATCCATGCATAAAGATTTCAAATATGTACACATATAAGTGCCTATTTTTATTCCTAAGAACCAATATATACAAGCTTTTTATACCAACATCACCTCTAATCTGGACTGCAAGTATCAGAAAAAGTTTGAAACAAAAAGTTTATATTATTTTCCAAACTATCCTACAAGATAGTCAAAACGAAAAAGGACATCAATTTGATTAAATTTCTTCATTTCGACAATATTTGTGAAGCGCGTGTGTTCTTATCTCTCGGAACTAATGGTTTTCGACTTATATCTATATTATTATTATATATAAAGTTGGAGCACCTTAGAGTAACCTCTATTTGGTGAAGCCATTTTTAAATTCCATTAATCGCACATTTACCATTTTTATTCAATCCACTAGAGTTTCCTACACAAGCCACAATAAATGCAGCTGATTTACAGTTTTCGGATGTTCAAATTCACCCATTCTAGAAACTGATTATGTTGAATGCTCCCCTCACTTCCATTTCTCGCTCAATTCTTCACTCCCGTTTTCTTTAATTCCCCATTCTCCTGGGATATTGTTTTTTATATTTTCTCGAAATTAGAATTTTGGGTATTACCATGGCAGGGGTCAGGGTTCAAGAATGTATAGGAGTTTGTAGGGGCATTAAACATACGGGGGGGGGGGAATTGATTTTCTTTCGGAGTCATTGACGCCTCAAGGGAATCCGAGGCAGAGGAAGAATGGGGAGGAGCCAGATTCGTTGAATGAGTATAGCCCATGGCTCTTGGATCTGCATTCTTTCTTTTGGAGGTAAATTTCTGATTTGATGAGTCATATTTGTTATTCTTTTAGGATGGAATGTGAGAATTTTATATTTGCTTTTGGATGCTATCAATCTTGCTGTGCATTTTGTAGATTATGAAATTGGGTATTGAACTGTGATTTTATCCTGCTTATATTGGTCTAATGTGTTGAGACCACATAATATTTTAGCTTTGCAGCTAAATGTTTTTTTAAATAATATGATTTATCAATGTTTATTAGCTTTGCATTGTATAGCTAGAAAGTTGTTGCTCATGCTTCGCTTCCTTTTCCAGTCGTATGTGTTGTTTCATTCCGCTAGATGGCCAAATTTTGTGCTCTCTAATCTTTGTTTCACTCTTTGAGATTGATGGAGGGACCACTTAATTTCCAATTGGGGATCGAAGAACATTCATTTGGTTACCCTTAAACTAACTTCTAATCAACATGTTAAGCATTAATTAAGCTGAATATATTGATGTTTATTAGAAGTTAGTTTAACGGTAACCAAATGAATGTTCTTCGATCCCCAATTGGAAATTAAGTGGTCCCTCCACCAATCACAAAGAGTAAAACAAAGACCATAGAGCACAAAATATTTTTTTTCCTGATGTAATGAAATAACACATACGACTAGAAAAGGACACGAAGCATGAGCAACAACTTTCTAGCTATACAATGCAAAGCTAATAAACATTGATAAATCATATTATCGGAAAAAAAATTAGCTGCTAATCTAAAATATTAAGTGGCCTCAACACATTAGGCCAATATAAGCACGGTAATATCAAAAATCGCAATTGAATATACAATCACATAATCTACAAAATGCACAGCAAGATTGATAGAATCCAAAAGCAAATCTAAAATTCTCTCATTCCATCCTAAAAGAATAACAAAAAAAGAAATCTGACTCATCAAATCAGAAGTTTACCTCCAAAAGCAACTCAGTATAGAAAGAATGCAGATCCAAGAGCCCTGGGCTATACTCATTCAACGAATCTGGCTCCTCCCCATTCTTTTGCTGCCTCAGATTCCCTGGAGGCGTCAATAAAGAAACTCAATCCCCCCTCCGTATGTTTAATGCCCCTACAAACTCCTATACATTTTCGAACCCTGACCACCTCCATGGTAATACCCAAAATCCTAATTTCGGAAAAATATAAAAAAACAATATCACAATAATAACCCCAGGAGAAGGGGGGAATTAAAGAAAATGGGAGTGAAGAATTGAGGGAAAAATGGAAGTGGGGGGAGCATTCAACATAATCAATTTCTAGAATGGGTGAATTTGAATATCTGAAAACTGTAAACCAATTGCAGTTGTTGTGGTTTGGGTAGGAAGCTGTTGTGGATTGAATAGAAATGATAAATGTGGGAATAATGAATTTAAAAATGGCTTCACCAAATAAAGGTTACTCTAAGGTGCTCCAATTTTATAATATATAATATATAATATATATAATATAGTATAGATAAAGAACAATAATTTATTAATTCCTACCGAAAGAATCGAGCTCGATCTTACATACATAAATACTAGTAAATGTCCAACGAAAAACAATTACCAATGAAAATAAATAAAAATGGTAGCAATAGAATAAGGAATAAATGATACACCAGTTATTCGAAATGATTTGGAATTAGTAGGTTTGTTATTGTTGTATATATATGTCTTTAATAAGAGATAAGTTAAATTTGGAAAAAATGATAATCACTTTTTTGTAGTTTTTCGGTCTTTTGGATGTTTTCAATTCAAGTTTATCAATTTTATTCAAGAAATTTGAAAATATATTTCCATCACTAAAATGAATTTCTAATATTTTTATGACCAACATTGTTATGGAATAAACATTATGAAAAGCGGTTTTATGGTTAAAAAAAGTTCAATTTTATTCAAGAAATTTGAAGGATATTTCCATCAATAAAATGAATTTCTAATATTTTTATGACCAACATTTGATGTTTGTATTTCACAATCTACTTTCTATGTATATTGTTCTTGCGGTGACTTGTAAATATGGTCTTTGTGTCGTTGTCAGTTGGTGTGTGGTTACTGGGTTTGTTTCACTGCTGCGAAAGCTCTCTCCTGGGTTTTTCGATCTCGTGCGCCATGCAATCTTGTTCTTGGGTTTGTTCCTGGGTGGAGGAGCATCAATGAGAACTTTGGAAATGCGGGCTTGTTCGTTTGGCGTCTCTTATCAGTTTTTGCTCGATTTTCGTTATCTGTACCTTCCTTTATGGCATGCAATTTCCTTACTCGCTCGACATCTGGATTGCAAGGTTTGAGGGGACCTGTATGGACTCAGAATGTTCCGCACTATCTTAGTCATGGACGTGTTGTTTCCGAAGTTTATTCTTGTTCGACCATTTTTTGATCACACATTTACTAGTTGCCTATTTGTCAGTGCCTTAGTTTGGTGGTTGTTTTTACAGTTGCATTTGGGTTGTTTAGTCGTGTCTGGGTTGGTTCTTCTTGTAACCCGTTTGATCTATTAATATAGTATATGTTCAAAAAAAAAAAAGCTACAGACCCTAAATATGTTGCTAAAAATGATATATGATATCCCTACATTTGCAGGTTTCTATGCTTTATATGATTTTTTAAAACTATTTCGTGTTTCTTAACTCAAAGAAATTTATATACCATAATGAAGTTGCTTTTTTATTTAGTAAAATATTTTAGGAATATAATATATAGAAAGTAGATGTTCATCATGCGCAAAGTTCATAAAAACAGAAACTTTAATTGTTTAAATTATTATTTTCACCGTGAGCGCTCTTTGCTTCCTCATGAAGCTTTGGTTGGCTTTTCCGATTTCTGAGTCCCTTTGGTCTCTTTTCGTTTTCTTTCGTTTGCAGTTGTTCCACTCTAAAACACTCTTGCCTTCTCTGGTGTTTTCCATGGCCGTCGGATGGTGGTGGTTTCTCGCCTTTCCTCTTCTTGTTGCCGTTGGTGTATCTATGTTTCTAGATCTGGAGTATCTAGCTCCACCGGCTCACGTTCTAAGTGGTGTGAATCTGTTCGCTGCTTGGCTTGGTCAGTTTCTTCAAAATCTACCAGGTTTTCACTTCCGACTCTTGGCTCTCGTTTTTCTATTTTCCGGCGGCGGTTGCGTGGCAATCCCGCCACTTGCCATGAGTAGTTTTCTGTGGGATGCTCGGGGCCTGGGACAATCCCTAGTACTCCCTCGCTCGTGTAGTGCGCTTTCTCCCCTTTCGTTATTCCTATATCTATATATATTATATCCTATTACTGATGTATTGATGTTTTGTAAGTTTGATGTATTGATGTTTTGTAAGTTTGAAGTCGGCTTTGGGTGGGAGCTCCTCCTTCACGCTTTGCCCATTCGCCAACCAGCAAACTTTTGTGGTATTAGTACTGTTTTCTATTGTAATACTGTTGGTTTTCTTTTGGCATTAGTTTATCAACTTTTGGCTTGGTTCTCGCGGTTGGTCTTTCGAGACCTCAATCAAAATTTTTTTTTGTAAAGCTTTATGGTTATGGTGACACTATTTTGGTGCTTGGTCCTGGTAATCTCTGTGCTATATCTTGGTCTCCTTTGTGGTGGTCATTTTGTTATGTTTCGTTGCGGGAGCATTGTTACCTTCTCATTTATGTGCCTCTTGGTTTCGTGTGCCATCATACCGTCGCATGACTTTCTTAGAGGGATTTGGTAGCGACCGCTTATGCGTTTGTGGCCCACTATTCAGTTTCTGCGGCTCGCCTATCTACCATTGCACCTTCAGCTCTTGTCGAAGGCAGTTCCCTTTCTAGCCAGCACTCACGATTCCATGGTTTGAGGGAGCCTTGTTCGATTAAGGAGTGGTCAACAGCTTGTGAGGCTGTAGTGGTTCATTTTCTTCTTCCACCGTCCATGCCGTATCTATATTGGGGTGCTTTTGTTTTCAAACACGTTTGGCGTGAGGGTTTACTTCTATTACTCCTTAGGGTTTGGTTGGTGTTATGGTTGTTATTTACCCACCTCCTTGTACTCAACGTTGTGGCTAATTTCCACTAATATATTGACTGATTTATGTTTTAGAAAAAAGATATATATACAAGTACATCATTAGATGATAGAGATTTTTAAATAAAATTTTAAAATTACAAATGATTTTCGGACATTTTTTTAACAGAAACATGGATTATATTAATAGAGCAAACATGGACAACTAAAACCATCCACTATCGGCCAAGACAACACGACAATACAATCGAAAAACAACATTTTTTCCGCCTATTTTTGTTATAAGGAACTTTAAATGTTCTCGAATATCACAGGAGATAAAATATTCTACATGTTGGTCATTGCGAAGCTCAAAAGCTAAAATCCTGCTATTCGTCCAACAAACTAAATTTTTAGGTCCCCTTAAAACACTTCTTCCAAGTTCATACAGGGTAACTTAGCAAAAAAATAAAAAAGTTCATACAGAATAATGAAATAAATTCTAATTTAAAAATAATCAAACTTTGCTTTAAACTTTATATTAATACAAAGAGCTACATAAATTTTCTACTCAAGCAAGTTCTAAAAATTCTATTTTCACAAGAAATGCTAGACCTTCATACATCCATAACTCCATTAAACCAAGAAAACTCCATATTTACCCCATTTTACTCTTCTGATCATCATAAATCTCCCACCATCACCTCCACAACATATTCACCTAACTTAAACAAATGAGCAGTTCTCCGCTTAGCAGAATGCGATACCCCCCATTGCTTTTTCGGGCTTTTCTTTTCATCGTTCGCCTTCTAAACATTGGGTAGGAGGACTTCCCTCTACTGAAATCTGCAGTATTTTCTTTACATTTTCCACTACCTCACTCATCTTTGGCCGATCCTTGGCATTTTTGCCAGACAGGCATTTGCTAATTACGCAACCGAATGTGCAACCGAATGTGCAGTGGTGACGGAGCATTGACTTTCGAGGTCAGGGTTCATTATCATGGTAAATTTTATATGGTGTTTTTAACAAAAGGGGTCTGTGTCATATCTTGTTAACAATAGAGTAAATGTAAGAGGTTTTTCCTAGTTTGCACGAAAGTGTGAATGCAAAGTAAAACTGCTTCGCCTCCATGTCCAACCCACCCCTCCCTATTTCCATATGTCGAATATATTATATTTTCCAGCTGTCACCTGATCACTAATCATCCTAACCAACTCAAGTTTTCAAAGACAGGGGTGTGTTTGAATGTATTTCAAGCTGCCACCCCACCACTAATCATCCAAAACAACTCAAGTTTTTAAAAGCCATGGGGTATGTTAGTTATCATTTTCCAGCCTTCCTTCTTCATTCACGAAAATGAAACCAATGTTACACTCATTTTCATTGTCCACCCCCCACCATGGCAAAATTTTATTACTGTTTACATCTCCCGAACATTAGTATTAATTAATTTAATTCTAATAATCATATTTATTTAATGCGTAACATCTACCATTAAAAAATTGTCACTAAGAAAACAAAGTCAAATATACATCATATTCTTCAATAAAATTTCCAACAAATATCTTTTAGAAACACCTATGACAAAACCAACATCTTAACACGTACTTAACAATCCAAGCAGTCGATGATGGCAAATTCTAATTCAAAGCTGGTGAAACAACCCAAACGCCAATTTTAGCACACAAAATCATTTCACAACACAGTTTTAATAAGAATGCTATTTAACTCAACCTAATAATCTATTATGAAATTGTTAGCTTACCCAATAGAACAAACACAAGGGGAAAAAACAAAACGTTACCTGGATTGAAGCGTTGGAAAATGAAGATTTGAACCTGACCCACATAAAACCCGTGCGATTAGACCCAGTTCGAGCGGTCTAGTCAGGTGACCAATAGGAAACATTAGCAAAAGAAGACTGAAAAGCCGCCACTGTTTCCATCTTCAATCAACACCGCTTCCGTCCGCCACTCCCAGGGGAATTCTGTCCCCAATCGTAAGTGAACAAAGCAAGAGACCAAATTCACCCACAAAGCTCTCAGAGAAATCAGAAGCAAATCTATTCATTTAACACGAAATATCTGTAGATTTAGAAGGGATATACGTAAGGTAAATATTCACGAAGAGGAAGGAAAGAGAATTGATACCCTAGGCCGACGAAAATCAATTGCAAGAAACTATCAATTGCAAACTGAAATGAGTTAACAATGGCATTCTCGTAACTAAGCAGTATGAATAGGATTGATAGTTTTTTTTTTTTTTTTTGCTGAGTGATACCCCTCTATGGATGATCGATCTACCTAACGGGTTTTAACCGACCCAATCTAATTTAGCAAGGAGTTGTAGGGTTTTGGAAGACATCTATATTGTCGGGATAAACATGGATCTAGTTGCCATACACAATACTATTTCATATTGATTATAACTCTTATCCCAGATTGACTAGAACTCTACAATTAGAGATTGACTAGAACTCTTATTCTATATTGACTGAGACTCTATCTCTACATCTATAAATAGAGGGCACATACCCCTCATTCAGGTACGTTCAATTACGCAATACTTACATGCTATTGCTTACGTCTTTCATAACACGCCTTTTATATTATGCACAATTTCAATACTTTTTCTATTGAAGCATATACTGACTTGAGCGTCGGAGTGTCTTCGCCTACGGGCGGAGTCATCTTATCCTTTTTCTTTGATATACAGAGATACATTGGGAGCGGTTCAATTCAGTTTATAGAAGATAAATCGTTTGTTGCATCATCGCACAACATCTATTAAGGATCACACTTTTTGGTGATATCAATTGGCGCCGTCTGTGGGAACGAAATTTAATCCCATGAACTTATTACTCTCATACGGCCGGAATACTCGTGGTGTGCGGAACCGGGCCATAAATCCGAACGCTTATGGGAACAAAGGATACCATGGCAATGGCGTGATGTACTTGCCCTCGGCGAGAAATCACACCCTTTATCCTACGCCTCCTCCTCAGCTACCCACTTGTGTTTTACCCGCTAGCGTCCAATTATACGATTATAATGACCCTCCGTTCGATCCTCGGAGTTACCCGGTTGTGTTGGGTCTCGCGAGGGCCTGGTTTCCGCTTTCTACGGGATGCATTAGAGGAAATATTCTTGCTCTGTTTTTCAGCTTCGGGAAGCAGCAAGCCTGGCGCCATTGCCGGGGAAATAGAGCAAGGACATAGAGACAGAAAAAGGAATCAAAAATTTCTAACTCTTCGAATAACCCCCCAAATCTTGAAACCCTAATTGAAAATCCCTTACAAATTCTCCGGAACACTAGGCTGGCCAAACCCTAAATCAGGATATGGATTCACGGCCAAACCATGAGAAATTGCCAGATTCGGGCCTTTTCTCGCCGAGGGCTGATGAATTGGCCGCTGGCCTCACTGAATTTTTCTACGCCGCTCGTGTGCTAGAATGTGAAATTAATGAAGGCGACGAGGAGCTTCTGAATGGCTCTCTCTTGGGCGAATGTTGGTCGGGAAATCCTGATATCAGTGAGAGTCATGCGGAATTGGTTGTCTTTTGATTATCGGCATTCTCGTGATCAGATTGAGCGACCGTCGCAAGGTGGTATTGATGTCGAAGGGAGGACTTCCATTTTGGCTTGGCAGTTCGAAAATAACAAACTTGCTGCCATTGTAAAGGGAGCAGGGCTTGCGAATTTGGGGGGCTGTCAGTGTATCGATGAACGTTTCTGTGGGCTTTGCGCTCTGCGTGAACTGGTTGAGCTATCATTTACTTCTAGTGATAGAATTGTTGCACCTTGGACGATTGTCAACAATTTGAGCTATGATACAAGTCATTCTGGATTGTAAAAATGAGGTGCACTTCATGGTGGCGAACCTGAAGAAATTGAGCCCGGTGGATTTTTTGGATCGAGTTCGTTGCTCATTAAAATTTGGAATCAGATTTTTAGAGTTTCCACGTTGTTGATCTTCATTACATGTTCGATGTATTACTTGACTGAATCCTTTCACATGACTAAGCTGCTATCCATTCATATCCAACTATGCTTAAAGGCAAAAGCTTTGTCATATACTTTGGGTGATATCAATATCGTCGATCCCTACTACGATGCACCATCGCACCTATCTCTATACAGCTTCCCCTTGATCGACTATTTGACTCACTCGCTACTCTTATCTCCCCAATCTGCTATCTTAGGACAACAAAGTAAGCAACAAAGGGGTGTTATAAAAGTAAAGTTAAAAGGTCATTGGTGGAAGATTCTTGAATGAAGAGAAGGAAACTGCGTCAATTTTCTTATTATTTGCATATAGACATCCTTCAAGAGGAAAGACAAGTACCATACTTCACTTCACATATTTAGAAGCTATATTTCTTATTTTTGAGTACTTGGTGTTTGACGTCTTCTAGGATAATTACCAAAATGAGTTGATGAATTACTACTATCTTTTCATCTCTGACCAAAGAAGATTCAACACTTTGTTATTATATCTCATTTGTGGTATATGGTGGGAAAAGGACTCTGCATCCTCAACGGCAACTTAGTTAGTGGGAATATTGTGGTTCTCACACCTAGCAAAAATTCTACACCATTTTCCTTGAACCTATACTGATTTACAGTATGCTGAGGTAGAAATGGATGATGGGCAGTACTTGATTTTTGTGGAGCAAATTATTTCCTCAAGCTCAGGATAGGAAAGCTATCAGAGGAGGAATACTTTGGGCAATTTCTATTCTATACCGAGCTCAAGACATGCAATAGGCTACTTAGCTCTGCTTTGGCTCATTATGGGATAGCTCAGAACATGTTATATGTGGCTGTGAGCACCTTGCCTATTCTCGACCTATCAATTATGCTATTGGCCATCGTTGGCATGACATCTCGGGCCAACTCTAGTATCAGGGTAGCACATTAGAGATCTCATTCCTAGTTCGGACTTGGGTCCTCGGCCTCTAGCTCATTACTACCAAGCTCAGAACATACTCAGCCTAGCAGTTGATCTAGACTTTGTCGCTCACTCTTCATGCCTGGCTTTATGGTTATTTCTTTCCATCTAATTGACATGTCTTACATATATGTTTGTGCTGCACTATTTTATTATGACAGTTCGGGCATGCAATCTCGCAGTAAGCCCCGATTACGACAGCTTCGGCATGCAATCTAGCAGTAAGGCCATATTATGACAGCTCGGGCGTGCCATCTGGCAGTGAGGCCCTATTACATCGAGTTCGGGCATGCAATCTCGCAGTAAGCCCCTATTTATCAGTTCGGGCGTGCCATCTGGCAGTGAGGCCCTATTACATCGAGCTCGGGCATGCAATCTCACAGTAAGGCCTTATTACATCGAGCTCGGGCATGCAGTCTAGCAGTAAGCCCCTATTTATCAGTTCGGTCGTGCAATCTTGCAGTAAGGCCTTATTACATCAAGCTCGGGCGTGCAATCTTGCAGTAAGGCCTTATTACATTGAGCTCGGGCATGCAATCTAGCAGTAAGGCCTTATTACTTCAATATCGGGCTTGCAATCTTGCAGTAAGACCCTATTCAGAAGCCCAAGGCGTTGTCAATAAGCCCTTGGCACATCAGGAGCACGAGCTCAGCCCTGGTCACGCCAGGAGCATGGGTGTGCAACCTGCCTCAGGAGCACGAGCTCAGCCCTGGTCACGCCAGGAGCATGGGTGTGCAACCTATTCAGAAGCCCAAGGCGTTGTCAATAAGCCCTTGGCACATCAGGAGCACGAGCTCAGCCCTGGTCACGCCAGGAGCATGGGGTGTGCAACCTATTCAGAAGCCCAAGGCGTTGTCAATAAGCCCTTGGCACATCAGGAGCACGAGCTCAGCCCTGGTCACGCCAGGAGCATGGGTGTGCAACCTATCTCAGGAGCACGAGCTCAGCCCTAGTCACGCCAGGAGCATGGGTGTGCAACCTATCTCAGGAGCACGAGCTCAGCCCTGGTCACGCCAGGAGCATGGGTGTGCAACCTGCCTCAGGAGCACGAGCTCAGCCCTGGTCACGCCAGGAGCATGGGTGTGCAACCTATTCAGAAGCCCAAGGCGTTGTCAATAAGCCCTTGGCACATCAGGAGCACGAGCTCAGCCCTGGTCACGCCAGGAGCATGGGTGTGCAACCTATTCAGAAGCCCAAGGCGTTGTCAATAAGCCCTTGGCACATCAGGAGCACGAGCTCAGCCCTGGTCACGCCAGGAGCATGGGTGTGCAACCTATCTCAGGAGCACGAGCTCAGCCCTGGTCACGCCAGGAGCATGGGTGTGCAACCTATCTCAGGAGTACGAGCTCAGCCCTGGTGACGCCAGGAGCATGGGTGTGCAACCTGTCTCAGGAGCACGAGCCCAGCCCTGGTCACGCCAGGAGCATGGGTGTGCAACCTACCTGAGGAGCACGAGCTCAGCCCTGGTTACGCCAGGGGCATGGGTGTGCAACCTATCTCTGGAGCACTGTTTTGGCGAGCATTCCTCGCTCATATTTGTTATCTTTGGAGCTCAGTTCAGATCAGACGAGCACATTTTTGCTCCTATTTATTATCTCTGGAGCTCAGTTCAGATCAGACGAGCATATTTTTGCTCCTATTTATTATCTCTGGAGCACGGTTCAGGCGAGCATTCTTCGCTCATATTTATTATCTCTGGAGCTCAGTTCAGAGCAAGCGAGCAGACTTTGCCCCTATTTTTATTATCTTTGGAGCTCGGTTCAGGCGAGCATTCTTCGCTCATTTTTATTATCTCTGGAGCTCAGTTCAGATCAGACGAGCAGACTTTGCCCCTATTTATTATCTTTGGAGCTCGGTTCAGGCGAGCATTCTTCGCTCCTATTTGTTATCTCTGGAGCTCAGGCGAGCACACTTCGCCCCTCTTTATTATCTCTGGAGCTCAAATCAGGCGAGCATTCTTCACTCCTATTTGTTATCTCTGGAGCTCGGTTCATATCAGGTGAGCACACATCACCCATTTATTATATCTGGAGCTTAGTTTGGATCAGGCGAACATCATTTGCTCCACATACCTATTACCTCTGGAGCTTAGTTTAGTCGAGCATCATTTGCACATATTTATCCGATATAGCTCAAATCAGCTCAGATGAGCTTTATTTGCTCCGTATTACATCTGGTGCCCGATCGGATCGGGCTTATCTGCTCAGCTCAGGATTCTATTGATGCTGGAAATCAATCAAGTTTCATTGGCATCGTATATTTTTCATCACTGGGGCTTGAGATTTCTATTAATTATGGAGCTTGGGACGCTTAATATTCATGAAGCCAATGTTATTAGTACCGCATGTTTATTCATCACGGAGCTCGGCTATATCTCATATTCCCGTGGAAGTAAACAGCAGGGGCACTAGGAACAGGTCGGTTAAACATTTAACGAACTTCTGGTCTTCGACGTCAGTTCGACTAGGAGGGGGGACTTGTGATACCCCTCTATGGATGATCGATCTACCTAACGGGTTTTAACCGACCCAATCTAATTTAGCAAGGAGTTGTAGGGTTTTGGAAGACATCTATATTGTCGGGATAAACATGGATCTAGTTGCCATACACAATACTATTTCATATTGATTATTACTCTTATCCCAGATTGACTAGAACTCTACAATTAGAGATTGACTAGAACTCTTATTTTATATTGACTGAGACTCTATCTCTACATCTATAAATAGAGGGCACATACCCCTCATTCAGGTACGTTCAATTACGCAATACTTACATGCTATTGCTTACGTCTTTCATAACACGCCTTTCATATTATGCACAATTTCAATACTTTTTCTATTGAAGCATATACTGACTTGAGCGTCGGAGTGTCTTCGCCTACGGGCGGGTCATCTTATCCTTTTTCTTTGATATACAGAGATACATTGGGAGTGGTTCAATTCAGTTTATAGAAGATAAATCGTTTGTTGCATCATCGCACAACATCTATTAAGGATCACACTTTTTGGTGATATCACTGAGTAAAAATAGGATTGATTGAAAAGGGTATGTATGAAGCTTTGAGGTGGTGAAAACGTGTGGGGACTGTAATCAACAAACAAACCTTGTTCCGAGCGCTCATCAGGGAAAGTTCGAGGAGGCGCGATGTCGCGCTGGTCTGAGTCGGAGGTGGAGCTGGAGACGACCGCAGCAGCCACGGCTCCGGAGCTAGTGGAAGATCTCTTCTTCTCATCGAAAGAGAAAATATATGTAGTAAATAGAAGAGATTTAAATAAGAAGATTAGACAAAGGTGGGGTCGGTTCAATCATTAACCCTGAATTTACAAATGAGAGAAAAAAAAATCCCGCAGTCGCATTTTCGTAGTTAGAAAGCAAAAACAAAATCAATTTTGGACCGACGAAATAGCTAATGCTCAATGCTTTCTTGACATGTAGCCCAATCTACATCCAAGAAAGCATTTAATTGCAACGAAGATTGAGATATCTCAATAGATGAGGTTCGGCTTGCATATGTGATGTTCTTGGACTTGATAAGAACTGACTGAGTTGGTGCACAATTAAAGTGATGTTGTTAAGAGTATATTTGGGAATTGAATTTCTTTTTGATAGTGAGAATTCTTAAACACCTATGTAGAAACAAAGATTAGATAAAGGGAATAAATTTTCTTGTCTATTAGAATTGATAAAAGACTTCATTTATATACAGTCATAATCATAAAGTACGTTTAACTACTGCACTACTCCATTAATTCTACCATATGGCTGTGTTTGGCTATATGATTAGAGTTGGATTAATTAATTATCAAGCAAGATCATTTGTTCTTCTCGAGGTTTAAAAAGCCCATGAAATTCCAAAAGCCCGTGATTAGACTTAAAAACTTCGGAGGAAGCATCCCTGCAAGGAAGTGTGATGCCTACTAAAGTTATGTACAGTAACTAAGATTAAAACATCAATTTTACACATTTACCCACTCCAGCTTCTATGTTTGAAACCATTTTGCTCGAGCAAAACGACGATGGTTGAGGTGCGGGAGAAGCAGGAAGTTACATTTGACAGATTCCATGTTTTATTGGGTCTGCATGTTGAGTTTGAGGTTGAGATATCAAGTAAAGCTTCGAGTGGTTGGTGTGAAAGTTGTTTCAGATTTATGTTTTATTGTCTTCCATTTGTTTATATTTCGATTTTTTTGGTACAGTGAAAAATAATCGAAACTCTTATTCATTTTTCTGGTGTGTGTTGAGTCCCAATTTTTGGTGGTTTAGGAGTATTTCTACGTGTTCTTTACTATTTTTCCATTTTGTGTTTTATGAGCTTATATATGCAGCACTATATAGAAAGCTATCGGGTTATTGTTTCTTAGTTTCGTATGAGAATTAAAACATCATTCTGTGATGGTTCCTAGCACATGTTCTGGAAATATGTAATTAACCTATTAATGAAAGGAGGAAGAGCAGAATATTATTTGTGATTTTTGAGTCAAGAAACTAATACTTGGATACTTCAACATTTCAAGATTTTGATTTTTTTAGACCGAAAAGGCTTGTTTTGTTGGTATAGGATTTTTGCTATCTAGTTTGGAGCTAGAATTGCCTTTAGAAAAATTTGAATATGTTGTACATCTTATTAGATTTTTTTGAGTTTATCATAAACTCTTGACATTTTTTTCAGAAACGCGCTTTTCTTTATCTGGCTAAAAACTCGCTACCCATCAACAAAATTAAAACTGTGAGTAACAGAGTAGAGCTATACATTATCTATTTTTAAATGAATATTATGATAGATTAATGTGTTTATGTTTCAAACTATACGAAATTTGTATGAACGAAGTTAGGATTCAACATATTCATGTGGTCGTTGCTTTTTTGAGTCAAATGTTGAAATTTGTGCTGAACAACTTCAAATGTGTTCATCATTTATGGTGTGGAATATATTGAACATAATGAAGTGAGTGAAGATCTGTTCGTAGAGGCCATGAACAATTCACAGATAAGTTGGTTGATAAACCATCGGAGGTGATAACCATCTGTCGTGGCAGAGAGAATGAGATATCAACTGGGAATAAGGAAGTGTTTGATGGTTTGGGGAGGATTCCAGAACTTACTATGAATGAGAGAGTTGTAGCTGCATCGATGTTGGTGGATAAACCAAGCAACTTGGAATTATTCTTCAGTCTTCCAGATGAGGCTAGGCTCTCCTTGGTTCAATGGCTTCTCAATGGTTGCTGATTCACCAATTGGTCATTTTGATACTTTTGGTTTTACCATGTAGTGACTCACCTGCTGAATATTTGGATTATGTGTTGCAGCCATAGGTGGATTTTGTGGTTGGTGGAATATGTGTGCTTGAGTATGATTCTGTATTGGAAAATATAAATGGATGTAAACATGCATGGCATGTGGTACTTGTAATAAGTGGACTGTGAAATGTATAGTATATGGTAATCGCGACAAATGGAAATATGTTGGGAATTATATAGTAGCGCTTTGAGCGAGTATTGACTGGTATGTTGTCGCCGTTGAGCGACCATCGGTTATGCCGCCGCTGTTGTTGAGCGTGCGTGGGGTTAAAATGCCGCTACTGTGGAGCGAGCTATGACATAGAACTATGGAATCATTGGCTAGATATATGTGATATCTGTAGTACCCTATTTGATGATTTAATCATATTTGATTATGGAACTGGTATAGCAGTGATGGTTTTAGTTGATCATTGAGATGATCAACTGGCTTTTGAGAATTTAATGGTTTGGTTATTTTGAGATCAGGGACAATATAGGGGATCCGGATGAGGATGATACCATCCAGGGAGTATCATTTAAATTCATGGCATTCACATTATGTAAATTATGAACTGTAATATTATGATTATTGGATTGGTGGTATTGGTATGCTCACCACGTGTGGGGGCTGTCTCTGTTGGGACAGGTGATATAGGTGCAGCAGTAGCTTTGGAGTTGAGCTTGGACTGTTGATTTGAGGTATTTCCTGGATTGAGGTACCAGAGCTGGTTGAATAAATACGTAGATCCAGAGTTGAGATCGAGCTGTGCATGGGAGGTGCTCCCAGGATTGAAGTACCAGTAACGGCATTGGGTAGAGTATCTTATACATTAGATACACGCTTATGCATTGTGTGCTCTCATGTAAGTACGTTTTTATGTGTATATGGAATGTATAAATGGGCAATGGCTTTTCTCTCTTCAGTTATTGTTTGTATGCAATTAACTACGGAATTGCTAAATGAACTGAGAGCATGTTGGTGTACTATGAGGGTGCATGCGATCTTGGTTGGGGAATTTGAATATTATGTGGATCAAATGCGAGAAATTTTCTGGATAGTATATTATGTTATACTTGCTTATGGCTTGTTTCCCCATGATAATATGATTGTATGCACCGAGATTATGGATTAATACATTAATAATGGGTTAAACAGTTAAATATCAAGTTATAGGATACACTCACAAACGATTTTCTTATCTCGAAGAACTCTTTTAGTTCGCTTTACTTGTAGCTTGTTTGAGATTATGGCATATAAATACATTTATCTCAATAAATCAGCAAACATTTACATTTAACATGTTTTCATAGTCCACATACATCATACTAGGCTTCCCATACTTTAAATCATCAAAGAAAACCATTTTTCCAAAAATTTAGCTCGAGAGATCGATCTCTACAAAGAGGCGATCGATCGCTACATGACAGATTGTTTTGGTTGAAAATTCTGCATTTTCAGCTTTGACACTTTTTTGTATAAAATTCATAACTAATTCATATGAACTCCAAATGAGTCCCACTTGATGTCAAATTAAAGATACCTCAAAGCTCTACAATTCATCTTTGAGTCCCACTAGTATCGACATATCATCAATTATCACCTGCCATTTCAGTACTTGACTAGTCAATATGTATACGTCTTACTACTTATGTACATATTCTCAATCATACTTTCATGCTAACTACTTTTCTCTCAGAATTCTACATTATATACCCAGGGTCATTTCAAACCAATTACTATCAGGATGATATTATCCTCATCCAATGAGGTCTCAATTGAAATTATACGCTAATTTATCACTAACTATATCGGGAGTTGAATTCCTTAATCTCCCAGTATTATACACTTCATGTCCCTCAACTTTCGTTATCACTTTATAATTCCTCATATCATCAACAAAGCGAATAAAATATTGCATTGTGATGTTATGATTATTTCTAAGCGAAAATCATTATACAATTACTCCTCACGAAAGTGATATAGCCACATTACCCATCATGTGCGAATATTCTCAATATTTTTTCAATGCAAATAAATATATTTTCCTTTATGTACTCTCAACATTTATTTATATTCATTCTATAACATGGCACCTCATGTTTTCATTTAACATCGCACATATTCTGTATGCTCTCGGTTACATTTCATGGTCTCCTGCTCATGAATAAATTAACGACACAATCGTCAATAATTCATGGAAGTCAATACAACATTCTTCACCATATTTGTGTACTTACATTGATATAGTTCCTTGTACAAAACATCACAATCCTTCACAGGGCTACTTCCATCACAACAGACATAATTACTCATTTTATAAACAACTGTCTATTTAACAAATATTATAACAATGCATCATGGTTATTATCTTATAATCAATTTTGTACATGTGTAGTTGCAATAATATGCAATGTACATCATAATGTCGTACCCACATGTTCTGAGGCATCAATCTCCCAATATATCGTCACTCAGCTATCATATGGTGTAAGATAAGTACTAGATGACAAAATCATTACTACTTCTCATATACATGTGTCATAATTACACACCTTATCAGTCACGCGTTCTTGATATTTAAAATTTCTCGGTCATCGTACATGAATATGCTTGCGCTAAGATATTCACACATGTCTATGTGTCTCATTATACTACACTACCCATACTTGTGTAATTAGATTCAATATTTGTGAGGGTCTGATCCTATTGTGATGTTTAATTAACACATAATGATTAATTTGTGTAAACATCGGAATATTTATTTCAAATGTCCTGTCAAATGGCCCTAAAAAATTTCATTTTTAGGTGATACATATATAATGATACTGAAAATATGAAATTTCAGTTTCCCAATTCAACATGTTACTCATCGCATAAGCAAGTATATAACCAACCAGTAATATAATACTTTAAAATACAGATACTCGGGGCATACCATGGTAATTTAAAATGTAATTAAAAAGTACTCTAACAATTATTGGGACTCAAAACATAAAACATAAACCTGAGCTCGCTCTCACGGAGCTCTTGTATTCATCGATGCTTCACCTCGAGCATACGCAGTACGTCCACCTGTACCACCTGTCATGCCCAATCAACAAAGGCATGACAGCCTCCCGTGAAGGGGGTCAGAACCCAGTATGAGAAATAATTAAATCATGTCAAGAATGACAAAGTATCATGCAATGCATACCATGTATGAATGCGATGTATGAGTAGGTATAAAGAATCGAATCTCAAGATACCAATATCAGAGCCCAAATGAAGTAATCATCAATCAATATCAGCTCGAGCAGAGGGTAACAACACACACACTTTGCGCTAGGAGAATCATCATGTGTTGTGCTCGTTATACCTCGTATCTAGGTCCGGTAGCAACGCGCGTGACTACAGTCGGTACCTACACTACCTGCCGTGCCCGTCGTCCCCGACACTTAGAATAAATTAACCCAGTCCTCATCAAGGATATCAAGAAATGTATAGATCAATATGATATGCCCATGAATCATCTATGCATCATATGACATATGCAACTCAATATGTCATGCAATCTCATGTGAAAGTATATACATATCATGTAATTCACATATCATGTAGTACAATGTATCTCAACATGTCATATAGTCACATAAGAATCACATAGTGACAATTTAAACATATAAATCAATTAATGACATGTAAAATCATACAATAATATCATTACGCATCTACGTCAGACGTCATGATAAAACTCATTTCTCCTTACATCAGAACCCAAGCTAATCTACCGAGTACTCCTTGAATCAACCCCGGAATTTATTAACCTGGTCATGTAAATTCCAAATGACACTAAGTGTTCAAGTAGCGCATTGAATCAATTGCAACTTCTACATATTGACCCTTAGTGATTTTCTTAATTTTCAGATTGACCAATTTTCGTATAAAAATCACTATAAATTCATCAAAACGACTTGATTCTAATGCTCAAAGTTCAGAGACTCAAAATATTACATTTCATCTATTAAGATGTCAAGTTGATCCAACCATCTAAATTGGGTTTGAACACTAAAAAACGTAGCCTTTAAAAATATGTTTTCCAACTTGAGCAATTTTAGTAAAACCGTCATAAATTTTTCGTTTAAAATCCAAATTGATTGATTCTAGTGGAAATTTACAGCTAACTTGAAACACTGCAATGTTTATTTCTAGACAGTTTCCGGAATTCCTAGCCAAAAATGCTCAGGAATTCGAAGAACACACTGCATGTGTATTTTCGTCCACGTGAAGGACATAGATTTTCATTTGAATACTAGCATAAAATTCGGAACAAACTTTGCCCAGAAACACGAAATATAGCATGCATGCAACATGAATGAACATGCAAAGGTAAAAATGAGCACTGAAAGTAAAATCGACATAACCTTTACTTCAGATATCCAAATCACATGATTCTTTTTTTTAAAATTGCAAAAACCTCAACAACCTACAACTTTTATCTTTGGCTCCAAGTCAAATTCGGACTATAAGTTAACCGAAAAGTCAAAACTATTTACTGCAAGAACATTATTTTCTGCAGATTTATTTGACAGCAAGTTTTTCAAAACCTTGCACCAAGAATTCGACCCTTACCCTCCAAGTTAATAAAACTCAAGAAAAGTGGCATTCCTTCAATAATCTTCAAGATTGAAGCATCAAAACAAGCCCTTGAGTCAACCAAGCTCCTTTCTCCTTCCAAACTCTTCTTTCCTCCCTCAAGAATGCTCCAAACTCAAAAATTCTTGTTGAGTTCTTCAACCCTAACCTTGTAGCTTCTAAATCCTTAATTGCATGTAACATGCACTCATAAATTCACAAGAATTTTGGGAGCTAAGAAGATGAAAATTTCGAAATTGGGTAGAGAGAAGGAGGAGGATTTTTGTGGAGTGGGAAGAGAGAGAAAGAGGTGGGGAAAAAATGAGGGAAGAATGAGTGCTTGCTGAATTTTAACTCTTGGTGGGTGATATCTTTAATTCTTTGATGTATTGTTTAATCCATGTGTCAATACAACACTATATTACAAGATTAATGGTCCAAAATCATGTATTAAACATGAGTTAAATTAATTAGTGGCTTGTGTTCTCAAAGTGTCATGTGATTATGCACATGCACAAACACTACAAAGATGTTCCACTAGTTGCTTGACTTATCGAAGTTTGGGCACCTTAATTTAAACTTTGCACTTTTAATTATCCGGGTTTGCTTAATCGTTAATCCGAACTTATTAGCATCGAGGCCTTATGACACTAAAATCAATTTCGTATCTTAACAAGTAGTTCATTTCAGTCATTAACTAAGCACTATTCAACGTTATTGTACTATCCCATAAATATACATCATCTCTTAGTGTGATAGCGATACTCATGAGCTATTACACATAAACCTCATCACCTATCGTCATCTGGTCATGTCTATATCGTAGTTAATCATCATATGATTATTTATCATTACCGTCGTTATGCATAAGGGGAACAAAGTCATAACCTCATAAACTTTCATACACCATAATGTTTTATGTTCCCTCATGCTCACAAGATTATAACCTACTCATTATAATACATGATTAATCAGTCATGAATCCCTCAAGTACATAAAGCCATAATACTTTTGCATGACTAAATATCATCACAAAATAATCATCATTATTTCACCATTTTCTCATCGTCGCAACGATAACAAATGAGCATATAATAGGTTTCATTATAATTCAATCTCCAGTTGTCTTCGCATATACCACTGATGGCAATAAATTTATATCAAGCAATAAAGGTAATACTCTTTAATACATACTTCAAATTAATTGCCTCGACTCCCCGGTCGCTTTCAACATTCATATAGTCTATTGGCCTACATCTAATTGCATCCAAGGAAAACATAGATGTCCTAAGACATGTCCATACTATCTGAATTTAACATATCATCAAGACTCATCGCTCGCTCTTTATAGCGGCGATACTTATCATCTGCAATCAACATATTAGTTAATATTCATTTCTCGTAACTTGTGGTACACGTTAATATTCAGTGCTATGTATGCAATGTCATATTTAATATCCATCGCTTTGAGATATCAGCGGCATTCATAATACCCCTCGCTTCGATATGACAGCGGCATGCTCATCGCTTCGACATATCAGCGGCAAGTATGATATTCACATCGCTTCTATATGACAACGGTAAGTATTATATTTTTTATATATAACAATGACAAGACGAATCATCAATGCATGTCTATAAATCAACATATACATTCTCATCATATTCATAACATAATCATACCCGATCACCACATCATTCATTGATACATATCAATAGTATCGTACTGTCCACCATGTCCTGTAATCAGATATCGTATCTTGTTTCTCATTTGCTGATTTTCCTACAAAATTAGACCTCTCAATACTGTATGAATATATGTCATGTATACAAACTCAATAAAATTCATTTATCTCATTTCTAGCAAAACATCAAATCATCATTGACATAAATCTTATCTACATGACATATTATTTGTCACACATCTTCCCATGAGTCGTCATCACCATAGAAGTCAAATTAACAATATAGCACAAAATAAGCTACCGATCTCAGGCGCTTTCAATTCATCATCATCACTATATATATTCATTGGTCTCAACTGTGATACCTCGTTATCATAGTCCTCAGATTTTCACCTACGATCTTGCATCCACATTTGTTAGCAATAACACATTTCCATCCCCTCATGTCGTATCACTCACTCAAGCACATACTTATTGTTGAGCCTTAAACACATTGTTGAGTTTAATGCTTAATTTATCTCTGAATTATTTATGGGTTTTGATGATCAACAAAACTTGCATTTGTTGTACTAATATGTCTACTTAGTGTACAGGGTTAGATTGATAAATTGGTTGGGAAGACCAATGGAAGAGAACCCAAGTTATACAATAACATATGCGAGTTCATAGGACAAGCGGTGATTTTTATCAAGGAATCTATTGAGCTTGGACGAGAAGGAATGACATCTATGAACAACCAATTTAAGTGTTCAACATGTGTGGAATGATGTTGGAACAATTTCTTATGATGGGATGAAGACCCACAAACCAATGGTCCATTGGTAGGCAAATTCGTATAGAAGCCAATTGGAGCGCAGTGCAATATTTTGATTATATCTCTTGGCTCGATGCTCCGAATAATGTGAATCCAAAGAGCATTGCAATCTCCATACATTATTGTTGTATTGGAGTTTGTAATTCATTCTTTTTGTTTGAGTCTTGTTGTCTTCGTGTGAGTACACCGTGAAGGTGTTTTGTTGAGTTTATTGTAAAGGTCCTCCAACACCAAAGCAAGTTGGAAATTGTAAAGTCATCCACAAGTGAAGTTGGTGCATGTGTTGTGACTATCATTGGAGCCCTTAAGGCCAAGAAGACTCGTGAAGAGTGTTGGTAGCTCGTGAAGAGCTTTGTGTACTCGTGAAGAGTAGTGTGCTCGGGAAGAGTTGGGTTGTGGCTAACTTGGAGCCCTCAAGGCCAAGATCATTTATTCTAGTGGAACCTCGGTTGGAGGTTATCTAACCGGGAAGAGGAGACGTAGGCGATTCATCGCCGAACTTCTATAACAAATATCCTTGTCATTTACCGCTTTATTTCTTTACGTATTTATTTATTTGTTTACTTCTTATTTTATTTTATTTATCGATTGACTTAAGCCTTCCGCAAGCGCAAACTCTTTTAGTTTTGCAAACTCATTTTAAAACGCTAAAGTAGCCAAGGAATCTCATTCACCCCCCCTCTTCGATTCCAACAAGTGGTATCAGAGCCATTTGATTTTTGTTTTAAATCAAATCTTTTATATGGATAATCTAGCAAATGAGTTTGCTCAAGGTCAATCGACAAATAGACCTCCGCTCTTCACGGGTGGTAATTACGGTTATTGGAAAAATAGAATTTCTCTATACATCCAATCCGTAGATTATGACCTATGGAAATTATTGTGAAAGGTCCACATATTCCTTTAAAGGAAGTTGGGGGAATAAGTGTTCCCAAAGAAATGGACGATTTCACAAGAGCGGATATGATATTAATTTCACAAAATGCTAAAGCTATTAATATTTTGCATTGTGCTTTAGATATGAAGGAGTACAACCGGATCTCGATGTGCTCAACCGCAAAGGAGATATGGGACAAATTGCAAATTTGTCATGAAGGAACCAACCAAGTGAAGGAGACCAAGATTGATCTATTGCAACTCAAATATGAGACATTTGAGATGGAGTCCGGAGAAGAAGTTGATTCAATGTTTAGAAGGCTCACCCAAATAATAAACGAGCTTGCTCAACTTGGAGAGAAGTACCCTCCAAAGCAAATATGGAGGAGAGATCTAAGAGCCTTGCCAAAGGAATGGGATGCCAAGAGGACGGCCATCATCGAGTCCAACAAAGGAGAGAATGCATCTTATGACCTTGATGAGCTTCATGGCATATTGGTGACCCATGAACTTGAAGTATCGACAAGAAAATGAATAAAGGAGGATGATGGATCCATGAGGAAAGGGATTGCCTTGGTCGAGAGAAAAGATCAATCCGAGGACGAAGATGATGATGAGGATGAAGAGATGATCTTGTTCACTAGGAAGTTCAAGAAATTTTTCAACAAACATAACAAACCAAAGGCCTCCGGTGCTACCAAACATGAATCCAAACACGAGGTAACTTGTTATAATTGTCAAGAAAAAGGTCATTATGCTAACAAATGTCCTAGGAAGAAGAATGAAGACAAAGGCAAGAAGAAGGCCCTAATAGCCACATGGAGTGATAGTGACTCCGATGAAGAAGAAACAAATCTTTGTCTCATGGCCAAAGATGACATAGATCAAGGAGATGAAAGCGACGATGAGGTACCATCTTTTGATGAACTTTTAGATTCGTATCACGAACTTATTGATGTTCTTGGCAAAACCAAGATGAGTAACAAATTACTCAAACTTGAGATAGCCAAGAAAGATGAAGAAAATAATTTATTGAAAAATGAATTAAATTCCTTGAATATATCCTTTTGCAAATTTAGTGAGAGTAGTCTAAAGATGAATGAATTGCTTGGCTTGCAACGTTGTAGCTTTGATAAAGCCGGGCTAGGCTTCTCAAGCAAATCTAAAACATTTTCAAGCTTGTTGGCTAAAGCCAAGCATGATTCGCCTATTTGTAACTATTGTTGTAAAAATGGTCATACTAAAAATAAATGTAGGTTTGCTAGAATCCAATACCAACTTAACAAGAGGTGGAAATGGATTCCAAAGGTGCCAAAGGAAGCTAACCCTCAAGGACCCAAAAATCAAATGGGTACCAAAGATCGTCCTATTGTTAATTTGTTTTGTAGGGGCAACAATGGGATGGAGGATGAAGGCACAAGCAACTCAAAGAAGGAGTTCATCCTATTCACCACAATAGAGGAAGCACGAGGCATATGCCCAATGACAAGAACGCACTCTTTTCATCGTAGGTAAAATTTATTTTATACATTTTAAAAGAGCAATTCAAAATTTAATTGGCACAAATTAATTGTGACCAATAAATAATGAAGCTCAAAATTCATTGGTAGTAAAATGCATAACCCCTTAGCATATGCACATATAAATTGTTTTAATGCATGATATATGCTTATCCTTTTATAGTAAGTTTGTTGATATTCAAATTTGAATATACATTGTGGAAATGTGCAATTATGTGATTAATAATTTATCTAATGATGCATTGAGAATTATAATGTTTATTGAGCATAGGTGCATGAACTCTTGGTAAAACATATGCACACTTTGCAATGTTTAGAATTAATTGTTGATTACCTTAAACACATGTTTGTTGTTCCTCTAAATGATTTAATATTATGCTTGTTATGACTATTACATGCTTGATGAGGAACATATGAATGTTGTGCTTTTTGATTATCACAAAAAGGGGGAGAATTTTGTGATAAACTTGAAACTTAATACATGCATAGTTTAAGGGGGAGAGCTTTTGTATGCATGGTTTGAGGGGGAGAGTTATTTGTTTAATGCTTTACTTGGTTATCTTGTATGTGCTATGAAATTGTTAAGGGAGAGTCATGTTTACTCACATTTTCATGCATATTACATATTCAAGTTTATCAAGTTTTGTGATCATCAAAAAGGGGGAGATTGTTGAGCCTTAAACACATTGTTGAGTTTAATGCTTAATTTATCTCCGAATTATTTATGGGTTTTGATGATCAACAAAACTTGCATTTGTTGTACTAATATGTCTACTTAGTGTACAGGGTTAGATTGATAAATTGGTTGGGAAGACCAATGGAAGAGAACCCAAGTTATACAATAACATATGCGAGTTCATAGGACAAGCGGTGATTTTTATCAAGGAATCTATTGAGCTTGGACGAGAAGGAATGACATCTATGAACAACCAATTTAAGTGTTCAACATGTGTGGAATGATGTTGGAACAATTTCTTATGATGGAATGAAGACCCACAAACCAATGGTCCATTGGTAGGCAAATTCGTATAGAAGCCAATTGGAGCGCAGTGCAATATTTTGATTATATCTCTTGGCTTGATGCTCCGAATAATGTGAATCCAAAGAGGTTGGAAATACAACTCAATATGCTAGATTTCATATTCAAACATCTCAGTCCAATTCGTATTGCATCATGGAGCAAAATGGCATGGAAGTCATAACAAGTGCAGATTGTAGCAAGGTTTGAGCGGCTGTAGCATTTTGGGCGTAACATCATCATACCTTAATGAAATGCAATGAACTTTTGTCCACACCTAGATAAGAAGAATATCTACAACTTTCAGGTTTACCACCTTTCCCAGAAATGAGCTTAAGATGGTCTAATAGTGAAAAGTTTGAGAGTGTTGAAATCTGGCAGATCACCTCAGGCGATCCGGGCCATCACCTCAGGCGATCCGAGCCATGGGTGCAAGCCGCGCGCACCATCGACCCAGGCGATGCCACGCTGCATGCCAGGCGATCCAGATCGCCCCAGGCGATGGCATGGTCGCCCCAGGCGATCCAGCATTGATCCTACGGCAAATTTTCAACGGGCGATCGCCCGAAGCGATGGGGACATCGCCTGAGGCGATCTGGGCCAGATTTGAACGTTAGAACGTGGCGATGGAGATCGCCCGAGGTGATGTCCGAGGCGATCGAGGAGTGATTTCAGCCTTATGTTTAGCAACGGCTAGTAGGAGCCTAGGGGGCCTCCTACACTATAAATATTGATGTTTTGGCGCATTTTGAAGACAAGAAACAAGCCTACAAACTTCATCAAAGCTTTCCTAATTCAAAATTCAAATAGCATTGCAATCTCCATACATTATTGTTGTATTGGAGTTTGTAATTCATTCTTTTTGTTAGAGTCTTGTTGTCTTCGTGTGAGTACACCGTGAAGGTGTTTTGTTGAGTTTATTGTAAAGGTTCTCCAACACCAAAGCAAGTTGGAAATTGTAAAGTCATCAACAAGTGAAGTTGGTGCATGTGTTGTGGCTATCCTTGGAGCCCTTAAGGCCAAGAAGACTCGTGAAGAGTGTTGGTAGCTCGTGAAGAGCTTTGTGTACTCGTGAAGAGTAGTGTTGTGATGACCAGGGATTATAGGTGTTAATCCCGTAGTGTTAATAATCCCTAAAGTGGTTTTACGTGGCGATTTGGAATTTAATCGAGGTGTTGGGCCTTCTGGGCTCGTTTAGTTGGGTAGTTGGGATCGTTGGATCCAGAGGTTGAGATTGTATTCACATTTCGGTGAAAAACCTAAGAGTTGGGTTTTTGATGTGTCTCGGGATCTCGGGTGCTGTGTGAGCACCGGTAAGGGGGTTTTGGAGTTAGAGAGAGAGTTTTTGAAAACAGATGATTTTTAATGAATCATGATGTATTTGTGGGGCTATTAATTTTTCGGGGTATTTTTGCTATAAATACCAATTGAACCCAAAATTTTGCAAAAAATTCCATTTCAGCCCCAATTTCTCTTCTCTTTCTCTCCCGCCGAATCCCGTCTGCTACAGCTGCCCTCGCCGCTTCAGGCGCTTCGCCCGCCGCCGTTCGGCGCGTGCGACCTATCACCGGCTTCGTCTCGTCGAGGCGCAGCTTTCCCCTCCATCAATTTGAGGTTTCATCGCGTTTCTCGTTCGGATTTTGGCTGGAGGCGTCGATCCCCAATTTCTAGGGTTCATCGATTTTCGTCCGATTTCTTCCGATTTTCGATTGGCACATCATTCCTCGGGGCATGGAACTCGAGCAAGGTTTGGCTCGGACTTCGGAGATTTAAGGTACGTGCGACGTACGAGCATTTCTATATATTTGGGCATTTGTGAATGCATAATGAAATTTGATTTCATTGAATAATCGTGCATGAGGATTATATATATATGTTGATATAGCCAAGGAATGACCCAAATCTTGATATCGCCGCTTGTAGCGTGCGTGACACTAGAGTATGATGACTCTTACATGATATATGGGGTACTGGGTTTATATGACCATTGTAGGGCATTTGAGATGCCTGAGAATGATCGTGGGATCATGTATTCATTATAAGACATTTGAGATGTCTAGGTATAATGAAGAATTGGTAAAATAAATGCTAGGCATTTGAGCTATCTGTGATTGATAGCGAGGTTGTGAAATCAGTATTAGATATTGAGATATCTATATTTGCATGTTTAATGAGTTTGCAACCATTATCTGTTGATATTCGAGTATTAGACATGCGATGAGTTAATCAATGCGTTGATTTACTGATTTTTGAGATTTGATGGGTTTGATGATTGTGAGAACAGGGACAGTACACGGAATCCCGGATGAGGATGTTGCCATCCAGGGAGTATCATTTAAAATTCATTAATATTTACTTGTGTTGTAAATTATGAATTTCATTATTGTGAATATGAGATTTTGTGTATTGGTATGCTCACCCCGTTGGTGGCTGTCTCTGTTGGGGCAGGTGAACAGGTGCATCGATGGCTGTGGAGCTGAGCTCGAGCTGTTGATTGGATGTACTCACAGGATCGTGGTACCAGGGCTTGATGGAGCACGGTATCGTATAGAGTACTTATATACACCCGAGGTTTATATACACATTTATGATGCTCGCATGTGAGCACGGACATTCTTGTATATGGGTTGTATATAAAGGCATGAGCCTTCCTCTCTTTCATTATATGTTGCATGCAATTGTGGTAGAATTGCTAATGATATGAGAGTCGTTAGTGTATTATGTGGGTGTTGAGACCCATTTATGTCGTCATATGTGTGGTGTCTTCCCTGGCTGGGAATTTACTTAGTATTACTGCTGTCTGATGAGTATTATGTTTTCCCTGGCCGGGAATTATGTTATGTGTTGTGCTTTTGTTTCGGGATAGCTCTATTTATGGGGAGACTCTGCCCAAATTTTTATAAAAGTCCACAATGTGAAAAGTGGCAAAAAGGGATGGTATTGGGCCAACTTTGTGAGTCTATTTCGTTGTTAGGCTGATGACCTTATAACATTGAGTGTTAAAGGAATTTTTTTGTAATTGCCATGCAATGATAAAGTATCATCTGAGCTTCCCGATTGGCTTTTTATTGAAAGCATGTGCCACACATAGTGGTTAATACACTAATTATGGTTTAAGAGCTTGGGGTCCTTACATTAGTGGTATCAGAGCAGTGGTTGCTCTTTGGGGCTGTTAAGGGCCTAAGAAGTTATTGATAGCGGTGATGTGTCCCGCTGTGTTGATTTATACTCATTCCATTGTGATGACACGGATGATAGCGGTGATGTGTCCCGCTGTGTCGATTTATATTCATTCCATTGTGATGACACGGATGATAGCGGTGATGTGTCCCGCTGTGTCGATTTATATTCATTCCATTGTGATGACACGGATGATAGCGGTGATGTGTTCCGCTGTGTCGATTTGTATTTATAGCGACGGTTCATTCCGCTATATTGATTGGCGAGGGTTCATTCCGCCAGGTGTATTTATAGCGACGGTTCATTCCGCTATATTGATTGGCGAGGGTTCATTCCGCCAGGTGTATTTATAGCGACGGTTCATTCCGCTATATTGATTGGCGAGGGTTCATTCCGCCAGGTGTATTTATAGCGACGGTTCATTCCGCTATATTGATTGGCGAGGGTTCATTCCGCCAGGTGTATTTATTGCGACGGTTCATTCCGCTATATTGATTGGCGATGGTTTATACCGCCGGACACGGATGATAGCGGTGATGTGTTCCGCTGTGTCGATGATGATGATTCACCTCTTTGTGATTATTGGTGATGATTCGTGCCGCCGTATATATAGATAGCGATGCCTCTTTCCGCTATTATGTGGACGATGATTCATGCTCAGGTGTATAGCGAGGTTTCATGCCACTTATTATATGACGAGGTGTCATGCCGTCGATTCTATAGCGAGGGATTGTGCCGCTATGTACTCAGCACAGGATTTTGCCGCCTTCGAGCGATGGGTGCTGATTACGCACTATTATTGAGCGACGGAGACAGGTATGCCGCTATATTGTTAGCGATGAGGTATGAGATATTGCTATTTTATTAGCTTTATTGTAGCTGGCATGCGTTGATATACATGTTTTATTATGCCTATTTTACTAGCATAATAGTGGATGACATACGCTGATGTACATGTATCGTCACTAGTTGACAATGCCTTAGATGCCATGAGTTGGCATGTGTCGTCATGGGATGACGATGACGATGGTGTAGGAGATGTCTTGTTAGACATGCATCATCGTTACGATGAACAATGCGTTGAGTATACGTATTCAGTGGTATGCCTTGGGTGCCAGTGTTGGACACAAGGTGGTGTGTGCGTCACCGATTGACGTGACCCTTATACCGAGCGGTTGCTCGAAGAATGGATGGATGCGCTGTACATGTGATTGTACCGCAGCTTATGTTTGGGGTAATCATATTACGAGTGGTGATACCCTTGAGGTATGCTCGTTGGAATGACTTTTGGCCCTGTAATTTGACGACAGTAGTAATCGTGGAGGAAATTACTCGCTTTCTGTCGATGTGACATGTGGTAGACATGGTCACACCACCCATGAGGGTGTAGGATGAGTCCTAAGGGAGTAGGATCAGGTTATGTTAAGTACTTAGGGACATTGGGGTGTCCAGGGTGTATCGGCATTAGAGGAATGTTGGGTGCAGACCCACTACTCTATTGATTTTCTTCCCACGGTATGGTGTGCCGTACGGAAACATCCGTCTTGTTGGTAGGTTTGAGGTAAACCTAAAGAGGCAGAGACTAGGTTGTCTGCCGCGTGTGTGTAGCACCATGATGGGCTTGTTAGAGCTGTTATAATGCTCGTTGGAACCAATTTTGGCAAATCGTAAGGTGATACGATGGGGATTGTGGTGGACTCTAGTAGTCACCATGTCATTTGAGGTTGAGGTTGTGCATGCCTCACTGAAACGTGTATACGTTTATGTTTAATCGTGGTGAGACTTGTCTGGGACAGCTCAGGATGTTGGAGTACCAACAAGAGAGTCATCAGGTCGTTATTGACTCAATCTAAGGGAACCCGTGTATTAGGGATACAATGGGTGTTATTGTATCCAGTTTTTCCGAACGATGGTTCGAGACTAGTGGATCTCGAGTTCGATGGTACTTCCCTTGTGAGGAAGGAGGTAGTATTATACCTATTTGGGAATCTTTGAAAGATTCGGTGAGTTGGTGCTTGTGGTGTTGATTTTGAGAATCACGCCGTGTTATTGATCGTCGATTTTCATTCTCCTGGATGGGAATGACTCAGGATTGACAGTTGTGTTTGGGGCTTAGGGGTATGTTGCAGATACCCGAGCCAAGTGCATTGAGTATGCATGCGATGTCAATACTTAGGCAGGTATACCGGTGAGTATACGGATGCCGGTTGTTGATTTCCTTCCTGTCAAGCATAGAGTTATGCTATTTTAGGATGGTTAAATCTCTGATGAGAGATATGGAACACCTTGAGATTGGGAATCTCCATGGCAGGAATTTCGGATTGGTTGGGTGTCACTAACGACACAAGCGTTGAGGATGCAATAGGTTTATTGCATGTCCTTTCAAATTTTGAAATTCTGTGGAGTCTCGATTGTTTATTACGACCATGATGTGGTTCTTGGGATATCCGGAGGTGGACATCTTGTGAGATGTCTTTTGTGTGGATCGGTGGTCGTGAATTGCCCGATCCGAGTTGCAGAGGGTGCAACAGCTCCTTGGATGGAGGTGGTCTGTATAGCGGGAAACCAGGTTTGGTATGTGTACACCGTGGTATACTAGTGTTTCCCTCGTAACGATGTATGTTAGACATCGTGAGCCTTGATAGAGATGTCATGGAATGATATCTACGATAGAATCAGGAGCGATTCGAATCCTTACAGTTTCAGTTGACTAACTGCTTTTGGATTATTAGCGTTGAGCTGTGCTGACGCTCTTTGACGTTATGATGGATTTGGAAGTCTATTCCACTCCAGAGTTTGACACGAGGTCAACGTTCTCACGGTTGAGGTGTCATTCAAGATGCTTCTTACTAGTTGTATTAGAGCTAAGGATGACTGTCCGATCTACAGTGGTAAGTATCGGTTGTTTTGCAGTCATGAGGGACTGACTTTTGGGATGACCCGCATCGAAGTTATGGCTTCATATTGTGGTGTAGCCCGGGTGTTACGTGATACACCGGTGCTAATTTCGAGGACGAAATTCTTTTAGTGGGGGATATTGTGATGACCAGGGATTATAGGTGTTAATCCCGTAGTGTTAATAATCCCTAAAGTGGTTTTACGTGGCGATTTGGAATTTAATCGAGGTGTTGGGCCTTCTGGGCTCGTTTAGTTGGGTAGTTGGGATCGTTGGATCCAGAGGTTGAGATTGTATTCACATTTCGGTGAAAAACCTAAGAGTTGGGTTTTTGATGTGTCTCGGGATCTCGGGTGCTGTGTGAGCACCGGTAAGGGGGTTTTGGAGTTAGAGAGAGAGTTTTTGAAAACAGATGATTTTTAATGAATCATGATGTATTTGTGGGGCTATTAATTTTTCGGGGTATTTTTGCTATAAATACCAATTGAACCCAAAATTTTGCAAAAAATTCCATTTCAGCCCCAATTTCTCTTCTCTTTCTCTCCCGCCGAATCCCGTCTGCTACAGCTGCCCTCGCCGCTTCAGGCGCTTCGCCCGCCGCCGTTCGGCGCGTGCGACCTATCACCGGCTTCGTCTCGTCGAGGCGCAGCTTTCCCCTCCATCAATTTGAGGTTTCATCGCGTTTCTCGTTCGGATATTGGCTGGAGGCGTCGATCCCCAATTTCTAGGGTTCATCGATTTTCGTCCGATTTCTTCCGATTTTCGATTGGCACATCATTCCTCGGGGCATGGAACTCGAGCAAGGTTTGGCTCGGACTTCGGAGATTTAAGGTACGTGCGACGTACGAGCATTTCTATATATTTGGGCATTTGTGAATGCATAATGAAATTTGATTTCATTGAATAATCGCGCATGAGGATTATATATATATATGTTGATATAGCCAAGGAATGACCCAAATCTTGATATCGCCGCTTGTAGCGTGCGTGACACTAGAGTAGGATGACTCTTACATGATATATGGGGTACTGGGTTTATATGACCATTGTAGGGCATTTGAGATGCCTGAGAATGATCGTGGGATCATGTATTCATTATAAGACATTTGAGATGTCTAGGTATAATGAAGAATTGGTAAAATAAATGCTAGGCATTTGAGCTATCTGTGATTGATAGCGAGGTTGTGAAATCAGTATTAGATATTGAGATATCTATATTTGCATGTTTAATGAGTTTGCAACCATTATCTGTTGATATTCGAGTATTAGACATGCGATGAGTTAATCAATGCGTTGATTTACTGATTTTTGATATTTGATGAGTTTGATGATTGTGAGAACAGGGACAGTACACGGAATCCCGGATGAGGATGTTGCCATCCAGGGAGTATCATTTAAAATTCATTAATATTTACTTGTGTTGTAAATTATGAATTTCATTATTGTGATTATGAGATTTTGTGTATTGGTATGCTCACCCGTTGGGGGCTGTCTCTGTTGGGGCAGGTGAACAGGTGCATCGATGGCTGTGGAGCTGAGCTCGAGCTGTTGATTGGATGTACTCACAGGATCGTGGTACCAGGGCTTGATGGAGCACGGTATCGTATAGAGTACTTATATACACCCGAGGTTTATATACACATTTATGATGCTCGCATGTGAGCACGGACATTCTTGTATATGGGTTGTATATAAAGGCATGAGCCTTCCTCTCTTTCATTATATGTTGCATGCAATTGTGGTAGAATTGCTAATGATATGAGAGTCGTTAGTGTATTATGTGGGTGTTGAGACCCATTTATGTCGTCATATGTGTGGTGTCTTCCCTGGCTGGGAATTTACTTAGTATTACTGCTGTCTGATGAGTATTATGTTTTCCCTGGCCGGGAATTATGTTATGTGTTGTGCTTTTGTTTCGGGATAGCTCTATTTATGGGGAGACTCTGCCCAAATTTTTATAAAAGTCCATAATGTGAAAAGTGGCAAAAAGGGATGGTATTGGGCGAACTTTGTGAGTCTATTTCGTTGTTAGGCTGATGACCTTATAACATTGAGTGTTAAAGGAATTTTTTTGTAATTGCCATGCAATGATAAAGTATCATCTGAGCTTCCCGATTGGCTTTTTATTGAAAGCATGTGCCACACATAGTGGTTAATACACTAATTATGGTTTAAGGGCTTGGGGTCCTTACAAGTGTGCTCGGGAAGAGCTTTGTAAACTCGGGAAGAGTTGGGTTGTGGCTAACTTGGAGCCCTCAAGGCCAAGATCATTTATTCTAGTGGAACCTCGGTTGGAGGTTATCTAACCGGGAAGAGGAGACGTAGGCGATTCATCACCGAACTTCTATAACAAATATCCTTGTCATTTACCGCTTTATTTCTTTACGTATTTATGTATTTGTTTACTTCTTATTTTATTTTATTTATCGATTGACTTAAGCCTTCCGCAAGCGCAAACTCTTTTAGTTTTGCAAACTCATTTTAAAACGCTAAAGTAGCCAAGGAATCTCATCCACCCCCCCTCTTCGATTCCAACACTTATCATATATCATAAACATAAAATTGCAAGCATGTGCAAATCATGTGTTATTTAACATGCTCAACAACACCCTAGGCCACTAAAAAGCCCAAAGAGTTAACCACTGCTCTGATACAACTAAATGTAAGACCCCAACGTCTAATCTAGTTAATAACACTTTTATGACGTCATGTGTATATGTAAAATAAGTTTTCATTCCTTAAATTCACACTACTCTTGCATACAGTTTTCATGTTCCATAATTGTGATGTGGGATTTTATAAAAATTGCGACCGAATCTTCCCGTAAATTGAACATCCGAGCAAACACAATTCACATCATTCTTCTCAAATCATAATCTTATTCTCCTCATAAAATATGAAGATGTAACATGCAAATAAAAGGGGAACTTCAAAACTCTTATACATGCCATATACATGCTTCAATAACTCACATACGAGCCGTAAATAATAAATGCAGTTCAAAATACTCGTGTCAATTACGACTCCTTACACAAATACTGGTAGTACGCTTCTGGGAGTATCCTCATTCAATGGCTTGGGCTACCTCCAAGCAATGTCATACCTGTTTCAATAAGAACAGCCCCCCATTTTTGGTGAGCATACCATATCCCAACAATCATGTTGTTACAAATATATAAAAATTGAAGTATATCAATTTATGATTATTGGAAATCTATAAAGAGTACTCCATGAATTATTCGTACCACTACGAGCATTACTGCGTTGTTCCTGTCTCACAATACTGATGTTAAATTCATAACAATAATATGATGTTATTACATTACTAAATCATTTCCTTCATAAGAATATAATTCTGTATGACAATATATTAGTCCTATGTCAGTCTGTGACTTTAAAATGATTCTACATCAGCCCGTGACATTCCATTGATTCCACGTCAACCCATGACGTTCGATGTCAACCCGTGATATACTATAATTCCAGGTCAACCCGTGACGTTCAATGTGACATCCCCGAAATGGTTAATTGCTATTTGGCTTTAATTGTGTTTACATGATTAATTATGTGGTAATTGATTATGTTTTGGGATTTATTTACCTTATGGAAATGCATGGTCATGTGGACAGGGGTGACTCGGGATTGCATTTTAGGGTGCATGTGGTGCATGTTGGGTAAATATTATGGGAAGCATGATTTATTTGCCTTTAGTAGCAATTTATGAGAAATCATGTGTTTAATTGATATTTGGTGCATTTTGAGTAAATGCTTTGAAAAATATCATGTTGGGGTGTTTTATACACCATGGAATTGTTGGTATGTATTTTAATTAAAACCATCTCTTATATACCCAAACCCCACTTTACCAAATCAAAACCCACAAACCCTCTCCCTCCTTCATTTTCGAGTTCCAGCCTTTGGGTGGATAGAAGTCCTTGCAAAATCTTGTTTTGTGGAGCATTTTGGGTGATTTGAGATCCCCAAGAGGTATGGGTACCTCATGCTTTAATTTTGTAAGGTTTTGTTTGAGTTGGTATGTTTTTTTTGAAGAATTTTGAAATGGGTTTTGTTGGGTTGTTGTGGGTTTGGTTAAGGGTGGGATTTATGGTTGTTTTAAGGTGTATTTTGGAAGTTTATGTTGTATATGGGTGTTTTTGGGTTATTGGGTTGGAGTATTATGGTTTATATGTGGTTTGGGAAGATTCTGTGCACATTAATGGCGATTTCTCGCCTTTTCAGCATTTCTCGATCGATCGAGAATAGCTCCCGATCGATCGAGCTCGGCAGTAAGGAAAGTGGGAAATTTTCGGGCTTCCCGATCGATCGAGAAAATTCCCGATCGATCGAGACGTTTTCCCGATCGATCGGCATGGGTGCCCGATCGATCGAGACGGGCAGTGAGGCGATGGCCTCGGGGTGCAGACTCGCGATCGATCGGGTGAAAGGGCCGATCGATCGCCAGCCCCAGAAATGTTTTGCCTTGGTTTTTTTGGCTATTTTGTGGATTTTTGGTAATTGGACTATTATTGGGTTCTAATATTGATCTGTGTGAATATGTAGAACCAACCCAGGTGGCAACACAGCCGAGGAATTGAAGTCCTACCATATTCCACTTTTGGAAAGGTACGTAGTGGACGTACGGGCACCCAACGGTAACATGTATTTTATATGCTCATTGTTTATGCATTGTGGATGCGAGTATATATGTGGTATTGCATTGTGGATGCATATACATGTTGATTTATGCCATATGAGGTATTGCATTGTGGATGCATATACATGGTAATTTATGCATATTGATGTTAGATGCATATTATGATTATTGGATGCACATCCCATGAGTCGTGGTCATCCTTTGATGATTTTAATGCTTGCCGCTTTTTGTATTGGTTCCGCTAAATGTGAAGCGAGGGGTGGGAGCGCCGCATGTCACATTTGAGCGTGGTTGTCATATGGGGCGAGGAAAGGGTATTTGCCGCTCTCTGTGAAGCGAGGGGTGGGAGCGCCGCATGTCCATTGTAGCGAGGTTATCCTATGCCGCCCATATGAATATAAGCGATGGGCATTAAAATACACTGTGATGGACAGGCTATGGAATGGTGACCAATATGTGGTACAGTTGAGATGGTATATGATGTCATGACATGTTTTGGCCATTAAAAATAATCTGTTGATTATACTCATGAGTTATGGTACAGGGACAACCAAACGGGAAGCGTTTGAAATGCATGGGAAAACAGGAAGTGTTTTATATTGATTATGCATTTACGCTTTATCTTCATATTGTGTTGAATATGAATGATTATTATTGCTCATGTTTGGGGGTTGTCCTTGTAGGTACCTTTTTGGCATGATAGATGGGCTTGAACGGGTTGAGACAGTGAGCTTCACGAGCATCTTTGGTAGATGAAAGGACAGGATTCTTTTGTATAGTGCCTACTCTAGGAGTAGCGTAAAACTATAGTGGATACATTCATTTGTTGGAATGTAATTAATCCTTTTGGTAGTCCTTTATTTTGGCATGTAAATGCTTAAAGCTCATAGACTCAACTTGTTTACTCTACTCTGATCATTTATTTAGCTCTATTATGCCTTTATTCCGCACTTAAGGATTAGGGTCCTTACATTAGTGGTATCAGAGCAGTGGTTAGAGAACCCGGGAACGAGTGAAGGGTAGCCTTAGCATGGTTGGCTAGGTGCTTACATTTGAAGCATGTTTATGCATGTGGTGCATATTACTGTATATCCTGTTATACTAACATGCTTATATCACTCCTGTTATCTAACGACATGTTATATATTGCTTTGGATTGTTGTTAACATTTGTGTTACAGCATGGCTGCTAATGAGGAAGTCGGAGATGTTGGGAGTGTAAATGCGAGTATTGGACAGGCTAATCCTCTACCTCCACCGGCTGTAGGAATGGAACCAGTGGTCCAGTTATTGCTACCAGGTGAGATTAGCTTGACTCAGTTTCTGTCTTATCATCCGCCCCGGTTTGAGGGGACAGAGTCCGGAGAAGAAGCTGAAGAGTGGCTGGAGAGACTTGAACAGATCTTTGTATCGGCTCCGTGTGCTATTACTGCTTGGCTGAGGCTGGCGGAGTTCCAGTTGGCTAAGAAACCATTGATGTGGTGGAGGAGCACAGTGATGGAGATGAGAGTACTGGGTGCTGTGATTGACTGGACGCTCTTCAGGACCAGGTTCTTGAACCGATACTTCTCCGCGGCAGCAAGACAAACAAAAGAGGATGAATTTACAAGTCTGAGGCAGGGGAACATGACAGTGGCAGACTATGCCACACAGTACTCATCACTACTTAGGTATGTCCCCCATATTGCTTCTGATGGACGTGCCAAGATGAGAAATTTCATGAAAGGACTGCGACCGGAGCTCTATGACCGGGTTATCATCAATAACCCAACTTCTTTTGATGATGCTCTCACAAGAGCGGAGCTTGCTGAGCTAGGAGTGGGAGCTTATGCCATGCCACCACCGGTACCGCAACAGAGGCAGACTAGTGACAGTTTGAGGCCTCGGGGTGAGCCATTTAAGCCCCGTGGTGCCTCTTCATCTTCACGGTATGGTGGGAAGAAACATTTTGGTCAGAAACAGGATGGTAAGAAAGGAAATTGGTCGGCCAATCGAGGGTCTTCACAAGGGGATAGGCCGGGAGAGCCGAGGTGTAATAATTGTGGAGGACCACATTCTTCAAACAAGTGCCCTGCATGTTATGTCTGTGGCAAGATGGGCCACATTGCTCGGTATTGTCCCACCAGGGGAGGCCAGTCAGAGTATCAGGGCAGCAGGCCAAGGTTTGAGGATAGGACAGTGCAGCAGAGGCAGCAGTTTGGGCCTCGTCCATCGGGAGGTCAGACAGTGGGACCACCCCAGGGGCAAGTATATGCACTGACCAGGGAGCAGGCTCAGGCAGCCCCGGAGGAGGTGATTGCCGGTACGTGCCATTTATTTACGTACCCTGCTTTTGTTTTGATAGATACAGGTGCCTCCCATTCCTTTGTGTCTGTGGGATTTGTGGAAAGACACCATATGCACACGTCTTCCTTACCCACGCCTCTCCTAGTCTCGACACCCACTGGAAGAAATGTTGTTGCTGATCAGTTTATGGCAGACTGCCTCATTTATTTTGAGGACAACGAGTTGAGATCAGACTTGATTGTGCTGGGTATGTCAGACTTCGACTGCATCTTGGGTATTGATGTTCTGAACAGATATCAGGCAGTGGTAGATTGCCGACAGAGGACAGTGAAGTTCAGACCTGAGTTGGGCAGTCAGTGGACTTTCTTTGGCAACGGGTCTCGTGCGAAGATTCCGTTGATTTCAGCGATCAAGATGTCTCAGCTGTTGGAACGTGGGCACACGGGCTATCTTATTTATACCGTGGACACGTCTGGAAAGAGTAAAGAACTGAGGGTTGAGGATGTACCAGTTGTGGCAGAATTTGCTGATGTATTTCCAGAAGAGATCCCAGGATTTCCACCGGCTAGGGAAGTTGAGTTTGGGATCGAGTTGTTGCCAGGGACATCCGCTATCTCTCGTGCACCTTATAGGATGGCACCGGCGGAGTTGAGAGAGTTGAAAGAGCAGTTGCAGGATCTCCTTGACAAGGGTTATATACGCCCGAGCGTGTCGCCATGGGGCGCACCAGTTCTCTTTGTGAAGAAGAAGGACGGTTCGATGCGGTTGTGCATCGATTACCGGCAGCTGAACAAGGCTACAGTGAAGAACAAGTATCCTCTCCCAAGGATAGACGAATTGTTTGATCAGTTGCAAGGTACCAGGGTGTATAGCAAGATTGATTTGAGATCCGGGTATCATCAGATTCGGGTCAGAGAGGAAGATGTGCAAAAGACAGCGTTCCGGACTCGATACGGGCATTATGAGTTCTTAGTGATACCGTTCGGTGTGACGAACGCCCCGGCCGTCTTTATGAGTCTGATGAACAGAGTGTTTCAGCAGTATCTTGATCAGTTCGTCATCGTGTTTATTGACGACATTCTTATCTACTCCCGGAGTGAGGAAGATCATGTGAAACACTTGAGGACAGTGCTTCAGATTCTTAGAGAGCATCAGTTGTATGCTAAGCTCAGTAAGTGCGAGTTTTGGCTGAGCAGTGTAGTGTTTCTGGGGCATGTCATTTCGAGCAGTGGGATATCAGTGGACCCCAAGAAGATTGAGGCTGTGATGGAGTGGGCTGCCCCCACTTCTGTGCCTGAGATTCGGAGTTTTCTTGGTTTGGCCGGGTATTATCGGCGTTTTGTTGAGGGCTTTTCGAAGATTGCCAAGCCGCTGACTCAGTTGACTCAGAAGGGTGTGCCTTTCTTTTGGTCAGAAGCTTGTGAGGAGAGCTTTCAGGAGTTAAAGCACCGGTTGACGACGGCACCAGTGTTAGTGATCCCGACGGAGAACTCCAGATTTGTTCTGTATACGGATGCATCACTGCAGGGCCTTGGATGTGTTCTGATGCAAGATAAGCATGTGGTAGCTTATGCATCGAGACAGTTGAAGCCGCATGAGACCAGATATCCAGTTCATGACTTGGAATTGGCGGCTATCATCTTCGCCCTGAAGATCTGGAGGCATTACTTATATGGCACTTCATTCACCATATACACGGATCACAAGAGCCTCAAGTTTCTATTCACTCAGGCGGAGCTGAACATGAGACAGAGGAGATGGATGGACCTACTCAAGGACTATGATTGCGAGATAGAGTACCATCCCGGGAAAGCCAATTTGACAGCAGACGCTTTGAGCCGGAAAGTGAGGAGTTCTGCTGAGGACGTCATTCATTTGTCGGCTATGATGACCTCCTATTGCCATCTGGGCTATGATTTTGACATAGATGCATCACCAGTGTATGTCTCTACCTTATTAACTGAGCCAGATATTTATGAGAACATCAGGAGAGCTCAGAGATCAGATGCTGAGGTTCAGAGATGGTTGTCTATAGTGCATCTTGGTCAGCCGACGAAGTTCAGAGTGGCCGACGACGGATCTTTGAGATTGGGTAACCGCTGGGTGGTTCCAAGTACGCCAGAGTTACGTAAGGGAATCTTGGAGCTAGCTCACAGTAGCAGACTTAGCATCCACCCAGGCGGGAAGAAGATGTACAGAGATCTGCGTGGTCAGTTTTGGTGGAAGAGAATGAAGTCCGATGTCGTCGCTTTTGTGAAGAGGTGTTTGATCTGCCAGCAGGTTAAGGCAGAGAGACAGAGGCCTGGCGGCGAGTTGAGAAGCTTGGAGATACCGAAGTGGAAGTGGGAGCACATTTCCATGGACTTCGTGACTCATTTGCCGAGGAGTGCTTCAGGCTTCGATGCTATTTGGGTGATTGTGGACAGATTGACCAAGGTAGCCCACTTTATCCCCTACAGCATGACTTTCACATTTTTGAGGATGGCGCAGTTGTATATTAGAGATGTGGTGAGATTGCATGGGATCCCTGTTTCTATTGTGTCAGATCGAGATCCGCGATTCACATCTCATTTTTGGGAAGGCCTTCAGTCAGCTTTGGGAACTGAGGTCAGATTGAGCACTGCTTATCATCCTCAGACGGATGGCCAGACCGAGCGCACGATTCAGACGCTCGAGGACATGTTGAGAGCTTGCGTTCTGGAGTTCGATGTCTCTTGGCAGGATTCAGTGCCTTTGGTAGAGTTTTCGTATAACAATAGCTACCAGGCGAGTATTCAGATGGCTCCGTTTGAAGCTCTTTATGGCAGACGATGTAGATCACCCTTGTGTTGGGATGATTTGGACAGTAGATCAGTCGGAGGGCCTGAGTTGATCCGGGAAATGGAAGAGAAGATAAAGACTATAAGGCAGAAAATGAAAGCAGCCCAAGACAGACATGCAGCTTATGCAAATAAACGGCGGAGACCGTTAGAGTTTCAGTTGGGAGATAAGGTCTTTTTGAAGATCTCGCCTTTCAGAGGCGTTGTGCGGTTTGGGATGCGCGGGAAACTGTCTCCGAGGTTTGTGGGACCGTACGAGATTTTGCAGCGCATTGGCACATTGGCTTACCGACTGGCTTTGCCGCCTTCTTTATCTGGGATACATGATGTGTTTCATGTATCGATGCTGCGAAAGTATGAGCCGGATCCGTCTCACGTGTTACAGCCTTCCGAAGTTCAGTTAGAGTCAGATGTATCTTATGTGGAACGGCCTGTTAGAATTCTGGACAGAGCAGACCGTAGACTTCGGAACAAAGTGATACCGATGATCAAAGTTCAGTGGGATCGCAGGGGTGTCGAGGAGGCTACGTGGGAGACGGAGCAGCATATGGTGCAGCACTACCCGGAACTATTCTCTGGTATGAGTTTATGTTTAGTTTCTGTTGGGGTAAGTGCATGTGATTTCGAGGACGAAATCTTATAAGTAGGGGAGTATTGTGACATCCCCGAAATGGTTAATTGCTATTTGGCTTTAATTGTGTTTACATGATTAATTATGTGGTAATTGATTATGTTTTGGGATTTATTTACCTTATGGAAATGCATGGTCATGTGGACAGGGGTGACCCGGGATTGCATTTTAGGGTGCATGTGGTGCATGTTGGGTAAATATTATGGGAAGCATGATTTATTTGCCTTTAGTAGCAATTTATGAGAAATCATGTGTTTAATTGATATTTGGTGCATTTTGAGTAAATGCTTTGAAAAATATCATGTTGGGGTGTTTTATACACCATGGAATTGTTGGTATGTATTTTAATTAAAACCATCTCTTATATACCCAAACCCCACTTTACCAAATCAAAACCCACAAACCCTCTCCCTCCTTCATTTTCGAGTTCCAGCCTTTGGGTGGATAGAAGTCCTTGCAAAATCTTGTTTTGTGGAGCATTTTGGGTGATTTGAGATCCCCAAGAGGTATGGGTACCTCATGCTTTAATTTTGTAAGGTTTTGTTTGAGTTGGTATGTTTTTTTTGAAGGATTTTGAAATGGGTTTTGTTGGGTTGTTGTGGGTTTGGTTAATGGTGGGATTTATGGTTGTTTTAAGGTGTATTTTGGAAGTTTATGTTGTATATGGGTGTTTTTGGGTTATTGGGTTGGAGTATTATGGTTTATATGTGGTTTGGGAAGATTCTGTGCACATTAATGGCGATTTCTCGCCTTTTCAGCATTTCTCGATCGATCGAGAATAGCTCCCGATCGATCGAGCTCGGCAGTAAGGAAAGTGGGAAATTTTCGGGCTTCCCGATCGATCGAGAAAATTCCCGATCGATCGAGACGTTTTCCCGATCGATCGAGACGTTTTCCCGATCGATCGAGACGGGCAGTGAGGCGATGGCCTCGGGGTGCAGACTCGCGATCGATCGGGTGAAAGGGCCGATCGATCGCCAGCCCCAGAAATGTTTTGCCTTGGTTTTTTTGGCTATTTTGTGGATTTTTGGTAATTGGACTATTATTGGGTTCTAATATTGATCTGTGTGAATATGTAGAACCAACCCAGGTGGCAACACAGCCGAGGAATTGAAGTCCTACCATATTCCACTTTTGGAAAGGTACGTAGTGGACGTACGGGCACCCAACGGTAACATGTATTTTATATGCTCATTGTTTATGCATTGTGGATGCGAGTATATATGTGGTATTGCATTGTGGATGCATATACATGTTGATTTATGCCATATGAGGTATTGCATTGTGGATGCATATACATGGTAATTTATGCATATTGATGTTAGATGCATATGATGATTATTGGATGCACATCCCATGAGTCGTGGTCATCCTTTGATGATTTTAATGCTTGCCGCTTTTTGTATTGGTTCCGCTAAATGTGAAGCGAGGGGTGGGAGCGCCGCATGTCACATTTGAGCGTGGTTGTCATATGGGGCGAGGAAAGGGTATTTGCCGCTCTCTGTGAAGCGAGGGGTGGGAGCGCCGCATGTCCATTGTAGCGAGGTTATCCTATGCCGCCCATATGAATATAAGCGAGGGGCATTAAAATACACTGTGATGGACAGGCTATGGAATGGTGACCAATATGTGGTACAGTTGAGATGGTATATGATGTCATGACATGTTTTGGCCATTAAAAATAATCTGTTGATTATACTCATGAGTTATGGTACAGGGACAACCAAACGGGAAGCGTTTGAAATGCATGGGAAAACAGGAAGTGTTTTATATTGATTATGCATTTACGCTTTATCTTCATATTGTGTTGAATATGAATGATTATTATTGCTCATGTTTGGGGGTTGTCCTTGTAGGTACCTTTTTGGCATGATAGATGGGCTTGAACGGGTTGAGACAGTGAGCTTCACGAGCATCTTTGGTAGATGAAAGGACAGGATTCTTTTGTATAGTGCCTACTCTAGGAGTAGCGTAAAACTATAGTGGATACATTCATTTGTTGGAATGTAATTAATCCTTTTGGTAGTCCTTTATTTTGGCATGTAAATGCTTAAAGCTCATAGACTCAACTTGTTTACTCTACTCTGATCATTTATTTAGCTCTATTATGCCTTTATTCCGCACTTAAGGATTAGGGTCCTTACATATGTCAACAAGTGACATTCCATAAATCTATGTCAACCCGTGACATTCCATAAATCTATGTCAACTTGCGACGTTCAATGTCAGCCCATGATATTCCACAAATAATTTCCTTGGTTAATTACTAAAATTCACAATTTAAAAAATTTCGCCTCACCGATCGATCGTTTGTGCTCTACCGATCGATTGGTAATCCTTGAAAATTACGCATCCAGTATACACTCTACCGATCGATCGGTAATTAGCGTCAATTCGATCGCTACCCATCTACTGATCGATCGCTCTATTTCACAGATCGATTGGTTGAGTTCAGAATTTTCATCCTCCACTACACATTTTACCGATAGAACGGTGAACTGCTATCGATCGATCAGTCGATATTGAAGCTCGAAAATTCCATCTTCAACACACCACAATCACCACCCCTTTCAATAACTCATCAACCCCACTTTTTCAACTTTATTCAACACAAGTTAAACCCAACCATTAACATAAAATACACCATTTTCCACACTAAATCTTGACATTGAAATCTCCCACACTTTCCATAAACAAGAACAAATAAAAAAGAAATACTAATCAATGCATGTAAAGCTTACCAAATACTCCTTAATTCACTCAATGCTTGGCAAGGAAGGAGATTCTCTTGATATTTTTGAAGAAATGGTGAAGGGGAGTGTCATGCCTCGATATGACGTATACGTGTTGGCTATGATTTGGTGTAATTACGTATGAAGTACGGTATGCTATGGACTCAAGTTCGGGTGAGTATGATATGAATATGAATTTTTAGTATATTATGAAATGGCACCAAATGGAGAGTAGTATGAGACTTGGTATAATATGTCAATGACATATGAGAAGTATAGTAGAGATGGGGACTAGTAGAGAAGGGGGGGTGACTTGTTGTTCATTAAGTCATCAACTTGTAGTGTAATATAAATCTACATGGTTGTGAATTAGATAGTAATAAACTTTGCATAGCAAGTAAACATGAATTTGAGAAGAGTTGCATTTACATTTGAGTTGCATTTGGTGAGTTTGGTGAGTATATAAAGCATAGTTTCAGATTTGAAACACATTGTCCACCAAAACACACCTAGTAAATCTCTACACAAGCTCCTCTCTAAACCCTTAGTGGTTCTTGCATCTTTACTTGGATTTCATTTGGTGATCAAGCTAGAAAGTTGAGAGAAGTGATTTCATATCTTCTTGGTAAGAATTTCATAGCATATGATGTATTTGTACTTAAATGATGGAAATTTGAAGCATGGTCATTATTCTTCTATGACTTGAATTGAAACTTGTTATCATGTAAAGGAATGATTGGAACTATGCTAGAAAGATGTTTATATAATGCTAGGTATTGTGGTGAGCAAAGTTCCATGATTGGAATTTAGTTGTAGAACGAGAACCAAGAAAAGAAGTAGAAAATCGCCTTGGTTTTTCAGAAAACAGAGGAGGCGATCGATCGCTATGTTTGAGGCAATCGATCGCCTGTGGCTAGACATGAGAATGTCGGTGCTTGAGCGATCGATCGCTTCAAGTAGGCAATCGATCGCTTCAAGACAGAATGTTTTTCAAAGGGGTAGGCGACCGATCGCGTGAAATTAGGAGATCGATCGCCTATAGGGGTGCTTATCGGTCCAAATCGGTCCGGTCTGGATCGGAACCGGCCTGTTTATGATATGATGATATGGTTTAGAGGGCATGTTAGGTGTTTTTAATTGTTGTATTGATGTAGTAAAATTATAAAATATCAAGGGGAGATATTTATATACATCATATGAAATACCGGGACACAATTAAACACCACAAAACCACCCTACATGCAACCACCCACCCCCCACTTGCAGCAACCCACGCCCCTCCCCTGTTTTTCTGGAAAAGAGTTGACCAAGTAGGCATGTTGGCCCTTAGATATTTCTCACTTTGCCTCTTCCAAACACTTCCTTCTTCCTCCCTTCTTTTCGTCCGAAATCTGGACTGCTACTAGGAGGAAAGTGATCGGAAATTCCTTGTCTCTTCTTGACAAAAATCGGAGAGCAAAAGTGGTGAGGAATCACGCTGGTTCACCAGCTTTTTCGTTTTATACATGTGTTTTCTTTGTAGCATATTTGGCATGCCAGTGTAGTGTTCGATGAAATATTGTTATGAGTACTTTTATATGATGTTTATGAAGCCCCTAGCATGTTTGTTCGAGTATATTACTTACGTTATGTGTTGGTTTCCTTGTTATGAAAGTAAGTGCTCGAAATTCTGGGCAAGGAAGAACATGCTCTGTTTCTGTATAAGTTGGTTGAGGTTGAAGATTATGATGAGGTTATGTTACATGCTAGTGTAGGTTTTGTTGAACCTTGAATTTAAGTGCTTACATAGAAGTTTTATAAAGCTCCTAGCATGTTTGATTGAGCAAGTATGTTACGTTATGAAGGAGAAATGATGGTGTGAAAAGAGGTGCTCAAAAAATCTGGGGAAGTCCCGATTTTTTCAGAGCTCTCGATCGATCGAGATTTTGGTCCCGATCGATCGAGCGAGACAGAATGCTTAAAACATGTTTTGAATTCAGGTGCCGATCGATCGAAAGAATTCTCGATAGATCGGAGAAGCTCCTCGATCGATCGGTAAAATGTTTCGATCGATCGAGCGAGGCAGAATGGTTGGGCACTATTTGTGCACAGTTTCTCGATCGATCGGGACCTCGGGGCCGATCGATCGAGAGAGGCAGAATGTTGAAAATTAAGATTATGTTCTATTTTGTTAGGTTTATGATATGAGATAGTATTGAGGCACCTAATATGGTATTGTGTGGCCTTGTAGAACCATCCCAGGTACCAGCACCATCAAGGAGATAAAGTCTGTTGACTCCTCCTCCTTTTGAAAAGGTACGTAAGAGGCGTACGGGCATCGGACGGTAAAACACATCTTTACACTACGACTATGCTTTTATTGCATGAGTATACATGATGAAATGATGATGTTTATAAGATGTTTACGATGTTTATAAGATGTCTATGATATTAATTGTGGTAAGATGCCACGGGGTAAGATGCCCCACATGGTAAGAGGCCATGCGATGTTATTTGTGGTAAGATGCCACGGGGTAAGATGCCCCACATGGTAAGAAGCCATGCGATGTTATGTGGTAAGATGCCACAGGGTAAGATGCCCATATGCATGATTATGAATCAGGGACAACAATAAGAAGTTAATGAATAACCAGTATATTTACTTAACCAATATTCCATGCATTTACTATGATGCTTTTATGATGTTAAGTAAATTGTATATGTTTATGATGTGTTGTCCCTGTAGGTACGCTTTTGGGCTAAAGGACTAAGGGTCGGGTTGAGACAGTGAGCTACAAGGAACACAGGAATGTATAGGATTCAAGTTACGATTAGTATCTACTCTAGGAGTAGTATAAATCTAAATATTAACCATCTTTTGGGAATGTAATGAATTATTTTTGAAGTCTTTTATTTTGGCCTGAAATCCTGTTAGCTCATGTAACAACCAGAACCTTAAGACGTTATTAATGCATGATTAGTCCTTCTTATGTCTATTAATCACTGTTAAGGTGGGAAGACCCCACATTAGTGGTATCAGAGCAGTGGTTAGATAACTCGGGAATGAGCGAAGGGTAGCCTTAGCAATAAGTTGGCTAGGTGCTTACTTTTGAACATGTTTTATATGTATGTTGCATATGAAGTTCCTATGTTATGCTAACATGTTTAATTATCTAACGATGTACTCTATGAACTGCTTTTGGTGTTGTTATTAACCCTTGTGTTGCAGCATGGCAGCAAATATAGAAGTGGGTGACGCCGGTAGTGTAAATGCAAGTGCTGGGCGCACGAATCCATTGCCGCCACCAGCCTTGGGCGAAGAACCTTCTGAACAACAGTTGCTACCTGGGGAGTTGAGCTTGGCTCAATTTATGATGTACCGACCCCCGATGTTCGAAGGAACTGAATCCGGGGAAAAAGCTGAGGAATGGTTAGAGAGGATTGAACAGATATTTGTGGCAGCGCCTTGTGCAAAGACGGCCTGGATCAGATTAGCAGAATTTCAGCTGGCCAAGAAGGCACTAATGTGGTGGAAGACCACCGTGATTGAGCAAGAGGCTCTGGGGCAGGAAATAAATTGGAAGATGTTCCGAACGCGGTTTCTGACCCGCTACTTCTCAGCCGCTGCAAGACAAGCCAATGAGGATGAGTTTACCAGTTTAAGGCAAGGTACCATGCCTGTATCTGATTATGCTCTACATTACTGTTCCTTACTGCGTTATGTGCCCCAAACCCTCAAGCGAAGATGAGGAATTTCATGAAGGGCTTGAGGCCGGAACTATATGACAGGGTAATTACCTATGGCCCTGCCTGTTTTGACGATGCGCTTTCACGAGCTGAACTAGCCGAACTGGGAGTTGGCGCATATCCTGATGCAGTGCCACCTCCATCACCCCATCAGAAATCCACTTCTGACAATTTGAAACCCAGGGGTGATCAGTTTAAGCCTAGAGGAAACACTTCAGCGTCGAGATTCAGTGGCAAGAAGCCCGAGAATCGATGGAAAGGGAACCGTAGGAATGATGCTCCATCAGGGAGAGGACAGCCTCAGGGAGACAGGTCTGGAAGAGTTCAGTGCACTCTTTGTGGACAACCACATTTGGCAAAGGATTGCGTAGGGTGCTATGTCTGTGGCGATAAAGGCCACTTTGCTCGACAGTGTCCCAACAGGGGAAGACAGCAGAACTCTACGGGGAGGCCTGCGGAGAGAGCAGCACAGCACCGACCACCTTTCGCACCGAGGCAGTATGGAGGTCAGCCCACGGGGCCACCTCAGGGACATGTGTATGCTTTGACGAGGGAGCAGGCTACAACGGCTCCGGAGGAGGTTATAGCGGGTACGTGTCTTTTATTTACGCACCCTGCTCTTATATTAATAGACACAGGTGCGTCACACTCTTTTGTGTCGACGAGTTTTGTTGAAAGGCACCACATATGCACTTCTCCGTCGCCCATGCCTCTTTTGGTCTCGACCCCCGCTGGAAGAAGTTTGACTACGGATCAGATTGTCTATGATGGCCTCATTTATTTTGAGGATAATGAGTTAAGATCAGATTTGATTGTGCTGAGAATGACAGACTTCGATTGCATTGTGGGCATCGATGTTTTGAACAAGTATCAGGCAGTGGTAGACTGCAGGCAGAGGACTGTCCGATTCAGGTCTGATATGGGAGTCCAGTGGACATTCTTTGGGGATGGTTCTCGCCCAAAGATTCCGTTGATATCTGCTGTAAAGATGGCACAGTTATTGGAACGAGGTCATACAGGCTATCTTATCTATGCTGTTGATATGACGGAAGAGAGGAAGGAGTTAAAGGTTGAGGATGTGCCCGTAGTGGCAGAGTTTGCTGATGTCTTTCTGGAGGAAATTCCCGGATTCCCACCGACGAGAGAGGTCGAGTTTGGGATTGAGTTACTACCAGGGACGTCTGCAATTTCTCGTGCCCCATATAGGATGGCACCAGCAGAGTTAAGGGAGTTAAAGTTTCAGTTGCAAGAACTCCTTGACAAGGGCTACATACGCCCTAGCGTATCGCCCTGGTGTGCACCTGTCTTATTTGTTAAGAAGAAAGATGGATCGATGCGTCTATGCATTGACTACAGACAACTGAATAAAGCTACAGTAAAGAACAAGTATCCACTTCCGAGGATCGATGACTTGTTCGATCAGTTACAGGGTACGAGGCTTTATAGTAAGATCGATCTGAGGTCGGGGTACCATCAGATTCGAGTAAGAGAAGATGATGTTCAGAAGACGGCGTTCAGGACTAGATATGGGCACTATGAATTCCTGGTCATACCTTTTGGGGTGACGAATGCCCCAGCTGTCTTCATGAGTTTGATGAACAGAGTGGTCTAGCCATATTTGGATCAGTTCGTCATAGTCTTCATTGACGACATACTTATTTACTCGGACTGAAGAAGAGCATGTAAGGCACTTGAGGATAGTACTTCAGATCCTTAGGGATCATCAGCTATATGCAAAGCTTAGTAAGTGCGAGTTCTGTTTGGACAACGTGGTATTCTTGGGCCGTGTCATATCTAGCCATGGGATATCTGTAGATCCCAGGAAGATTGAAGCTGTGTTGGAGTGGGCTGCACCCACTTCTGTACCGGAGATACGGAGTTTCCTTGGTTTGGCAGGTTATTACCGACGTTTCGTCGAAGGTTTCTCGAAGATTGCCAAACCCCTGACAAAGCTGACTCAGAAAGGAGTCCCCTTCTTTTGGTCTGAGGCTTGTGAGGAAAGTTTTCAAGAACTGAAGCGTCGCTTGACTACAGCGCCTGTACTGGTGATTCCGTCTGAGAATAAGAGGTTTGCCTTGTATACGGATGCGTCACTGCAGGGTTTGGGCTGTGTGTTGATGCAAGATAAGCACGTGGTGGCTTATGCATCGAGGCAGCTGAAGCCACACGAAGCTAGGTACCCAGTGCATGATTTGGAACTGGCGGCCATCATATTTGCCTTAAAGATCTGGAGGCATTACTTGTATGGCACGTCTTTCACTATATATACGGACCATAAGAGCCTGAAGTTCTTATTCACTCAGGCAGAGTTGAATATGAGGCAAAGAATGTAGATGGATTTGCTCAAAGACTATGATTGTGAAATTGAGTACCATCCAGGTAAAGCAAACTTGATAGCAGACGCCTTAAGTCGAAAGGTGAAGAGTACTGCAGAGGATGTTATGTGTTTGTCGGCCTTGATGACTTCTTATTGCCATCTGGGCTACGAATTTGATGTAGACACGTCGCCTGTGCGAGTGTCGACCTTATTGGCGGAGCCAGATATATTTGAGGCGATCAGGAAGGCCCAGAAGTCGGATAGTGAGGTTCAGAGATGGACATCATTGGTACTTCAGAGTCAGCCATCCAAGTTCAGAGTGGCTTAGGATGATTCTTTGAGACTGGGCAACCGATGGGTAGTCCCAGATGCACCAGAACTGCGTAGAGGAATATTGGAGCGAGCTCACAGTAGTCGGTTCAGTATCCACCCAGGGGGAAAGAAGATGTACAAAGATCTATGCGATCAATTCTGGTGGAGACGCATGAAGCGTGAGGTGATCAATTTCGTCAAAAGATGTTTGATCTGCCAGCAGGTAAAGGCAGAGAGGCAGAGGCCTGGTGGTGAGCTGAAGAGCTTAGAGGTGCCTGAATGGAAGTTGGAGCATATATCTATGGACTTCGTGACCCACTTGCCGAAGACGGCCTCAGGATTTGATGCGATCTGGGTGATCGTGGATAGGCTGACGAAGACGGCTCATTTCATCCCTTACAGTATGTCATATACATACTTGAAGATGGCCCAGATGTATTTACGGGATGTGGTGAGATTGCATGGTATTCCAGTCTCGATAGTGTCTGGCAGAGACCCGAGGTTCACTTCACATTTCTGGGAGGGTCTCCAGACAGCTTTGGTCACAGAGGTGAGACTGAGCACGGCCTATCACCCTCAGACAGACGGCCAGACGGAGCGTACCATTCAGACGCTCGAGGACATGTTGAGGGCCTGCATTTTGGAGTTTGATACTCCGTGGCAGGATTCAGTGCCACTGGTGGAGTTCTCCTATAATAACAGTTATCAGGCGAGCATTCAAATGGCTCCTTTTGAAGCTCTGTATGGACGACGATGTAGATCACCGCTGTATTGGGAGGACTTGACTAGCAAAGCGGTCGGAGGACCGGATATGATCAAGGACATGGAAGGTAAGATAAAGTTAATACGCCAGAAGATGAAAGCGGCCCAGGATAGGCAAGCGGCCTATGCCAATAAGCGGCGACGACCGCTAGAGTTCCAGTTAGGAGATAGGGTCTTCTTAAAGATCTCGTCCTTCAGGGGTGTTGTTCGTTTTGGGATGCGGGGGAAGTTATCTCCGAGGTACGTTGGGCCATATGAGGTTTTACAGCGTATCGGTACATTGGCATATCGTTTGGCTCTACCCCCATCCTTGTCTGGCATACACGATGTTTTCCATGTCTCTATGTTACGGAAGTATGAGCCAGACCCGTCTCATGTCTTACAGCCTACAGAAGTTCAGTTAGACTCAGATGTGTCCTACGTAGAACGACCAATCAGAATTCTGGATCGAGAGGATCGCAGACTACGGAGCAAAGTTATACCGATGGTCAAAGTTCAGTGGGATCGCCGGGGTGTCGAGGAGGCTACATGGGAGACGGAACGGCATATGGTGCAGCACTATCCGGAACTATTCTCTGGTATGTTCTATGTTTAGTTCCATTATGATGATGCATGTGGATTTCGGGGACGAAATCTTATAAGTAGGGGAGTAATGTAATACCCCCGAAATGTAATATGATTATGTGCTACGATGATGATTTACGATGTGTTTAAGAGGGTTGTAGTACTTTAATTGGGGGTTATATTTATGATATGATGATATGGTTTAGAGGGCATGTTAGGTGTTTGTAATTGTTGTATTGATGTAGTAAAATTATAAAATATCAAGGGGAGATATTTATATACATCGTATGAAATACCGGGACACAATTAAACACCACAAAACCACCCTACATGCAACCACCCACCCCCCACTTGCAGCAACCCACGCCCCTCCCCTGTTTTTCTGGAAAAGAGTTGACCAAGTAGGCATGTTGGCCCTTAGATATTTCTCACTTTGCCTCTTCCAAACACTTCCTTCTTCCTCCCTTCTTTTCGTCCGAAATCTGGACTGCTACTAGGAGGAAAGTGATCGGAAATTCCTTGTCTCTTCTTGACAAAATCGGAGAGCAAAAGTGGTGAGGAATCATGCTGGTTCACCAGCTTTTTCGTTTTATACATGTGTTTTCTTTGTAGCATATTTGGCATGCCAGTGTAGTGTTCGATGAAATATTGTTATGAGTACTTTTATATGATGTTTATGAAGCCCCTAGCATGTTTGTTCGAGTATATTACTTACGTTATGTGTTGGTTTCCTTGTTATGAAAGTAAGTGCTCGAAATTCTGGGCAAGGAAGAACATGCTCTGTTTCTGTATAAGTTGGTTGAGGTTGAAGATTATGATGAGGTTATGTTACATGCTAGTGTAGGTTTTGTTGAACCTTGAATTTAAGTGCTTACATAGAAGTTTTATAAAGCTCCTAGCATGTTTGATTGAGCAAGTATGTTACATTATGAAGGAGAAATGATGGTGTGAAAATAGGTGCTCAAAAAATCTGGGGAAGTCCCGATTTTTTCAGAGCTCTCGATCGATCGAGATTTTGGTCCCGATCGAGCGAGACAGAATGCTTAAAACATGTTTTGAATTTCAGGTGCCGATCGATCGAAAGAATTCTCGATCGATCGGAGAAGCTCCTCGATCGATCGGTAAAATGTTTCGATCGATCGAGCGAGGCAGAATGGTTGGGCACTATTTGTGCACAGTTTCTCGATCGATCGGGACCTCGGGGCCGATCGATCGAGAGAGGCAGAATGTTGAAAATTAAGATGATGTTCTATTTTGTTAAGTTTATGATATGAGATAGTATTGAGGCACCTAATATGGTATTGTGTGGTCTTGTAGAACCATCCCAGGTACCAGCACCATCAAGGAGATAAAGTCTGTTGACTCCTCCTCCTTTTGAAAAGGTACGTAAGAGGCGTACGAGCATCGGACGGTAAAACACATCTTTACACTAAGACTATGCTTTTATTGCATGAGTATACATGATGAAATGATGATGTTTATAAGATGTTTACGATGTTTATAAGATGTCTATGATATTAATTGTGGTAAGATGCCACTGGGTAAGATGCCCCACATGGTAAGAGGCCATGCGATGTTATTTGTGGTAAGATGCCACGGGGTAAGATGCCCCACATGGTAAGAAGCCATGCGATGTTATGTGGTAAGATGCCACAGGGTAAGATGCCCATATGCATGATTATGAATCAGGGACAACAATAAGAAGTTAATGAATAACCAGTATATTTACTTAACCAATATTCCATGCATTTACTATGATGTTTTTATGATGTTAAGTAAATTGTATATGCTTATGATGTGTTGTCCCTGTAGGTACGCTTTTGGGCTAAAGGACTAAGGGTCGGGTTGAGGCAGTGAGCTACAAGGAACACATGAATGTATAGGATTCAAGTTACGATTAGTATCTACTCTAGGAGTAGTATAAATCTAAATATTAACCATCTTTTGGGAATGTAATGAATTATTTTTGAAGTCTTTTATTTTGGCCTGAAATCCTGTTAGCTCATGTAACAACCAGAACCTTAAGACGTTATTAATGCATGATTATTGAACAACTTCTTCGCCCTTTTCCCTTGCCACAGGTGTGTTGGCAGGCTGCTGAATTGGCGTCAATTGAGGGAATAGAACTGGCGAGACATCGAAAGGTGAAGTCCTAGCTGCATATGTCGCAAACCCAAGACTGACATCTGTACCCATGCTGCTGAACTGGGGTTGAGTGGACATGGGGGGATATGACGTGAAGGGAGATAAATCATATGATTGTACAGGAACAGGAAGATAATAGTCTGTACACATATCTGGCTCTGTCCACGTAGATGGACCTGCAATATCTGTCTGCATATGTGCAGATGGACCTGCAATATCTGTCCACGTAGATGGACCTGCAATATCTGTCTGCATATGTGTAGATGGAGTGCCTGCATGGAACCGACGTGTATCAACAAGCTGGACTTCATTGTATGGCGGGAAGTTTCTGTCTCGTCGTTCACGAGCCACTCGCACCACATTGTCGAACATAGTCCTGTGTTGCCTCATCGACTCTGTCGTAATAGGCACTCCATCAGCCAGATGTTGGTCATAGCTTGTAGTTAACTGTTCCATCTGCTCAATTTGCAAAGTACAAAAGTCCATTTAAATTTATACATCGAAACACAAATATAAAAATAAAATTTCACGTAATTAACATACCACATGCTGCCATGCCGGGCCATCACCATGTTGATATCATGTCTGTACAAAATATTCTTGACGCCCAATGTATCTACGTGTGACTTGTTCATACCAGTCACTGTATCCGCCAACAACGTAGTAACCACCGTCAGTAAATCGTGGTCTGTCTACACGTAGATCATTTGCCCTCTCCCAGCAAAGTATGTATGCTCTATGCCTAGTGCTCCAGATTTTGTTGACATTTCCCCTTCGACCAACATTATGCAATGCCTCATCCCCCGATGGTGGATCTTCTGGGATATCTTGTAGCATCCCAAATTGTCGCAGTACTCGATTAGACCGTTGCATTTCAACTATGTCGAAGAAAATCAACGGTCCCTTATATGTCCCCAACTCAGTGATTCCTTCAGGGTACGACTGCCAATTAAACTGCAAAACAACATTGCTTTACATACTCTGAAAAGAGTGTATTTTTGTACAAACTAATTTAACAGCATGTTTACTTGAGTTACTGGCTGGTCATCGAGGATGTCCCTTATGATGCGTATGGAATGACTCACAGTTTCTGTAAAGATTAAATGATATGACCACATGTATATATTCAAATAAATGATTAAATGCATTAACACATAAAATCAATTATAAAACAATGCATATTCGTATTACCTTACACCATATGGAGCAGAAGGTAACATATTGTCTGGGCCGACCATTATTGGCCCAATATCAGATCTATCGCTACCCAATTACGGAGTCAAACTTGAGATTCGTGACCATGCCCAAATCTCATTTATTGTAGTGACATCAATAACACAAGTTAGATTGACCAGAAACATATTTTAATTATTAAAACAAACAAACATATTATTTAACTGTAAGAGTTGCAATGCACCACCTATAACTTTTTTCCCTTTCTCTGATGACGTGCACAACTCACGATATAAGTATGCCAACACAGCACTGCCCCAACTATATGTACTGGCAGAGTCGATATCCTCCAACTTCTGTAAATACAATAACCTAACAAAATTCCTGAGGAATAGGGCACATAATCCCCCCTAACATAAATAACGCACAAACCCTTGTAAACTTAGCAACATCATCTGGCGTACTATGTACCCCCAAGGGATTTTGCAGCAAATGATTTTTCAAAACAACTAATCACAACCTCGCACCTTTAAAATCCTTGATATCTGGTATGAATCCTAAATATATATGGCAATATTCTTGCCATTCAGGTAGAGTCCTATCATAATCTATTCCAGATACTACGATGACATCTACTGGCAACGCTCATATTACTGCAATGTCTTGCAGTGTGATGGGCGCTTCTCCTGATCTAAGATGAAATGTGTGTGTTTCACGGCGCCATCTCTCAACTAAAGGCGTGATCAGGTGCATGTCAAGTTCAATCTTACCACACCTATATATACCATAAAATCCAATAACGTGCAACAATTTAACAACACGCATATCCAATGGACACATATCCCAAAAATAGCTATCTGGGTTTCTCACACGAAGTATACTATCCATATCACCTCCCCATACATCCTCAGATCGATGACTGCAACGATAAAAGCTGTGTGTCAACCGGGTCTGGTTGTCTCATTTGATCCATCCTGAAATATAATACAAAAATTAACAATATTAATCTCAACATTACAAAAACCCACCGCAGCCGCCCACCACCGGCCGCCCCCGCCGCCGGCCACCTCCGCCCTCCGAAGCCAACTTGAATTTTAATTATTCACATCATCAAAATATACACCAACAAATAATATACTCCTACTAAATATATCTAAATCATAATTTATCTACAATACACAAATAACTAAATAAAAAAGCTTACCTTAAATATTATGGAAATAACTAGCTTGATTTTTGCAAGAGATTCGATTTTCGTAGCTTGTTGTTGCGGATTGTGAGGGCCCGTTCCTAATGTGGTGTTTAATTATCACATAGTGATTAATTTGTATAAACAGCGGAAGATTAATTTCAAATGTCTTGTTAAACGGCCCTAAAATTTTTTTCGCTTTTAGGTGATACATATATACTGATACTTAAAATATGTAATTATAGTTTCCAATTCAACATGTTGATCATAACATAAATTATCAAGTATATCATCAACCAGTAGTAGAATAATTAAAATACAGATACTCGGGGCATACCCCGGTAATTTAAAACATAAGTAAAAATATTTAACAACTACTGGGACACAAAACATAAAATATAAACCTGAGCTCGCTCTCAAGGAGCTCTGGTATCTCTCGATGCGTCGCTGTAAGCATCGTCACCATGTTCTCCTGTAAAGCCTGTCATGCCCGAACAATAAAAGACATGACAGCCCCCACAAAGGGGGTCAGTACCCCAGTACGAGAAATAAATCAATCACGTCAAATGACAAAGTATCATGCAATGCATACCATGTATGAATGGGTAAAGGAATCGAATATCAAGATACCAAAATCGGAGTCCAAATGAAGGTATCATCAAATCATCAAAGCTCGAGCAGAGGGTGACAATATACGTACATTGCGCTAGGAAAACTCATCCTATGTACGTTACTGCATCCAGCCCTCGTGTCTAGGTCCGGTCGCACCTGCACGTGACTACAGTTACTACCTATACTGCCTGTCATCGCCATGCTCGTCGTACCCGACACTCAGAGTAAGTCAACTCAGTCAAATCATGGATATCAAAGGAATGATAGCTCAATATGATATGTCCATGAATCATTTATGCATCAAATGACATATGCAACTCAATATATCATGCAATCTCATGTGAAAGTATATACAAATCATGTAATTTCACATATCATGTAATCCAAGACAATCATCATGTCATATAGTGACATAAGAATCATATAGTGGCAAATAAGTCATATAAATCAAATAATGACATATAAGGCCATACATTAGCATCATTACGCGTCTTTGCCAGACGTCATGATAAAACTCATTTCAACGTACCTCGGACCAACTTTACTTTACCGAGTGCTCCTCAATAATCCCGGAATTAATAAACCTGGTCATATACTATAAATATTATCGCTAAGTGTTTAAATGACACAAAAGCTAAAATAAGTTTTTAAAGGTGTTTTCCTACTGATTTTTCCTTCAAAATCAGACTGACCAGTTTTAGTAGAAAATTCATAATAAAATCATATGACTTTCAAATGATCCGATTCCAGTGCTCGAAGTTCAAAAACTCAAAGGACTTTAATTTCTTGTCTAAGGCTGCTCAGCTAAGTTTTCCATTAAAAGTAGTTAAAACGCCAAATACATGGCTTTCAAAATTCTGTTTTCCAGCTCGAGCAGTGTTTGTAAAATAATCATAACATGTTCATTTTACATCCAACATGGCTAATTCCGGTGGAAAAAGATCAAAAACGCAAAGTACTAAAATACTTATTTCTGGAGATGTTTCGAAATTCCTAACCCAAAATGCTCAGGAATTCGAAATATACACTGCATAGGATTTTCGCCACATGCAGAACATGATTTGCACACTTAACTTATAAAATTCATAATTAATTGAAAATAAGTCCAAATCAAGTCATATTGTTTTTTAAATTCAAGAAAAAGAAAAGATCTACTCATTCATATAAAAACCGACATCAAAATCGAAAATAAACTTTGTGAAAAGTTCAAAATTCCACACTGCATGTGTATTTCCAGCACATGCAGAGTTGAATCTGCCATCATTTAGTAAAATGAGAATATCTTCCTCATAACAATTCCAAATGGTCTCAAATTTCAACCATAGAACCACAGCTCATATATCTAAAACTTTCATGGTTTGGTCAAAATCTGATTCGAAAGTTAAGGAACTCGAAAATATGAGACAACCTACTGCATGCAACCATAGTTTCTGCTGAAACTTAGGGTAGCATGAGTTACACTTCTTTTTCAAAACAAAAACTTTAAAACTTGACCCCAACCACCCTAATTCGAATTATGAAAAACAAAAAGGGAAAGATATACCTTCCAAGCTTTTAAAAACACCCAAAGCCTTGAAGCTCTTCTCAATTCCTACTCAAAACCAAGCTTGCATTCAAGATTTGAGCAAAATTGATGAAGGAAAAGAAGGTGGAGCTTTTTCGAATTTTAATGGAGGAAGGAGGAGAAGATGGCTTGCTTGTGGGAGTGATAAAGATGATGGAATATCAGAATGACAAACACAAGCAATTCTAAACCATAAATAAAGGAAAGAGGCGTGGGATACTAGGCAATTTTATTGAATTTTTTTTAAGTCATTTCATGCCCCAAAATACCCATGTGTCTCAATTATAATTTAAGTGATATATTTTGCATGTCTTGGCCGAAAATATGGCATGCAATTTAATAATTTGTTGTATTTTAACTTAATTATGATTAGGTGTTGTGATCCGGAACACTTCATCTCGAATTCTTCGCTTTTAATGACCCGGGTTTACTAACTCGAGGTTAAGCGTATTTAATTAATAACGGGGCCTTACACTTCTTCCCCTCTTAAAAAAATTTCGTCTCGAAATCGCAAAACTGAGTATAACTCAATAAATCAAAACATATGAGATGTCTCAATCTCATTCATAGATACATAAGGATTATCATGTATCAATGACAACTGTTGTGGTCGTCTCAACGATCTACCACTTAATCAAAATTCTCTATGATTACACAAAGTTCAAAATATCGAGGCAACATCAAACCTCACTTAACGAATCATATTGACCATCACAAATGTAATATCTTCATATTTACTTGATTCTCAACTCGATAGTCTAACGATATATTTCTCTTTGGCGTAGCAAATCTGCTCACCTCAAGCCAAATTTTAATCGTTTCTGGCATTTTTCTCAATAATCTTAAGTTATGCCAAATTTCTTATCAATTTTCTATCATCATATCAGCGATCGGTAATTCTTGCTCTGCAAAACCTGAACCGATGCCATCCAAACGTTGTCTGAAACTTAAATTATAGAAAAATTCTACTGGTGAATAGTGATTTCTATCAATTCCCACTAAATCACCACTATTAATTGAGACATAACTTCCAAACTCTGGATATTTTCTCAGTTGATCCATCTGTATGGGTATGCTAAGCAATACTCATTGCTAACTTAGTATCCATTACATTCTGAAAATAGTTTTCAAATTCTGATACTATCCTCGGATCTCAATCAGATACATCTGTTACAGACTGTAACTAAACCACATTATCCATATCTTAAACATGTCCTCTTCTCATAGACATATAGACTATCATATGAAATCAATATCTTGTATTGAATAGTCAATCAATTCCGATTCAACTTGTTTCACAATCTCTGTTTGTTCTAAACAATTTGAGCTATAAAACTCAAAACTAGAAATTTCCCAAATTCATTGTGGTACTTACAAATTCTGTACTATCCCATTAGGTCTCGTATTTTTATCTTGACCTGCTGGCATGTCAAACAAGTTGCCACGAATTTTCCAAAATTTCTTTTTTTTTTTATACCATCCCATCAGAATAAGATCTCAAGAATGATACATCTCATCATTCCCAGAATAACACTATGTCATATGTAGTGTGCTTCAAAAGTAATACTTCTTTTGAATCGGTAGGACTCGATGCTATGTACTGCTTGTTTAATCGTAACCCACCACTGAATGGCTTCCGAAAATCTCGTTGATTGATGAGACAGAACCAATTTCTTCAATCAATATATGTATGGTCTATTTTCGAGTCTTTCCGATCTTCGAAATTTGAGGTGATCAAATTGCAAAGCATATCTTGATGCTATCACTGCACCTTGCACTTTTCGGTTCAGTGCATCTGCTACTAGTTTTCATTTTCCTTGATTGATATTGACTACCAAAGTCAAATTCTTTAATAAATCTAGTCATCGCTTCTATCTCAAGTTCAACTCTGACTGAATAATAGATATTTTAAACTCCAAAAATCAGAGTATATTATGAATTGTTCGACACACAGATACGTTGCCACATCTTCAGGCAAAAATAATGGCTACAAGCTCGAGTTCATGAACAGGATATCATGATTTTTTCAGCTTCAACTATCTCAAGCATATGCAATCATCTCCTCATGATGCATCAGAACATATCTCATATCTTTGACCAATTTGCACAACTACATATTCCCCTGACCAATTCAACAAAATCAACATTGGGGCTGTAGTTCACTTCCATTTTAGTTATGACAACCGCTTTCACATTCATCTGACCAAACGAAACTAAAATTTTTGGTCAATTGGTTCATCCTTCCATAAAAGCCTGTAGTATCTGGCAAAACTCATAACACATTGTATCTTGAGTACACTGGTTGGTATTGACCAAAATTAGTACTACCTTTACTTTACTGGGATCAACAGGTATCCTGTGAGCTGTATCATCTATCCCAAAATAACATTCAATTCAACCAAGATTTACACTTCGATAACTTGGTATACAATTTGAGCTTCGCGAAGCGTCTGAAAATCAATCACATATGTTCTGTGTGGTTCCTTCCGAATCTCGTATACACTAGTATACCACTTATGAATATGATTACAATTCCGCCCAAAAAATAGAATACTTTATTCATCAAATTCATAATTCTACTGGTACAGTTGTCAGACTATACGACATTACCAAAAATTCAAAATGCTTATATCTAGTTTGACCAATTGCCTAGAGAATATTTTCTCTTTTGACTCAAACTGATGGTAACCAGAGTAAAAAGTCGTTCTTATACTTCAAGTTTCTTACAATTGATCATTTACTTCTCGATCTTAGGCAGTGGGTATTTATTCTCGACAATAGCCCGATTCAACTACCTTTAGTCGATACACGTCTTCATAATATCATCTTTCTTCTTCACGAACAATACTGATGTTTCCTCAAGTGACATACTCAGACATTTATACTCGTATCAAGGAGATTCTGCAACTATTCTTCTGTATCTGTCAACTTTGCTGATGACATTCCATACAGTACTTTCGATATCAAATCTATTCCTTGGCATCAACGAAGTTAAAATCGATTTCCTTCTCTAGTGGAAATTCTTTTGTTTCTTCAGAAAAATCTTGGTAAGTTTTCTTACCACTAAGATATCAGTCAACCTCGACTCTTCCTGGTGAGCATTAACTATTTATTATCAATATCCCTCATTTTCCAAATATCGTAACCACATAGCTGATACTATTAGTATCTTAGCTTGCTATTCGTGGCTGTAAACATTTCATTTGGAGCCACAATACGGTTAAAAATTTATTGTACTTTGAAATCAACTTACACTATCTCAAAATTTATCAGAGTATTCACTGCCCTTGATACAATCAAAACCATATACGAGCAACACCATTGAATTCGAATCCACATCACTATCATTAAACTGTCAGCTACAGTTCACTATTACAAGTGTGGATAGTATAATTAGCACTGCTGATTTATTTTCCAAATCATAATACCAATGCACATTTGAGGCAATGTAAGAAAACAAAGCTTTTTGTCTCAATAACACTTGTGCAGTGTGATCAAATACATGACATGTATCTGCGATCACTAGTACTGAAGCATCTCTAACCGTATCCTCTATCAAGGTATACTCTCTGGTCTGTTGGGAAACCAATTATAGGTAACAAGCTGCTCCTAGAACTGAGTGGTCAAAATGAATAACCATTCTGATATCTACCTCTAGCTCAGAGTATTTGTTGTTATGGCTGCATCTATTCTTGAGCACGTAACAGACATGCTCTGACTGGCCACAATCAATATCAGTTCTTATTATTCTTTCAAATGGATCAATAGATATTTACATCCACAATTACCTCGAAAAGATTTGGTATTCTACAATCTCATAGTACCTCCAGAACTACTAGAGCTGGATAAATTGGAGTGATACTTCTGAAGCTTTTCTAGGACTACTGGGATTATCCCAATGATAGTCACTTTATTAATATTTAATCCAGTTCTAACTATATCGGACCACATCGGTGTCTTATTCTTCAGTCGGTATCTAATCTCTTCACTAGTGAATAGCTATCGAGATTAAGCAGATATTTCCATTTCTCAAGTCCACGATAAACGTTTATCATTTTCCATGTAATCAACATGACTTTCTCGTAAATATTCTTTCCTGTGTCAACAAGAGGGAAAACTCTTCTTCCATCACTACCATTACTCTAGATACTCTCATCTAGAAGAGTTAATCATGTAGTATTTATTCATAATTCGGACACATAGACTGGAACTAAATTACGAGAGTCCCCAAATCCAAGTCCTCATTCAACCCAATTCTCGTTGTTTCTCACAACTATACTCGATCATTCAATTGAAAAATCGCTAGTTTCAATATTCTCAAGTTCTAAATTATCATCTTGGCGTACATGTTTTGAGGTAAACTCATACGTATTACATGGTCTTTCAGACTCAAATTCCCGATGTCACTCGACAAAATGCGCTTTAAATGGTTCTAGTGCCATCCGACTAATCACAAGAATTAAGTCCCAGAGTGATAAATAAATGTTTCAATAATTATCACAATATTATACTTCACTTAGCAGTTTACAATGCCTACAGGTGCAATCGATGACTCTTAAAGTCTGTATCGCTGCTACCTGTCCAAACACTAACTGTTCATCATAAAATCAAAAACATCATATACAATCTCAAGTCAGAGATGTTCTCATCACTTATTCTACATCATCATCCGGTCAGCAAGTATCAGTGCTAACAAATAAAATTCTCAAATCTCTAGAATATATGCAACTCAGCATTCAAATTTTCTAGATTCTATGCAAATCAGCATATTAAAATATTCAGAGATATGACATCTCGCTATCCTTGCTTTATAATCCATACATGTATAAAATCTCAATATCAAACATGTAAACATAGCAGGCAAGAGCATATAAAATCACATAGTAAGACACATGCACAAACAATTCATTTGTGTCTATTATCAGTGTCCTAACTCTAATTCGAGCATATCTCAGATATATGCTCTGATACCATAATGTGAGGGCCCGTTCCTAATGTGGTGTTTAATTATCACATAGTGATTAATTTGTATAAACAGCGGAAGATTAATTTCAAATGTCTTGTTAAACGGCCTTAAAATTTTTTCGCTTTTAGGTGATACATATATACTGATACTTAAAATATGTAATTATAGTTTCCAATTCAACATGTTGATCATAACATAAATTATCAAGTATATCATCAACCAGTAGTAGAATAATTAAAATACAGATACTCGGAGCATACCCCGGTAATTTAAAACATAAGTAAAAATATTCTAACAACTACTGGGACACAAAACATAAAATATAAACCTGAGCTCGCTCTCAAGGAGCTCTGGTATCTCTCGATGCGTCGCTGTAAGCATCGTCACCATGTTCTCCTGTAAAGCCTGTCATGCCCGAACAATAAAAGACATGACAGCCCCCACAAAGGGGGTCAGTACCCCAGTACGAGAAATAAATCAGTCATGTCAAATGACAAAGTATCATGCAATGCATACCATGTATGAATGGGTACAAGGAATCGAATATCAAGATACCAAAATCGGAGTCCAAAGGAATGTATCATCAAATCATCAAAGCTCGAGCAGAGGGTGACAATATACGTACATTGCGCTAGAAAAACTCATCCTATGTACGTTACTGCATCCAGCCCTCGTGTCTAGGTCCGGTCGCACCTGCACGTGACTACAGTTACTACCTATACTGCCTGTCATCGCCACGCTCGTCGTACCCGACACTCAGAGTAAGTCAACTCAGTCAAATCATGGATATCAAGGAATGATAGATCAATATGATATGTCCATGAATCATTTATGCATCAAATGACATATGCAACTCAATATATCATGCAATCTCATGTGAAAGTATATACAAATCATGTAATTTCACATATCATGTAATCCAAGACATTCATCATGTCATATAGTCACATAAGAATCATATAGTGGCAAATAAGTCATATAAATCAAATAATGACATATAAGGCCATACATTAGCATCATTACGCGTCTTTGCCATACGTCATGATAAATTCATTTCAACGTACCTCGGACCAACTTTACTTTACCGAGTGCTCTTCAATAATCCCGAAATTAATAAACCTGGTCATATACTATAAATATTATCGCTAAGTGTTTAAATGACACAAAAGCTAAAATAAGTTTTTAAAGGTGTTTTCCTACTGATTTTTCCTTCAAATCAGACTGACCAGTTTTAGTAGAAAATTCATAATAAATCATATGACTTTCAAATGATCCGATTCCAGTGCTCGAAGTTCAAAAACTCAAAGGACTTTAATTTCTTGTCTAAGGCTGCTGAGCTAAGTTTTTCATTAAAAGTAGTTAAAACGCCAAATACATGGCTTTCAAAATTCTGTTTTCCAGCTCGAGCAGTGTTTGTAAAATATCATAACATGTTCATTTTACATCCAACATGGCTAATTCCGGTGGCAAAAGATAAAAAACGCAAAGTACTAAAATACTTATTTCTGGAGATGTTTCGAAATTCCTAACCCCAAAATGCTCAGGAATTCGAAATATACACTGCATAGGATTTTCGCCACATGCAGAACATGATTTGCACACTTAACTTATAAAATTCATAATTAATTGAAAATAAGTCCAAATCAAGTCATATTGTTTTTTTAAATTCAAGAAAAGAAAAGATCTACTCAGTCATATAAAAACCGACATCAAAATCGAAATAAACTTTGTGAAAAGTTCGAAATTCCACACTGCATGTGTATTTCCAGCACAGGCAGAGTTGAATCTGCAATCATTTAGTAATATGAGCATATCTTCCTCATAACAATTCCCAAATGGTCTCAAATTTCAACCATAGAACCACAGCTCATATATCTAAAACTTTCATGGTTTGGTCAAAATCTGATTCGAAAGTTAAAGAACTCGAAATATGAGACAACCTACTGCATGCAACCATAGTTTCTGCTGAAACTTAGGGTAGCATGAGTTACACTTCTTTTTCAAAACAAAAACTTTAAAACTTTACCCCAACCACCATAATTCGAATTATGAAAAACAAAAAGGGAAAGATATACCTTCCAAGCTTTTAAAAACACCCAAAGCCTTGAAGCTCTTCTCAATTCCTACTCAAACCAAGCTTGCATGCAAGATTTGAGCAAATTTGATGAAGGAAAAGAAGGTGTAGCTTTTTCGAATTTTAATGGAGGAAGGAGGAGAAGATGGCTTGTTTGTGGGAGTGATAAAGATGATGGAATATCAGAATGACAAACACAAGCAATTCTAAACCATAAATAAAGGAAAGAGGCGTGGGATACTAGGCAATTTTATTGAATTTTTTTTTAAAAGTCATTTTATGCCCAAAAATACCCATGTGTCTCAATTATAAATTAAGTGATATATTTTGCATGTCTTGGCCGAAAATATGGCATGCAATTTAATAATTTGTTGTATTTTAACTTAATTATGATTAGGTGTTGTGATCCGGAACACTTCATCTCGAATTCTTCGCTTTTTAATGATCCGGGTTTACTAACTCGAGGTTAAGCGTATTTAATTAATCACGGGGCCTTACACGGATGGAAGAAAAAAACTGAGAGCTGCGGACGAAATAAAATGAGATTCAGAATGAGATTGCGAGTGAGGCGGCTAGGGTTTAATAACACTGTTGTCGCCATCTCAGATGGTGACATCAATAAATTAAATTGATGTCGCCAACTGAGATGGCGGACACCAAGAAATTAATTTGGTTGTCGCCATCCTCAGATGACGACATCAATAAATTATATTGATGTCGCCAACTGAGATGGCGACACAAATGAATTACATTGATGTCGCCAACTCAGATGGCGACATCAAAATTTTTTATTTATTTATTAAAAGTCGCCATGTAAGATGGCGACTTAGGTTAGTTTGATAATAAAAAAAAAATCGGTTAAATTGTTAAATCATTTTCGAAAATTGATTATTTTATTAAAAAACCCGCCAAATCATGTTTGTATTCTAAAGTGACATATAAAAGATTTTAAATAGATGAATCGTTAAACTGTATATCTCATTGTTTACTTATAAAAGTATCAAAAAATGTATTTTTTCTGTTTTATTAATTTAGATAGTTCATAATTATTTATATTAATTTGTAAGATATTAATTGATTATTTTATATTTCATTGATTAAATATTTAATACATACATAGATTTTAACCCGATTAAATATATATTTATCGGAATTACAATTTTTCTTTATAAAACAATAAATATTTAATTGTTTGTTATAATTTATCCAGTTTATAAGATAAGAGTGAATTACGTATAGACATCATCTAGTTTGAACAATTACGAATTACTCTATCTAGTTTAAACATAAGAACAGTAATTTTCCCACCATCAGTTAGTAAATTGGTGAATTCATAATACGACTATGTTACGTGATCCATCCGTTATTATTAAACTATATGTCAAAAGTCGTAATAAATTATTCTAAAAAGAAGATAACTATAATTTTTCCTACTATATTTGCTCAGATTTATTATTTTTATTTACTCTTAATTTATATATTAAAATATAAATAATTTATATATTAAAAATAAATTAATGTTATTTATTCTTTTCACCTTCTCCTCCGCCATCCTTACTATGCCTGAAATGCATCACTTCTTCATACTTGAGTTTATCTTCATAACCTAATTTTTTTTTTTTTTTACGAATAAAGAAACAAATTTGTAAAATCCATAGAGAAATGGTTTTTGTTTCCGGTACATCCGGTTTTTTTTCCATTCCTTCCCGATTCAAAATTTTCAAATAACGGTTAACGGCTTTAAAGCCTCATTCTACTTTTTCACCTGCATTCTCTCTTCCCAGTTCCCGCTATTATTCCAATCTCCCCACGCCCTAGAAATTTCTCCTCCGGGAATCAGGAGTAAGACATTTCCAGCCCATTTCAATCCCTCAAATTACCGTAATTTCAAGCAAATCGGAGTCGACCGCACTCAGAACCCGTTTTGGGTCAACACTCCGACCCATTGGAATCCACTGCTATGCTGATGAAAAGCTCCATCTCCCCAGAATTTTTATTGAAATCAGCTTCTAAAGATCCTATCTTACTGCAGGCTTCTTCGTACAAAGACAATCATCCAAGTCCCAATGATGTCGAATCAAATAGAGGGTTGGTAGCAGGAGTTTCAAAGAATTCCGAGAAATCCCTTCCTTTGGAAAGAAGCACATTACAGGTTGTCATTCGAATTCGCCCTTAAGTCGATCAGAGATATCACTTCGATGGGAACAATAAATGTGTTCAACAAGAAAGTTCCCAGACAATTGCGTGGACTGGACATCCAGAGTCACGATTCACCTTTGACTATGTGGCTGATGAAAATGTTAGCAGGTACATAATCTGCTTCTTCGTGAGATTATTTTTTATGCCATGTTTTCATGTTTGTAATTAAATTTTAACAGGAAATGCTTTTTAAAGTGGCTGGGGTTCCGATGGTGGAGAATTGCATGGAAGGATATAATAGCTGCATATTCGCTTACGGACAAGTGAGTTAAAACACTGCAATCTTTAAAATTTTTAAAAAAATTATAAATTGAAGGCTTTTATAGCAATGAATTGTGCACCAAATACCCAACCGGCTATTTAATTTTTACGTATTAGCAGCCACATAGTCGAGTGTTCACAGAATAATTTATAACTGTTAAACAACTTCTTTAATATAAGCTGCTACGTACCATTTGATAGCTTTGATTTTTTGTAATTTTATAGACTGGAAGCGGGAAAACTCACACAATGCTCGGAGATATCGAGGGGGGCACTGGGAGGCATAACTTTAATTGTGGGATGATACCTAGAATCTTTGAATATTTGTTCTCCAGAATCAAAAGGTATGAATATATGATTTATCTCGAGTAAGAAAAGAATTATGCCACTTCTATGGCTCAAAGCTATAGTTCTCTGTAATTACTTAATATTTATATCCATATAATATTTTCGTTTGTATATTTTAACAACTGGAGTGTTGATATGATAATATTGTGGCATCTCGTGGTTTCATATTTTCATTGCAGGACAAAGATACTCGTGTGGAGGAAAAATTAAAAGTCACGTGTAGATGTTCTTTCTTGGAGATCTACAATGAAAAAATCATTGATCTTTTAGATCCTTCATCTATCAACTTACAGGTATTTCTTGTATACGATACAAGTCACTCATTTTGTAGATCATCAGTACCTTGGGTGATGCTACTACCTTCAGATTCTGCTATGCTATATCTACTAACATCACATTTTAAGGGATGCCGGATGAAACATCCTGTTAGGCTTTCTTTTCATGGACTAATGTAAAGTTCACTTTAGTAGGGAAAATCAGTCACTACTCAATTAAATTTGTACTAACTCAGAGACTTCAAGAAGATGTACTATCGTAGTTATATATAGCCTTGGTGATGTGTCTTTGACAGATGTATGATTAAGGATTTCAATGTTACACAATTGCAATAGTAATAAAGAGACTTTCATATATCCTGCTGTGAATTCCTAAAAACTGATGAACTTGTTTAAGTTTAAGTTGGAATTGCAGATCAGACGAGACACTAAAAAAGGTGTTTACGTAGACAATCTCACGAGGTAGAAATCACGAGTGCTCAGAAGTGATCCAACAGCTTATTCAGGTTTGTCAGTACCATAATATCAGATTTCCTAATATATTTATATTACAGTCTCACCCTCTCACTACAATAATTCTTTTCATAACTATTTATTACCTTTCAATATACTGAAGCAATGTACTACTAGATTCTTGATGACTAATTTGACCAACGCTCACAAGCTTCTCTCTAAGCGTGTGCTTGGTTTCCACGGTTTGGTGGTTCTTTTTAAGGGTGCGGCAAACAGAAACGTAGCCGCAACTAACATGAATATTGCTAGTAGCCGTGCTCATAGTGTGTTCACATGTTATAACGGAGAGTAAGGTAGAGATGAACACAATTTCCATTGTCAACATATCTTCCAATTGTTCAACTTTGCCCATCTTATTTTTTTGTCTTTCAGCGGGTATCCCAGGGGGTAACTCATCACCGTTTTGCTCGGCTTAATCTTGTGGATTTAGCAGGATCTGAAAGGTAAAGTAAAATCATGATGGTAGGACTGAAAAGCTGTATTAATCGGTTAGAATATTGTCATTGTTTTGATAAATGCAAGTTTTCTATCTCTCAAACAAAGGCAAAAAAGCTCCGGTGCAGAAGGTGAACGTTTAAAGGAAGCTACTAACATCAACAAATCGCTTTCTACATTAGAGTTTGTCTCCTATCTTTTCTCATTTATATTTCTCAATTTAGACATTTCACATGTTCCTTAGTTTTTTTATGAATATATGCAGACTTGTAATAATGAATCTTGTGAGCATTTCCAATGGGAAGTCAGTCCATGTCCCTTACAGAGACTCAAAACTCACATTTTTGCTTCAGGTGAATTACTTCATCTTTAAATTAAGAACTGCAAGTTTTATTTAGCCTGCCCACTTATGTCTTTGAAGCTGAATAAAGCAAGCCTGATGATTAGATCGCAACTACTATTTTTATCTAGTCCAAATTCTGGCATAAATATTTCCTTTATCGTTCATAAAAATCAACATTTGTAAATACTGAAGGATTTATTCTCTTTGCTGTGCTTGCATAGTTGAAAATCTGAGCAACTAAAACTTAAATAATTTTTAGGACTTTATATTAAAGATCTTTTTAAAAAAAATGTTATTTTACATGACGCTGCAGGACTCGCTAGGAGGAAATGCCAAAACAATTATCATCGCAAATATTAGCCCCTCCATCAGGTAAGCTCTTCTTTTACATGCACTATTGGAGGAATCTTTGCAGTATCAGTATGTATATTCTTCCACATTTATGACGAACTCTTTCCTACAGTTATTCTCACATAAAGCTTATAGCTTTTTTTAAAAACATACTTTTTTTTCAGCAGTCTAATATTTTAATAAGTTTAGAATGAAAGTCACGAACTGCGCTGTACCTTGCAGGTGCTCACTAGAGACTTTGAGCACTTTAAAGTTTGCTCAACGTGCCAAGTTCGTAAAAAATCATGTAAGTAACTTTGCTCCATTCTATGGGGCAAATAATATTTATTTTCTAGAAACAATAAACTCAACCTGTACTCTTAAAAAACTTTCAGTAACTTGTAACGTCATGCAAAAAGTTTTGTCATGAGCTACAAGTTGTTTTGATCATCATGTGTCAAAATTTTTTACTATATCATTCAAGCACGCCATACAGATGGATGGAATGCGAAAAACCGATTTTCTTCCTGTAATTTAAATCTGTTTTACTTTATTTCCTTACTCTCTTTATGTTGCTTTATACAGGCTAGTGTAAATGAAGAAGCTTCTGGAGACTTGCTGGCTTTGAGGCTTGAGAACCAAAATCTCAAGGTATCTGCTACAGCTCAAATTACTGTCTGCATCTAATAGCAAATATCCTAGATAAATCAATCAGATAGTTTAAGTAATTACTTAGTTATATTATAATTAGAATTCTAGTTATGTTAGGATTTAATTTCTAGTTTTAGAGTCATAATATGAATTTGTTTTGAAGTCTATAAATATGGACCTAGGTAAGATATTTTATGTACACGAGAGTCAAGATATAGAAATTATGATTTCTTCCCATGTCTTTGCTCACTTTTAATCAACATGGTATTAGAGCCATGTTTTGTAAAAAAGAATTTGAACATAGAACCAATTCCACAAATTTCCCTCCTAAACCAATTAAAAAGCTCCTCTTGCCATTAGAGAGATAATATCATGGGGCATAATGTCAAATGCCGATGAACCAAGACTCTATGACTATCTACACATTATAATCAGAAAAACATATACATCTTACTGATGTTATTAACATGGGCCTTCCGTAGTAAATTTGCACCCTCCCATGGAAAAAAACGTGTTTCCAAACCCAGTTTTCAGTTCTATTTGAAGGGAAAAATCGTTGATCTTCTAGTGACTTATGTAATTTGTTTAGCTACAT
>CAJQUN010000759.1:0-202326 GCA_907163345.1 Haberlea rhodopensis | reverse complement strand
TGCTAACCCCGTGTGCGGGCTGTCTCTGTTGGGGCAGGTGATACAGGTGTAGCAGCAGCTTTGGAGTTGAGCTCGGGCTGTTGATTTGAGGTACTTCCAGGATCGAGGTACCAGAGTTGGTTGAATAAGTACACAGATCAGAGTTGAGGATCGAGTTGTGTTGGGAGGTGCTCTAGGATTGAATACCAGTAACGGTATCTGGTAGAGTATTTTTTACAATAGATACACGCTTATTAAATACGGAATTGCTAAATGAATGAGAGTTTGTTAGTGTATTATTAGGGTGCATACTATGAAGGTGACTTTAGTTGGGGAAGTTGAATATTATGAGGTTCTAATACAAGAAATTTTATAGATGGTAAATGATGTTATTCTTGTATATGGTTTCCTTCCCATGACAATATGATTGTATGCACTTAATGGCATGGATTAATATACTAATAACGGGTTAAGGGCACGGGGGTCTTACATTAGTGATATCAGAGCAATGGTTAGCTCTTTGGGCTGTTGAGGGCCTAGGAAACTGTTGATGGGAATGAGAAGCACATACTTAAGCATGATGATAGTTAGTATTGTGTGGCACAACTATATTGCTTATGTGCGTTTATGATATGTGTTCATAATTGGAATATGTTGTTGCTAACCATGGTGGTTGCAGGGTCATGTGAGACATGGGTTATGCATTACGGTTGCATAGACATACATCGGAGTGATGATTTTAATTCTTTGCAGCTAAATGTTGAAGCGATGGTAAAATTCTGCATGTCATTTGAAGTGAGGTGCGTTAAAATACACTCATGGCGATGTTTATTTGAATACGGGTTATGCATTAAGGTTGCATGCATGGCGTAGCGATGTGAATACTTGCCGCTTCATGGCGTAGCGATGTGAATACTTGCCGCTGTCATACCGTAGCGATGAGTGAATATTTGCCGCTGTTAAGAAGCGAAGAACACGACCGCTGTCATATCTTAGCGAGGGATTTTATTTCCACTGCTATTGTCGAAGCGAGGGGATTTCCGTTGTCATGTAAAGCAAGGGGTATTTTCGCTGCCATGATAAAATGAGGAGTAGTGGCGCCGCTTGACTACCACCGCGATGAAGAATATTTGCCGCTTAAGCGAGGGATATTATACCGCTAATATGGCGTAGCGATGAGCTTTCCGCTGTCATATGATTGCGACAGAGGATATTTTCCGCTTAAGCGAGGGATATTATGTCGCTGGTATGTCAAAGCGAAGTAGCGAATAGGGATATTTGCCGCTTCTTAGCGAGGGATATCATGACGCTATTCTATTGGCAATGGTTCATGCCTCCGGGCATTCATTCCGCTATTCTATTGGCGATGGTTCATGCCGCCGGGTATTCTATTGGCGATGGTTCATGCCTCCGGGTATTCATAGCGATGGTTCATTCCGCTATTCTATTGGCGATGGTTCATGCCGCCGGGTATTCTATTGGCGATGGTTCATACCGCCGGATATTACATAGCGACGGGTCATTCCGCTACATCTATGGCGATGGTTTATGCCCCCAGGTAACATATAGCGATGGTACATTCCGCTACATCTATGGCGATGGTTCATACCGTCGGATATCTATAGCGATGTTTTATGCCGCTGACTCTATGGTGAGGGATCATGCCGCTTATTCTATAGCAATGGGTTATACCGTTATGTGAGTAGCACTGGATTATGCCGCCTACGAGCGATGGGTGCTGCTTGTGTACCGCTGGTGGATGATGGATACAGGTATTCCGCTATCTTGATAGCGATGAGGTATGTCATATTACTTTTTGTTAGTATTATAGTGAATACTATGTGTGATATCCCCGAAATGATTATGTGATTTTAAACATTAATTATGTTATGAAGATTATGGTATTAATTCATTGGGTTGAATTAATAATATTGGGGAAATGCGTTTCAGGGTGCATGTGATATATGTTGGCAATTTGGGTTGTGGCATGATTATTTGGGGTGTGTGTTTGTCATTGTGGTATAGCATGTTTAATTGGGAATTTGAAGTAATTTATTGTTTAAATACTATAAATATCATGAGAGGATATTTTAATACATCGTGCTAAATACTGGGACCAAAACATAACACATCACACCACCCAACACCCAACCACCCCTACCAACCCATACCCATCTCTGCACTGCAGGCTGCCCATACCCCACCACTTGCCCTCTCATTTCACTCAACCTCCTTCACTCATTTTCTCCCCTTTTTTCACCCAAAAGTCGTCCAGCATACCAGCTGCTTGTAGGAGGAGTGATTTGATGATATATTGATCAAAATCTTGCAAGAAAATCGGAGCAAAAGAGGGTGAGGAACCATGTCATGTTTTGGTTTAAAGTTTGTTTAAGTTCATGTTTTTATTGGTGTGAAAATGGCATGCTAGCTTAGGTTTTATAAACCTTCGATTCAAGTAGATTCATGGTGTTTTTATGAAGTTCCTAGCATGTTTACTTGAGCATGTTATATGTGTCATTTGGTAGATTTGTTGGTATAAAAAGAGGTGTTCGAAAATCTGGAAAAGAATTATGATACCCTGTTTCCAGAAAGCTTGGGTGAGTACTGATGTAGTTGGGTGATTTTGATGCATGTGGGTTTAAGTTTGGGTGGAACTTCAATTTGAATACATTCATGGTAGTACCTAGTAGCTCTTAGCATGTTTGTTCAAGCATGTGTTATGTCTTATATGCTATATTGGATGGTATGAAAATAGGTGCTCGAAAATGATGGTTTCTCGCGTTTTTCGGAGCGTCTCGGTCGATCGAGAAGTCCCCTCGATCGATCGCGAAATTTTGGGAAGATAATACTCAAGCTGGATCGATCGGTGAAATCATCTCGATCGATCGAGCGAGGCAGAGTATTTTAAGGAAGGGCTCGATCGATCGGTGGATTTCCCGATCGATCGCTTAAGGTCCTCGATCGATCGGTGATACCATTTCGATCGATTTAGGAGGCAAAAACGTTGGGCATTGAATTAAGGTGTCTTCTCGATCGATCGAGCTTGAGGGGCCGATCGATCAAGAGACACAAAATGTGAAAAATATAAATTATTATATTTCGTTTAGTTTTTGATATTAGATCGTAATGAGGCATCTAATATTGTGTTGTACACTTGTGTAGAGCCATCACAGGTAGCCACACAACGCAGGGGATAGAGCCCTGCAACTGAATATATTTTGGAAAGGTACGTAAGCAACGTTACGGGCATCCCAACGGTAACATGTATTATATATTTGTCAATTTGAATATGATAAATGCAAGTGTGTGCATTATGAGTACGATACATGCTTGTTATGCATTATTGTTGCATATGCATGTTGTGGAATAAATGGTGTTGTATTCCACGAGTCAGGGTTATCACAGTGATGATTTTAAATGCTTACCGCTTATATCGCTAAAAATGTGGAGTGGGAGGGGGGAGGCTCGCTTGCACATGGAGGCGAGGTTTACCATACGAAGCGAGGATAGAAATACCGCTTGTATGAAGAAGCGAGGGAGGGGAATTCCGCTTGTTCTAAATTATGAAGCGAGGGGCATTAAAATGCACTGATGATAAACTGACTGATGATTGAAGTAAAGATTAAGAAGTAAAGATATGTCCTGACATTTATTTAAAGAAGCATAATATCATGTATTGATTTTATTATGAGTTATGGTAAAGGGACAACCAAAATGGGCGTTTTAAAATGCATTGGAAATTCAGGAAGTATCATATGCCTATGATTTATGCATTTATGCTTTATATTCATATTATGATCGATATGAACTATGATGTGCTCATGTGTTGGGGGTTGTCTTTGTAGTGCTTTTGACGATGAGAACCAGGGTCGGGGTTGATACTATGACCTGTAAGGAGTGCTACAGGATTAGCAGAACATTAATTTCTTTTTGTATAGTTTCTACAAAGTGTAGAGTAAAGCTATAGTGTAGTACCTTTTGTTAGGAATATGTATAATTCCTTTTTGAACTTTTGGTACTGAAATCTCTTAAGCTCAGGGTAATCAACACGGCCTAATACTCTGATTTATATATGATTAGTTCTCTTAATTGCACCTTAGTCTCTTGTTTAGATAATGTGGTTTGTGATGTCCCCCGAAATGATTAATTGTGTTTAAGGCATTAATTGTGTTCGTATGATTAATTATGATTAATTATGGTGGTAATTGCCTTATGTGTTAGAATTAATTGCCATGTGGAAATGCTTGGTCATGTGGGCTGGTAGAGCATTTCAGGGTGCACCGTTATGCATGTTGGGTAATCGGGTGTTATAAGGGCTTTCATGTGCTAGTAGTCATTTATTTTGTGAAACGTGCATTTAATTGGTATTTGGCGCATTGTGGTGAAATGTGTCTAAAATACAATGTTGGGCATAATTTGCATCATGTTAGGAAGTGGGGGTGTAAATTTAATTAACTCTCATAACCCACTATAACCTCATATCATCTTTACCCCCCTCACATTACTCAACCCCCCAACACTTCTCAAACCCTACCCTCCTCCTCTCATTTTCGAGTGGGACTCCAAGGTGGAAGAGAAGTTCTTGCAAAACTTGATTCTGTGATTTCTTGGTAAGATTTGGATCCTAGGATGTATATATATATCATCCCTTGTTGTTTTGTGAGGTTTATTGTGATTTTGGGTGGTGGTTTGGAGTATGAAATGGGTTTATTTGGGTTGGTATGTTTTGTGGTTGGGTGTGGGATTTTGGGGTTGTTTTATGATGTATATTGCAGGTTTAAAGTGTTTTTTGTGTTTTGGGTTGTTGGTATAAGTGTTGTGGAAGTTGGGAAGGGAATTTTTTGGTGTAAAAATGGTGGAAATCGTGTGTCTGTGAGAGGCGATCGATCGCCTGAAAAGAGGCGACCGATCGCCTAAGGGGCAAGTGGGTGTGATATCCCCGAAATAACTAATTGCATTTGGATGTTAATTATGTTTATGCGATATTATGATGACTAATTAGATGATATGTTGGGACTAATTATCTGGGTACAATGCTTGTACATGGTAGGAGTGACCTGGTAGTAAGCATTTCGGAGTGCATGTTGTACATTGAGGAATCTTGGGTGTTAAAATAGTTTTAATGATATGGGTTGTGTTTATTTGGGAAAACATGATTTTAATAGGGATTTTGATGCATTGTAGTAAAATGCATTTTAAAATATCATGTTGAGGTATTTTTATATCATGCTTGTGGTCTTGATACACATTTAAAAACCATATCATGGCATGAGCCACTTGCATCCCCTTTACATCACATCACACCTCTCCTTATCAGCTTTTGGCCCCCAAAACTTCATCCATTCATTATCTCTTGCAAGGAGACTTTCCATTTCGTTTCTGCATCAAAGGAAAGGGGAAAACTTGGTGAACGGGTTCATTTGGTGTTTCTTGCTAGAAACTTGGAGCTCAAAGGGTAAGCTACCACCTTGGTTGAGTTTTGTTTGAGTTTTGATTGGGTTATAGCTTATTTTGGGGGATTTAGAGGGTGGATCTTGGTCCAACATCTTGTTATGTTTGGAAGTTGCATTTTAAGGTTGTTTATGGCTTTAAGTTGAGCATGGTGGTTGTTCTTGGTTGTGCTTGTGTATAGGTGAGGTTGGAAGCTCATTTAAGGAAATTTCTCGCGTGAACAGGGCGTCTCGATCGATCGGAAAATGAGTCCGATCGATCGAGCAATGGCAGTGTCTGCCCAGGCGAGGAATGAGCTTACCGATCGATCGAGATTTTGTCCCGATCGATCGTGTGTGTGTAATCTCAATCGATCGAGATAAACTCTCGATCGATCGGCGGAGGCAGTACTTGGATGCCTGTTTTCCTTCACTTGGCGATCGATCGGGACTTGGGGCCGATCGATCGGAAGGCTTATAAATGTGAATTTTGGGATTTTGTTCTAAATATTGATGTTTTTGGTAATGGTTCAATTATGGGTTTCTAATATGGATTCATGTGATTGTGTAGAACCATCCCAGGTAGCCACACAACAAGGAGATAAAGTTCCACAATATCTCCACTTTTGGAACCAAGGTACGTAGTGAGACGTACGAGCATCGGACGGTAAAACGTATTTATTACGCTTTGTATTGATTACGCACTATGGTTGTGCACATGGAATTGATTACACATTGTGGTTGCATATGGAGTAATGTTTATACATCATGGATTGTATACATGATTGGTCATGCATTTTGGTTGCATGTGTATATTGGGGTGCATTGTTGCATGTGATTGTGAGTCAGGAATTATATTCCAATAATGAAGAATACTTACCGCTAGTGGCGTAGCGATGTGAATACTTGCCGCTGTCATGCCGTAGCGATGAGAGAATATTTGCCGCTAATATGAAGCGAAGAACACGACCGCTGTCATATTTTATAGCGAGGGATATTAGTGCCGCTGGTATTGTCTTAAGCGAGGGGTATTTCCGCTGTCATGATAACGCGAGAGGTATTATGCCACTGATACGATAAGACCTCGGGATTGACATGGCATATATATGGGAATCGGTGCATGTCATGACATACATTGTTGGTAATATAATCTACTGATTGTCATTTGGTACAGGGATAACCCAAGGGAGCATTTTAAATGTGTTACATACAGGAAGTGAATCACATTTATAATTATGCATTTGAATTGCTGTCATATCGTTGTGTATATGATTTTATACATGCTCATGGTTTTGGGGTTGTTCCTGTAGGTACTTTTGGGCGGAAGGGCTAAGGCGAGTTGGTGCAGTGAGCTAGTGCGGAGTGCTCTTGTAGCAGGCACATTCTTTTGTATAGTATCTACTCTAGGAGTAGTGTAAAACTATAGGATTAACATTCGTAGTTAAGAATGTAATTAATCCATTTTGGATCTTTATTTTGGCACTATAATTTATTAGCTCAGAGCATCGACACAACCTTTATACTCTGTTTATGCAAGGAAATTTTTAATTACGCCTTTAGTCCGCACTTAAGGAACTAGGGTCCTTACATTAGTGGTATCAGAGCAGTGGTTAGAGAACCCGGGAACGAGTGAAGGGTAGCCTTAGCATGGTTGGCTAGGTGCTTACAATTGAAGCAATGTGGTGCATATTGATGTATATTCTGTTATACTAACGTACTTATTCTCATTCCTGTTAGCTAACGGCATAATATATATATTGCTTTGGACTTGTTGTTAACATTTGTGTTACAGCATGGCTGCTAATGAGGAAGTCGGTGATATGGGGAGCATGAATGCTAGTGTTGGACAGACAAACCCTCTACCTCCACCGGCTGTGGGAATGGAACCAGTGGTTCAGTTATTGCTACCTGGTGAGATTAGCTTGACTCAGTTTCTATCGTATCACCCACCTCGGTTTGAGGGAACAGAGTCAGGAGAGGAGGCTGAGGAGTGGCTGGAAAGGCTTGAACAGATTTTTGTATCAGCTCCTTGTACTGTTACAGCTTGGCTGAGGCTAGCGGAGTTCCAGTTAGCAAAGAAACCTTTAATGTGGTGGAGGAGCACTGTAATGGAACAGAGAGCACAAGGTGCAGTGATTGATTGGACGCTTTTCAGAACCCGGTTTCTGAACCGGTACTTCTCGGCAGCAGCAAGACAGACGAAGGAGGATGAATTTGCAAGTTTGAAACAAGGAAGCATGACAGTGTCCGACTATGCCACGCAGTACTCTTCGTTACTGAGATATGTTCCACATATTGCCACCAATGGGCATGCCAAAATGAGGAATTTCATGAAGGGACTGCGACCGGAACTTGTTGATCGGGTTATTTCCAACAAACCCACTTCTTTTGATGATGCCCTCACCAGAGCGGAGCTAGCAGAGATCGGGGTCGGCGCCTATCCGGACGTTACACCCTCACAAGTCCCACCGCCGCGGCCAATGTCTAATAATCTGAGGCCACGAGGAGAATCATTTAAACCTCGTGGGGCTTCTCTTCTTCATCTTCTCGGTTTGGTGGGAGAAGAATGGATAACAGGAGGGGCGGTGCGCCTAACAACAGAGGGCAGACTCAAGTGAATAGGGGTGGAGTGGTGAAGTGCCATTTTTGTGGAGGACCGCATCACATGCGAGACTGTACTGCTTGTTATAAATGCGGCCAGATGGGCCACATATCCCGGTTTTGTCAGAATAGTGATGGTCAGGTAGATCTGAGAGGAGGCAGAGGGAGGTTTTTCTACCGGGACAGTACAGCAGAGGCCACCGATGGTACCTCGTCAGGGGGGAGGACAGGTGATGGGGCCACCCCAGGGACAGGTCTATGCATTGACCAGGGAGCAGGCCGATGCAGCTCCAGAGGAGGTTATAGCTGGTACGTGTCTATTATTTACATATTCCGCCTTTATTTTGATAGACACAGGTGCTTCCCATTCCTTTGTGTCTGCGGACTTTGTGGCGAGACATCATATGTGCACGTCTCCGTTACCCACGTCTCTCTTGGTCTCGACACCCACCGGAAAGAAAGTTGTTGCGGATCAGTTTCTAATGGACTGCCTCATTTATTTTGAGGGCAATGAGGTGAAGGCAGATTTGATTGTTCTGAGCATGTCAGATTTCGACTGCATTGTGGGCATCGACATTCTGAACAGATATCAGGCAGTAGTGGATTGCCGACAGAGGACAGTACGGTTCAGATCTCATTTGGGAGTTCAGTGGATTTTCTATGGAAACGGTTCTCGTGCGAAGATTCCGTTGATCTCGGCAATCAAAATGTCCCAACTATTGGAACGTGGACACATGGGCTATCTCATTTATGCCGTGGATCTGTTGGGAAAAGCAAGGAGTTAAAAGTGGAGGACATACCAGTAGTAGCGGAATTTGCTGATGTGTTCCCGGAGGAGATTCCAGGATTTCCACCGACTAGGGAAGTCGAGTTTGGGATTGAGTTATTACCGGGGACATCCGCTATTTCTCGTGCCCCTTACCGAATGGCACCGGCAGAATTAAGAGAACTGAAGGAGCAGTTGCAGGAACTCCTTGATAAAGGATATATACGCCCTAGCGTATCGCCTTGGGGCGCACCAGTTCTTTTTGTAAAGAAGAAGGATGGTTCGATGCGGTTGTGCATCGATTATCGGCAACTGAATAAGGCTACGGTAAAGAACAAATATCCTCTTCCAAGGATTGATGATCTGTTTGACCAGTTGCAAGGTACCAGACTTTATAGCAAGATTGATCTGAGATCCGGGTACCACCAGATACGGGTCAGGGAGGAAGATGTACAGAAGACAGCATTTCGGACTCGGTATGGACATTACGAGTTCTTAGTAATGCCGTTTGGTGTGACGAACGCCCCGGCTGTCTTCATGAGCTTGATGAATCGGGTGTTCCAACCCTATCTGGATCAATTCGTCATCGTATTTATTGACGATATACTCATCTACTCCAGGAGCGAGGAAGAGCACGTGAAACACTTGAGGACAGTGCTCCAGATCCTCAGAGATCACCAATTATATGCCAAGCTCAGCAAGTGTGAGTTTTGGTTGAGTAGAGTAGTATTTCTGGGGCATGTCATATCCAGCAGTGGGATTTCTGTGGACCCCAGGAAGATTGAGGCCGTGATGGAGTGGGCTGCACCCACTTCTGTACCCGAGATTCGGAGTTTCCTTGGTTTGGCTGGCTATTATCGACGCTTCGTCGAGGGATTTTCTAAGATTGCTAAGCCACTGACTCAGTTGACTCAGAAAGGGGTACCGTTTTATTGGTCTGAGGCTTGCGAGCAGAGCTTCCAGGAACTGAAACACCGGTTGACCACGGCACCTGTTTTGGTAATTCCCTCAGAGAATAAGAGGTTTGTTCTGTATACTGACGCGTCACTTCAGGGCTTGGGATGTGTATTGATGCAAGATAAGCACGTGGTAGCTTATGCATCAAGGCAGTTGAAACCGCATGAGGCTAAGTACCCAGTCCACGACTTGGAGTTGGCGACTATTATTTTTGCCCTGAAGATTTGGAGGCATTATCTGTATGGTACCTCCTTCACCATTTATACAGATCATAAGAGCCTGAAATTCTTGTTTACTCAGGCGGAATTGAATATGCGTCAGAGGAGATGGATGGACCTACTTAAAGATTATGACTGTGAAATAGAGTACCATCCGGGGAAGGCCAATTTGACAGCAGACGCCTTGAGTCGGAAGGTGAGGAATACTGCTGAGGATGTCATGCATTTGTCGGTTATGATGACTTCTTGTTGCCATATGGGCTATGACTTCGATGTGGACGCATCACCGGTTTGGGTATCGACCTTATTAGCTGAGCCAGATATCTATGAGAATATCAGGAGAGCTCAGAGGACAGATGGTGAGATTCAGAGATGGTCGTCATTGGCACTTCAAGGGCAGCCATCAAAGTTCAGAGTGGCTGAGGATGGTTCCTTGAGACTCGGTAACCGATGGGTAGTTCCAAATACGCCGGAGTTGCGTAGAGGAATCTTGGAACGGGCTCATAGTAGCCGATTTAGCATCCACCCAGGAGGAAGGAAAATGTATAAGGACTTATGTGATCAGTTCTGGTGGAAGCGGATGAAGCGTGATGTGATCGCTTTTGTCAAGAGATGTTTGATCTGCCAGCAAGTTAAGGCAGAGAGGCAGAGACCCGGTGGCGAGCTAAGGAGCTTAGAGATACCGGAGTGGAAGTGGGAACACATATCTATGGACTTTGTGACCCACCTGCCGAGGACTACTTCGGGCTGTGATGCCATTTGGGTAATCATTGACAGACTGACGAAGGTAGCTCACTTCATTCCATACTGTATGACGTACACATACTTGAGGATGGCTCAGTTGTATGTCCGGGACATAGTGAGACTACATGGGATTCCAGTATCTATTGTGTCAGACAGGGACCCACGGTTCACATCTCATTTCTGGGGAGGTCTTCAGTCAGCTTTGGGTACTGAGGTGAGATTGAGTACGGCATATCATCCCCAGACGGATGGGCAGACTGAGCGTACTATTCAGACGCTTGAGGACATGCTGCGAGCTTGTGTATTGGAGTTTGATGCTTCATGGCAAGATTCCTTGCCCTTGGTAGAATTTTCATACAACAACAGCTATCAGACGAGTATTCAGATGGCACCGTTTGAGGCTTTGTATGGTAGGCGTTGTAGGTCGCCATTATACTGGGATGACTTGACTAGTAAAGCTGTGGGAGGACCCGAATTGATTCGGGAGATGGAGGATAAGGTAAAGGTTATCCGACAGAAAATGAAGGCAGCCCAGGACAGGCAGGCAGCCTATGCGAATAAACGACGGAGACCGTTAGAGTTTCAGACGGGAGATAGGGTCTTTTTGAAAATTTCACCTTTCAGAGGTGTGATTCGGTTTGGCATGCGTGGTAAACTGTCTCCGAGGTATGTGGGACCGTATGAGATTTTACAACGCATTGGTACCTTAGCTTACCGTTTGGCACTACCACCGTCGTTGTCTGGTATTCACGACGTGTTTCATGTATCTATGCTACGGAAATATGAGCTCCGTCGCATGTATTGCAGCCTTCTCAGGTTCAGTTAGATTCTGATGTATCTTATGAGGAACGGCCAGTCAGGATTCTAGATAGGGCTGATCTCAGGCTTCGGAACAAAGTGATACCTATGGTAAAGGTGCAGTGGGATCGCAGGGGTGTCGAAGAGGCCACGTGGGAGACGGAGCAGCATATGGTGCAGCACTACCCGGAATTATTCTCTGGTATGTGATTTATGTTAGTTTTGATTTGGGTAAGTGCATGCGATTTCGAGGGCGAAATCTTGTAAGTAGGGGAGTAATGTGATATCCCCGAACTAACTAATTGCATTTTGGATGTTAATTATGTTTATGCGATATTATGATGATAATTAGATGATATGTTGGGACTAATTATCTGGGTACAATGCTTGTCACATGGTAGGAGTGACCTGGTAGAGCATTTCGGAGTGCATGTTGTACATGTGAGGAATCTTGGGTGTTAAAATAGTTTTAATGATATGGGTTGTGTTTATTTGGGAAAACATGATTTTAATAGGGATTTTGATGCATTGTAGTAAAATGCTTTTAAAATATCATGTTGAGGTATTTTCTATATCATGCTTGTGTCTTGATACACATTTAAAAACCATATCATGGCATGAGCCACTTGCATACCCCTTTACATCACATCACCCTCTCCTTATCAGCTTTTGGCCCCCAAAACTTCATCCATTCATTATCTCTTGCAAGGAGACTTTCCATTTTCGTTTCTGCATCAAAAGGAAAGGGGAAAACTTGGTGAAAGGGTTCATTTGGTGTTTCTTGCTAGAAACTTGGAGCTCAAAGGGTAAGCTACCACCTTGGTTGAGTTTTGTTGAGTTTTGATTGGGTTTATAGCTTATTTTGGGGGATTTAAGGGTGGATCTTGGTCCAACATCTTGTTATGTTTGGAAGTTGCATTTTAAGGTTGTTTTATGGCTTTAAGTTGAGCATGGTGGTTGTTCTTGGTTGTGCTTGTGTATAGGTGAGGTTGGAAGCTCATTTAAGGAAATTTCTCGCGTGAACAGGGCGTCTCGATCGATCGGAAAATGTGTCCGATCGATCGAGCAAGGCAGTGTCTGCCCAAGGCGAGGAATGAGCTTACCGATCGATCGAGATTTTGTCCCGATCGATCGGTGTGTGTAATCTCGATCGATCGAGATAAACTCTCGATCGATCGGCGGAGGCAGTACTTGGATGCCTGTTTTCCTTCACTTGGCGATCGATCGGGACTTGGGGCCGATCGATCGGAAGGCTTATAAATGTGAATTTTGGGATTTTGTTCTAAATATTGATGTTTTTGGTAATGGTTCAATTATGGGTTTCTAATATGGATTCATGTGATTGTGTAGAACCATCCCAGGTAGCCACACAACAAAGGAGATAAAGTTCCACAATATCTCCACTTTTGGAACCAAGGTACGTAGTGAGACGTACGAGCATCGGACGGTAAAACGTATTTATTACGCTTTGTATTGATTACGCACTATGGTTGTGCACATGGAATTGATTACACATTGTGGTTGCATATGGAGTAATGTTTATACATCATGGATTGTATACATGATTGGTCATGCATTTTGGTTGCATGTGTATATTGGGTGCATTGTTGCATGTGATTGTGAGTCAGGAATTATATTCCAATAATGAAGAATACTTACCGCTAGTGGCGTAGCGATGTGAATACTTGCCGCTGTCATGCCGTAGCGATGAGAGAATATTTGCCGCTAATATGAAGCGAAGAACACGACCGCTGTCATATTTATAGCGAGGGATATTAGTGCCGCTGGTATTGTCTTAAGCGAGGGGTATTTCCGCTGTCATGATAACGCGAGAGGTATTATGCCACTGATACGATAAGACTCGGGATTGAACATGGCATATATATGGGAATCGGTGCATGTCATGACATACATTGTTGGTAATATAATCTACTGATTGTCATTTGGTACAGGGATAACCCAAGGGAGCATTTTAAATGTGTTACATACAGGAAGTGAATCACATTTATAATTATGCATTTGAATTGCTGTCATATCGTTGTGTATATGATTTTATACATGCTCATGGTTTTGGGGTTGTTCCTGTAGGTACTTTTGGGCGGAAGGGCTAAGGCGAGTTGGTGCAGTGAGCTAGTGCGGAGTGCTCTTGTAGCAGGCACATTCTTTTGTATAGTATCTACTCTAGGAGTAGTGTAAAACTATAGGATTAACATTCGTAGTTAAGAATGTAATTAATCCATTTTGGATCTTTATTTTGGCACTATAATTTATTAGCTCAGAGCATCGACACAACCTTTATACTCTGTTTATGCAAGGAAATTTTTAATTACGCCTTTAGTCCGCACTTAAGGAACTAGGGTCCTTACATTAGTGGTATCAGAGCAGTGGTTAGAGAACCCGGGAATGAGTGAAGGGTAGCCTTAGCATGGTTGGCTAGGTGCTTACAATTGAAGCAATGTGGTGCATATTGATGTATATTCTGTTATACTCACGTACTTATTCTCATTCCTGTTAGCTAACGGCATAATATATATATTGCTTTGGACTTGTTGTTAACATTTGTGTTACAGCATGGCTGCTAATGAGGAAGTCGGTGATATGGGGAGCATGAATGCTAGTGTTGGACAGACAAACCCTCTACCCTCCACCGGCTGTGGGAATGGAACCAGTGGTTCAGTTATTGCTACCTGGTGAGATTAGCTTGACTCAGTTTCTATCGTATCACCCACCTCGGTTTGAGGGAACAGAGTCAGGAGAGGAGGCTGAGGAGTGGCTGGAAAGGCTTGAACAGATTTTTGTATCAGCTCCTTGTACTGTTACAGCTTGGCTGAGGCTAGCGGAGTTCCAGTTAGCAAAGAAACCTTTAATGTGGTGGAGGAGCACTGTAATGGAACAGAGAGCACAAGGTGCAGTGATTGATTGGACGCTTTTCAGAACCCGGTTTCTGAACCGGTACTTCTCGGCAGCAGCAAGACAGACGAAGGAGGATGAATTTGCAAGTTTGAAACAAGGAAGCATGACAGTGTCCGACTATGCCACGCAGTACTCTTCGTTACTGAGATATGTTCCACATATTGCCACCAATGGGCATGCCAAAATGAGGAATTTCATGAAGGGACTGCGACCGGAACTTGTTGATCGGGTTATTTCCAACAAACCCACTTCTTTTGATGATGCCCTCACCAGAGCGGAGCTAGCAGAGATCGGGGTCGGCGCCTATCCGGACGTTACACCCTCACAAGTCCCACCGCCGCGGCCAATGTCTAATAATCTGAGGCCACGAGGAGAATCATTTAAACCTCGTGGGGCTTCTTCTTCATCTTCTCGGTTTGGTGGGAGAAGAATGGATAACAGGAGGGGCGGTGCGCCTAACAACAGAGGGCAGACTCAAGTGAATAGGGGTGGAGTGGTGAAGTGCCATTTTTGTGGAGGACCGCATCACATGCGAGACTGTACTGCTTGTTATAAATGCGGCCAGATGGGCCACATATCCCGGTTTTGTCAGAATAGTGATGGTCAGGTAGATCTGAGAGGAGGCAGAGGGAGGTTTTCTACCGGGACAGTACAGCAGAGGCCACCGATGGTACCTCGTCAGGGGGGAGGACAGGTGATGGGGCCACCCCAGGGACAGGTCTATGCATTGACCAGGGAGCAGGCCGATGCAGCTCCAGAGGAGGTTATAGCTGGTACGTGTCTATTATTTACATATTCCGCCTTTATTTTGATAGACACAGGTGCTTCCCATTCCTTTGTGTCTGCGGACTTTGTGGCGAGACATCATATGTGCACGTCTCCGTTACCCACGTCTCTCTTGGTCTCGACACCCACCGGAAAGAAAGTTGTTGCGGATCAGTTTCTAATGGACTGCCTCATTTATTTTGAGGGCAATGAGGTGAAGGCAGATTTGATTGTTCTGAGCATGTCAGATTTCGACTGCATTGTGGGCATCGACATTCTGAACAGATATCAGGCAGTAGTGGATTGCCGACAGAGGACAGTACGGTTCAGATCTCATTTGGGAGTTCAGTGGATTTTCTATGGAAACGGTTCTCGTGCGAAGATTCCGTTGATCTCGGCAATCAAAATGTCCCAACTATTGGAACGTGGACACATGGGCTATCTCATTTATGCCGTGGATCTGTTGGGAAAAAGCAAGGAGTTAAAAGTGGAGGACATACCAGTAGTAGCGGAATTTGCTGATGTGTTCCCGGAGGAGATTCCAGGATTTCCACCGACTAGGGAAGTCGAGTTTGGGATTGAGTTATTACCGGGGACATCCGCTATTTCTCGTGCCCCTTACCGAATGGCACCGGCAGAATTAAGAGAACTGAAGGAGCAGTTGCAGGAACTCCTTGATAAAGGATATATACGCCCTAGCGTATCGCCTTGGGGCGCACCAGTTCTTTTTGTAAAGAAGAAGGATGGTTCGATGCGGTTGTGCATCGATTATCGGCAACTGAATAAGGCTACGGTAAAGAACAAATATCCTCTTCCAAGGATTGATGATCTGTTTGACCAGTTGCAAGGTACCAGACTTTATAGCAAGATTGATCTGAGATCCGGGTACCACCAGATACGGGTCAGGGAGGAAGATGTACAGAAGACAGCATTTCGGACTCGGTATGGACATTACGAGTTCTTAGTAATGCCGTTTGGTGTGACGAACGCCCCGGCTGTCTTCATGAGCTTGATGAATCGGGTGTTCCAACCCTATCTGGATCAATTCGTCATCGTATTTATTGACGATATACTCATCTACTCCAGGAGCGAGGAAGAGCACGTGAAACACTTGAGGACAGTGCTCCAGATCCTCAGAGATCACCAATTATATGCCAAGCTCAGCAAGTGTGAGTTTTGGTTGAGTAGAGTAGTATTTCTGGGGCATGTCATATCCAGCAGTGGGATTTCTGTGGACCCCAGGAAGATTGAGGCCGTGATGGAGTGGGCTGCACCCACTTCTGTACCCGAGATTCGGAGTTTCCTTGGTTTGGCTGGCTATTATCGACGCTTCGTCGAGGGATTTTCTAAGATTGCTAAGCCACTGACTCAGTTGACTCAGAAAGGGGTACCGTTTTATTGGTCTGAGGCTTGCGAGCAGAGCTTCCAGGAACTGAAACACCGGTTGACCACGGCACCTGTTTTGGTAATTCCCTCAGAGAATAAGAGGTTTGTTCTGTATACTGACGCGTCACTTCAGGGCTTGGGATGTGTATTGATGCAAGATAAGCACGTGGTAGCTTATGCATCAAGGCAGTTGAAACCGCATGAGGCTAAGTACCCAGTCCACGACTTGGAGTTGGCGACTATTATTTTTGCCCTGAAGATTTGGAGGCATTATCTGTATGGTACCTCCTTCACCATTTATACAGATCATAAGAGCCTGAAATTCTTGTTTACTCAGGCGGAATTGAATATGCGTCAGAGGAGATGGATGGACCTACTTAAAGATTATGACTGTGAAATAGAGTACCATCCGGGGAAGGCCAATTTGACAGCAGACGCCTTGAGTCGGAAGGTGAGGAATACTGCTGAGGATGTCATGCATTTGTCGGTTATGATGACTTCTTGTTGCCATATGGGCTATGACTTCGATGTGGACGCATCACCGGTTTGGGTATCGACCTTATTAGCTGAGCCAGATATCTATGAGAATATCAGGAGAGCTCAGAGGACAGATGGTGAGATTCAGAGATGGTCGTCATTGGCACTTCAAGGGCAGCCATCAAAGTTCAGAGTGGCTGAGGATGGTTCCTTGAGACTCGGTAACCGATGGGTAGTTCCAAATACGCCGGAGTTGCGTAGAGGAATCTTGGAACGGGCTCATAGTAGCCGATTTAGCATCCACCCAGGAGGAAGGAAAATGTATAAGGACTTATGTGATCAGTTCTGGTGGAAGCGGATGAAGCGTGATGTGATCGCTTTTGTCAAGAGATGTTTGATCTGCCAGCAAGTTAAGGCAGAGAGGCAGAGACCCGGTGGCGAGCTAAGGAGCTTAGAGATACCGGAGTGGAAGTGGGAACACATATCTATGGACTTTGTGACCCACCTGCCGAGGACTACTTCGGGCTGTGATGCCATTTGGGTAATCATTGACAGACTGACGAAGGTAGCTCACTTCATTCCATACTGTATGACGTACACATACTTGAGGATGGCTCAGTTGTATGTCCGGGACATAGTGAGACTACATGGGATTCCAGTATCTATTGTGTCAGACAGGGACCCACGGTTCACATCTCATTTCTGGGGAGGTCTTCAGTCAGCTTTGGGTACTGAGGTGAGATTGAGTACGGCATATCATCCCCAGACGGATGGGCAGACTGAGCGTACTATTCAGACGCTTGAGGACATGCTGCGAGCTTGTGTATTGGAGTTTGATGCTTCATGGCAAGATTCCTTGCCCTTGGTAGAATTTTCATACAACAACAGCTATCAGACGAGTATTCAGATGGCACCGTTTGAGGCTTTGTATGGTAGGCGTTGTAGGTCGCCATTATACTGGGATGACTTGACTAGTAAAGCTGTGGGAGGACCCGAATTGATTCGGGAGATGGAGGATAAGGTAAAGGTTATCCGACAGAAAATGAAGGCAGCCCAGGACAGGCAGGCAGCCTATGCGAATAAACGACGGAGACCGTTAGAGTTTCAGACGGGAGATAGGGTCTTTTTGAAAATTTCACCTTTCAGAGGTGTGATTCGGTTTGGCATGCGTGGTAAACTGTCTCCGAGGTATGTGGGACCGTATGAGATTTTACAACGCATTGGTACCTTAGCTTACCGTTTGGCACTACCACCGTCGTTGTCTGGTATTCACGACGTGTTTCATGTATCTATGCTACGGAAATATGAGCTCCGTCGCATGTATTGCAGCCTTCTCAGGTTCAGTTAGATTCTGATGTATCTTATGAGGAACGGCCAGTCAGGATTCTAGATAGGGCTGATCTCAGGCTTCGGAACAAAGTGATACCTATGGTAAAGGTGCAGTGGGATCGCAGGGGTGTCGAAGAGGCCACGTGGGAGACGGAGCAGCATATGGTGCAGCACTACCCGGAATTATTCTCTGGTATGTGATTTATGTTAGTTTTGATTTGGGTAAGTGCATGCGATTTCGAGGGCGAAATCTTGTAAGTAGGGGAGTAATGTGATATCCCCGAACTAACTAATTGCATTTTGGATGTTAATTATGTTTATGCGATATTATGATGATAATTAGATGATATGTTGGGACTAATTATCTGGGTACAATGCTTGTCACATGGTAGGAGTGACCTGGTAGAGCATTTCGGAGTGCATGTTGTACATGTGAGGAATCTTGGGTGTTAAAATAGTTTTAATGATATGGGTTGTGTTTATTTGGGAAAACATGATTTTAATAGGGATTTTGATGCATTGTAGTAAAATGCTTTTAAAATATCATGTTGAGGTATTTTCTATATCATGCTTGTGTCTTGATACACATTTAAAAACCATATCATGGCATGAGCCACTTGCATACCCCTTTACATCACATCACCCTCTCCTTATCAGCTTTTGGCCCCCAAAACTTCATCCATTCATTATCTCTTGCAAGGAGACTTTCCATTTTCGTTTCTGCATCAAAAGGAAAGGGGAAAACTTGGTGAAAGGGTTCATTTGGTGTTTCTTGCTAGAAACTTGGAGCTCAAAGGGTAAGCTACCACCTTGGTTGAGTTTTGTTGAGTTTTGATTGGGTTTATAGCTTATTTTGGGGGATTTAAGGGTGGATCTTGGTCCAACATCTTGTTATGTTTGGAAGTTGCATTTTAAGGTTGTTTTATGGCTTTAAGTTGAGCATGGTGGTTGTTCTTGGTTGTGCTTGTGTATAGGTGAGGTTGGAAGCTCATTTAAGGAAATTTCTTGCGTGAACAGGGCGTCTCGATCGATCGGAAAATGTGTCCGATCGATCGAGCAAGGCAGTGTCTGCCCAAGGCGAGGAATGAGCTTACCGATCGATCGAGATTTTGTCCCGATCGATCGGTGTGTGTAATCTCGATCGATCGAGATAAACTCTCGATCGATCGGCGGAGGCAGTACTTGGATGCCTGTTTTCCTTCACTTGGCGATCGATCGGGACTTGGGGCCGATCGATCGGAAGGCTTATAAATGTGAATTTTGGGATTTTGTTCTAAATATTGATGTTTTTGGTAATGGTTCAATTATGGGTTTCTAATATGGATTCATGTGATTGTGTAGAACCATCCCAGGTAGCCACACAACAAAGGAGATAAAGTTCCACAATATCTCCACTTTTGGAACCAAGGTACGTAGTGAGACGTACGAGCATCGGACGGTAAAACGTATTTATTACGCTTTGTATTGATTACGCACTATGGTTGTGCACATGGAATTGATTACACATTGTGGTTGCATATGGAGTAATGTTTATACATCATGGATTGTATACATGATTGGTCATGCATTTTGGTTGCATGTGTATATTGGGTGCATTGTTGCATGTGATTGTGAGTCAGGAATTATATTCCAATAATGAAGAATACTTACCGCTAGTGGCGTAGCGATGTGAATACTTGCCGCTGTCATGCCGTAGCGATGAGAGAATATTTGCCGCTAATATGAAGCGAAGAACACGACCGCTGTCATATTTATAGCGAGGGATATTAGTGCCGCTGGTATTGTCTTAAGCGAGGGGTATTTCCGCTGTCATGATAACGCGAGAGGTATTATGCCACTGATACGATAAGACTCGGGATTGAACATGGCATATATATGGGAATCGGTGCATGTCATGACATACATTGTTGGTAATATAATCTACTGATTGTCATTTGGTACAGGGATAACCCAAGGGAGCATTTTAAATGTGTTACATACAGGAAGTGAATCACATTTATAATTATGCATTTGAATTGCTGTCATATCGTTGTGTATATGATTTTATACATGCTCATGGTTTTGGGGTTGTTCCTGTAGGTACTTTTGGGCGGAAGGGCTAAGGCGAGTTGGTGCAGTGAGCTAGTGCGGAGTGCTCTTGTAGCAGGCACATTCTTTTGTATAGTATCTACTCTAGGAGTAGTGTAAAACTATAGGATTAACATTCGTAGTTAAGAATGTAATTAATCCATTTTGGATCTTTATTTTGGCACTATAATTTATTAGCTCAGAGCATCGACACAACCTTTATACTCTGTTTATGCAAGGAAATTTTTAATTACGCCTTTAGTCCGCACTTAAGGAACTAGGGTCCTTACAGTGGGCTTCTCGCAGGGCAGGCGATCGATCGCCTAAAATGAGGCGACCGATCGCCGAGAGGCAGTAGCCAAACCAAGGGTTAGGCGATCGATCGCCATGTTTGAAGCGATCGATCGCCGCGAAGGAAAATTTGAGGCGATCGATCGCCTCAGTGGAGCGATCGATCGCCAGCTGTGTAATTTTGAAAAATGTTGCATTTTGTTGAATTTTTGGTATTCGACTATTATTTGGCTTCTAATATTGAATTGTATGGTTGTGTAGAACCATCTCAGGTGCCAACAACGTCGAGGAGATAAAGTTATACAACTTCTCCACTTTTGAAACTAAGGTACGTAGTGAGACGTACGAGCATCGGGCGGTAAATCGTATTGCAACTTTAATGATGCATATTGTGAATAGTGTATCCATATATGTGATGGAATATGTGAAATGATAGTGTTATATCATGATATTGGAATGGAATCAAATGTGTTTGATTATTGTGGTAGAATTGATGAATGTTCCGGTAGCCTTTATCTCCGAGCGAGGGAGGTACTTGCCGCTGTCATATGAAGCGATGGTAGTATGATATTTGTCGTTGTCATGTCTAAGCAAAGTAACATGCCGCTGTCATTGTCGAAGCGAGGGATACATATGATGCCGCTATATGTCGAAGCGAGGGGTCCTAAAATTCCGCTGTTGTATTGGGACCGGAACAGTCACAATTCTAGTGATTAATGTGAAATATTGTGGATATAATTGGAAACGCGTTATCGATCATTATGTCGTGAACTAATGATTTTGTGCATAAATTTGTGAAACAGGAACAACAGTGAAATGTGCTAATGTGGTGATCAAGGAGCATATCTATTATTTGCCGCATGCGCTTAATTATTTTGTTAAGTTGAATTGTGATTAAATGGTGATATTTATATGCTCATGGTGAGTTGTTCCTGTAGGTACACTTTTGGACAAAGGGGCTCAGGGTTGGGTTGAACTGTGAGCGGAAAGAGACTTGAAAGAAGTTAGATTACAGGATTTTTGTTAGTCGTATCATTCATTTTGGGAATGTAATTAACTAACTACTGAAGTTTTATTTTTGGCCTGTAATTATATTGAGCTCACATAACAACCAGAACCCTAAGATGTATCTATTACATGTTTAGCCATAGTTATATCTTGATTTCACCGTTAAGGAACTAGGGTCCTTACATTAGTGGTATCAGAGCAGTGGTTAGAGAACCCGGGGACGAGTGAAGGGTAGCCTTAGCAATGAGTTGACTAGGCGTCTACTTTTAAATATGTTGCGCGCATATGAAGCATGTGACTGTTATGCTATCGTGTTATGGTTTTCTAACGATGTATTATGTGAACTGTTTTGTACATTGTTGTTAACCCTTGTGTTGCAGTATGGCAGCAAATGTCGATGTTGGTGATGCTATAAGTGTAAATGCTAGTGCTAGACATACAAATCCCCTACCGCCGCCAGCCTTGGGCGAAGAGCCGTCTGAACAACAACTATTGCCGGGAGAACTGAGTTTGACGCAATTTCTAGCTTATCGGCCCCCGACTTTTGAAGGGACTGAAACAGGGGAGAAGGCTGAGGAATGGCTAGAGAGGTTGGAGCAGATATTTGTAGCTGCCCCATGTGCAAAGACAGCTTGGATACGGCTAGCAGAATTTCAATTGGCCAAAAAGGCGTTGATGTGGTGGAAGACCACAGTGATTGAACAAGAAGCTCAGGGTCAGGAAATAAACTGGAAGCTGTTTAGGACTCGATTTCTGACCCGATACTTCTCAGCAGCTGCACGGCAGGCTAAAGAGGATGAATTCAATAGCTTGAGGCAAGGTACTATGCCGGTGTCTGACTATGCTCTCCAGTACTGTTCTTTACTCAGATATGTGCCTCATATCGCCTCTAGCACCCAAGCAAAGATGAGGAATTTTATGAAAGGCTTGAGGCCGGAGTTGTATGATAGGGTAATCACTTATGGCCCTACTTGTTTTGATGACGCCCTAGCACGAGCTGAATTGGCAGAATTAGGAGTGGGTGCATATCCGACTGTGGCACCGCCTCCAGCACCATCACAGAGGCCGACCCCTGAAAACTTGAAACCAAGGGGTGACCATTTTAAGCCAAAGGGAAACTCATCATCTTCCAGATTCGGTGGTAGATGGCAAGATGCTCGGGGAAGGGGTGGTCGTGGAAGTAATGCTCCGTCTCATAGGGGACAGTCTCAGGCTAGCAATTTTGAGAAGGTTAAGTGTTTTCTGTGCGGGGTACCCCATTCAGTGAAAGTATGCTCTGCTTGTTATGAGTGTGGGAAACATGGGCACTTGGCCCGAAATTGTCCTAATCGGGGAGGGCCACAGAATACTATGGGGAGACCTTCAGACAGGCCAGCACAGCAGAGACCACCATTTGCACCGAGGCCATTGGGAGGACAGCCGTTGGGGCCACCTCAAGGGCAAGTGTATGCCCTCACCAGGGAGCAGGCTACAGCAGCTCCAGAAGAAGTGATAGCGGGTACGTGTTATTTATTTACGCACCCTGCTTATATTTTGATAGATACAGGTGTGTCACACTCCTTTGTGTCGACGAGTTTTGTGGAGAGGCACCGTATATGCACGACTCTGTCACCCACGCCTCTTGTGGTTTCGACACCCGCTGGAAAGAGTGTGATTGCAGATCAGTTTGTTGATGACGGCTTCATTTATTTTGAGGGCAACGAGTTGAAGTCAGATTTGATTGTTCTGGGTATGTCGGACTTTGACTGCATTGTGGGTATTGATGTGCTGAACAGATACCAGGCAGTAGTAGACTGCAGTCAGAGGACAGTGCGGTTCAGATCTGATTTAGGAGCCCGGTGGACTTTTTATGGGGATGGTTCCCGCTCAAGAATTCCGTTGATATCGGCTTTAAAGATGACTCAGTTATTGGAACGTGGGCATGAGGGTTACCTTATTTATGCCATTGACATTGCTGGCAAGAAAGAAGAGTTAAGAGTCGAAGATATACCCGTGGTTGCCGAGTTTGCCGATGTATTTCCGGAGGAGATTCCCGGATTCCCGCCGGTTAGGGAAGTTGAGTTCGGGATTGAATTATTACCGGGGACATCCGCTATTTCTCGTGACCCTTACAGGATGGCACCAACGGAGTTAAGAGAGCTGAAAGAGCAACTACAAGAACTACTTGATAAGGGTTACATACGCCCCAGCGTATCACCTTGGGGTGCGCCTGTGTTATTTGTGAAAAAGAAGGATGGATCGATGAGATTATGCATCGACTACAGGCAATTGAATAAGGCCACAGTGAAGAATAAATACCATCTTCCGCGGATCGACGATTTGTTTGATCAGTTGCAGGGCACGAGGTTGTATAGTAAGATTGATTTGAGGTCGGGGTACCACCAGATCCGAGTTAGGGAGGATGATGTGCAGAAGACGGCCTTCCGGACCCGTTATGGTCACTATGAGTTTTTGGTCATGCCGTTTGGAGTGACAAACGCCCCGGCTGTGTTTATGAGCTTGATGAATCGAGTGTTCCAACCCTTTTTGGATCAATTCGTCATCGTATTTATTGACGATATACTTATCTATTCTCGGAGCGAGGAAGATCACAGGAATCATTTGAGGACAGTGCTCCAGATTCTGAGGGACAATCAGTTGTATGCTAAGCTGAGTAAATGCGAATTTTGGCTGAGCAGCGTGGTATTTTTGGGGCATGTGATCTCTAGTGATGGGATTTCTGTGGATCCCAGGAAAGTGGAAGCAGTGATGGATTGGTCTGCGCCTACATCTGTGCCCGAGATCCGTAGCTTCCTCGGTTTAGCGGGTTACTACCGACGTTTCGTCGAGGGATTCTCTAAGATCGCTAAACCATTGACGCAGTTGACTCAGAAGGGTGTTCCGTTTTCTTGGTCAGAGGCATGTGAGCAAAGCTTCCAAGAGTTGAAGCACCGGTTGACTACAGCACCTGTTCTGGTGATCCCTTCGGAGAACGAGAGGTTTGCTTTGTACACGGATGCATCACTGCAGGGATTGGGCTGTGTACTGATGCAGGATAGGCATGTGGTGGCTTATGCATCGAGGCAGTTGAAACCTCATGAGACCAGGTACCCCGGTTCATGATTTAGAACTTGCAGCCATTATTTTCGCTTTGAAAATTTGGCGGCATTATCTTTATGGTACTTCTTTCACCATTTACACGGATCATAAGAGCTTGAAGTTCCTATTTACCCAAGCGGAACTGAATATGAGGCAAAGGAGGTGGATGGACTTGCTCAAGGACTATGATTGCGAGAAAGAGTACCATCCAGGGAAGGCGAACCTGACAGCTGACGCCTTAAGTAGGAAGGTGAAGTATACGGCAGATGATGTTATTCAGTTGTCGGCCTTGATGACCTCTTGTTGTCATTTGGGATATGATTTTGATTTGGATGTATCGCCGGTGCTGGTATCGACCCTATTGGCAGAACCGGACATCTTTGAACTTATCAGGAAAGCTCAGGTGACAGACGCTGAGATACAGAGATGGTTGTCATATTTACGTCTGGGTCAATTATCGAAGTTCAGAGTAGCAGAAGATGGTTCCTTGAGGCTTGGTAACCGTTGGGTAGTGCCGAGGGCACCAGAGTTGCGTCAAGGGATCCTGCATCGTGCTCACAGTAGCAAATTTAGCATCCATCCAGGTGGGAGAAAGATGTACAAGGACTTGTGTGATCAATTTTGGTGGAAACGGATGAAGAGAGACGTTATGTCATTCGTTAAGAAGTGCCTAATTTGCCAACAAGTGAAAGCAGAAAGGCAGAGGCCCGGAGGCGAGTTGAAGAGTTTAGATATACCAGAGTGGAAGTGGGAGCACATCTCTATGGATTTCGTGACCCACTTGCCAAGGACTGCCTCGGGATTCGATGCGATCTGGGTTATTGTGGATCGACTGACGAAGGTGGCTCACTTCATTCCATATAGTATGACTTTCACATACTTAAAGATGGCCCAATTGTATGTACGGGACGTGGTGAGATTGCATGGCATCCCAGTCTCGATTGTGTCTGATAGAGACCCGCGGTTCACATCGCACTTTTGGGAGGGTCTTCAATCGGCTTTGGGTACAGAAGTGAGGCTGAGTACGGCTTATCACCCTCAGACAGATGGTCAGACAGAGCGTACCATACAGACGCTTGAGGACATATTGAGGGCGTGTGTTTTGGAGTTCGATACTCCGTGGCAAGATTCAGTGCCACTAGTGGAATTCTCTTATAACAACAGCTATCAGGCGAGCATCCAGATGGCTCCATTCGAGGCCCTTTACGGTCGACGATGTAGGTCACCATTGTACTGGGAAGATTTGACTAGTAAGGCGGTCGGGGGACCGGAATTGATTCGTGAAATGGAAGAGAAAATCAAAGTGATCCGTCAGAAAATGAAAGCGGCTCAAGATAGGCAAGCGGCCTATGCTAATAAACGACGATGACCATTGGAATTTCAAGTAGGAGACAGAGTCTTTCTAAAAATCTCACCTTTCAGAGGTGTAGTTTGTTTTGGTATGCGTGGGAAGTTGTCTCCGAGATATGTTGGGCCGTACGAGGTATTGCAGCGCATCGGCACTTTGGCTTACCGTTTGGCCCTACCGCCGTCCTTGTCTGGTATACATGATGTCTTCCATGTATCTATGTTGAGGAAGTATGAACCAGACCCGTCTCATGTGTTGCAACCTTCAGAGGTTCAGTTGAGTTCAGATGTATCCTATGTTGAACGGCCAGTCAGGATTCTGGATCGTGAGGATCGCAGACTTCGAAGCAAGGTAATACCGATGGTCAAGGTTCAGTGGGATCGTCGGGGTGTCGAAGAGGCCACGTGGGAGACGTAACGGCATATGGTGCAGCACTACCCCGGAACTATTCTCTGGTATGTGTTTATGTTTAGTTTCTTTTGGGGTAAGTGCATGCGATTTCGAGGACGAAATCTTCTAAGTAGGGGAGTATTGTGATGTCCCCGAAATGATTAATTGTGTTTAAGGCATTAATTGTGTTCGTATGATTAATTATGATTAATTATGGTGGTAATTGCCTTATGTGTTAGAATTAATTGCCATGTGGAAATGCTTGGTCATGTGGGCTGGTAGAGCATTTCAGGGTGCACGTTATGCATGTTGGGTAATCGGGTGTTATAAGGGCTTTCATGTGCTAGTAGTCATTTATTTTGTGAAACGTGCATTTAATTGGTATTTGGCGCATTGTGGTGAAATGTGTCTAAAATACAATGTTGGGCATAATTTGCATCATGTTAGGAAGTGGGGTGTAAAATTTAATTAACTCTCATAACCCACTATAACCTCATATCATCTTTACCCCCCTCACATTACTCAACCCCCCAACACTTCTCAAACCCTACCCTCCTCCTCTCATTTTCCAGTGGGACTCCAAGGTGGAAGAGAAGTTCTTGCAAAACTTGATTCTTGTGATTTCTTGGTAAGATTTGGATCCTAGGATGTATATATATATCATCCCTTGTTGTTTTGTGAGGTTTATTGTGATTTTGGGTGGTGGTTTGGAGTATGAAATGGGTTTATTTGGGTTGGTATGTTTTGTGGTTGGGTGTGGGATTTTGGGGTTGTTTTATGATGTATATTGAAGGTTTAAAGTGTTTTTGTGTTTTGGGTTTGTTGGTATAAGTGTTGTGGAAGTTGGGAAGGAATTTTTTGGTGTAAAAATGGTGGAAATCGTGTGTCTGTGAGAGGCGATCGATCGCCTGAAAAGAGGCGACCGATCGCCTAAAGGCAGTGGGCTTCTCGCAGGGCAGGCGATCGATCGCCTAAAATGAGGCGACCGATCGCCGAGAGGCAGTAGCCAAACCAAGGGTTAGGCGATCGATCGCCATGTTTGAAGCGATCGATCGCCGCGAAGGAAAATTTGAGGCGATCGATCGCCTCAGTGGAGCGATCGATCGCCAGCTGTGTAATTTTGAAAAATGTTGCATTTTGTTGAATTTTTGGTATTCGACTATTATTTGGCTTCTAATATTGAATTGTATGGTTGTGTAGAACCATCTCAGGTGCCAACAACGTCGAGGAGATAAAGTTAATCAACTTCTCCACTTTTGAAACTAAGGTACGTAGTGAGACGTACGAGCATCGGGCGGTAAATCGTATTGCAACTTTAATGATGCATATTGTGAATAGTGTATCCATATATGTGATGGAATATGTGAAATGATAGTGTTATATCATGATATTGGAATGGAATCAAATGTGTTTGATTATTGTGGTAGAATTGATGAATGTTCCGGTAGCCTTTATCTCCGAGCGAGGGAGGTACTTGCCGCTGTCATATGAAGCGATGGTAGTATGATATTTGCCGCTGTCATGTCTAAGCGAAGTAACATGCCGCTGTCATTGTCGAAGCGAGGGATATCATATGATGCCGCTATATGTCGAAGCGAGGGGTCCTAAAATTCCGCTGTTGTATTGGGACCGGAACAGTCACAATTCTAGTGATTAATGTGAATTATTGTGGATATAATTGGAAACGCGTTATCGATCATTATGTCGTGAACTAATGATTTTGTGCATAAATTTGTGAAACAGGAACAACAGTGAAATGTGCTAATGTGGTGATCAAGGAGCATATCTATTATTTGCCGCATGCGCTTAATTATTTTGTTAAGTTGAATTGTGATTAAATGGTGATATTTATATGCTCATGGTGAGTTGTTCCTGTAGGTACACTTTTGGACAAAGGGGCTCAGGGTTGGGTTGAACTGTGAGCGGAAAGAGACTTGAAAGAAGTTAGATTACAGGATTTTTGTTAGTCGTATCATTCATTTTGGGAATGTAATTAACTAACTAATGAAGTTTTATTTTTGGCCTGTAATTATATTGAGCTCACATAACAACCAGAACCCTAAGATGTATCTATTACATGTTTAGCCATAGTTATATCTTGATTTCACCGTTAAGGAACTAGGGTCCTTACAGTGGTCTTACACTATGTGTTGTTATATATACCGTCATGTGTTTGACGATGAGATTATGGATGTCGTGTATCGACATGTACCGTCATATGTTTGACGATGTTGTTTGGATGTCATATGTTGACATATACCGTCACGGGATGACGATGACATAGTGGATGTTCTATGTAGACGTGTAGCGTCGTTTTGATGAATAATACGTCTGAGTGTACGTATTTAGTCATATGGTTTGAGTGCCGATGGTGAGCACATGGTAGTGTATGGGTCACTAGTTGACGAGACCATTATGCCGAGCAGGTTGCTCGAAGAATTATTGAGTGCGTCGTACAGGAATTGTACCGCAGCTCATATTTCAAGTATATATTTTACGAGTAGTGGTACCTTTGGGTATATTCACTGGATCACTAAGGTCAAGTGATTGGTGGTAAGAGTAGTCGTTGAGGACACTACTCGCTTGTTGTTGTGATGTGGGGTAGGCATGGTCACGCCCACCCTGAGGGTGAGGAATAAGTCCTAATGGATTAGGATTGCATCGTAATTGAGCAAGGACACCGGGTTGTCCATTATGCTTTGGTGATTTAGAGATATGTTGGGTGGTGACCCACAACTCTAATGGTTTGTACGGTATGGTATACCGGGAAGAGACGTGCGTCACGTTGATAGTGGTTTCGATGCACTATTCTGAACCAGTTGCATATTTTTGGTTCCGAGATATATTTTGGTATAAATATATCTAGTTTTCAAAACGGCGGTTCGAGGTTGGAGGGTCATGAGTTCATGACATTTTCCTTGTAAGGACGGTGGTATTGTTATACTTACCGATTGGGAATCTTTGGGAGATTCAATGAGTCGTTTGTGTGGTGTTGACGTTGGAATCACACAATTGGTCATTGGTCTGTCAATCATTATTCTCCGCGAGGTGAGAATAGCTAGGGATTGACAGTTGGTTTTGGGGCTTTGAGCTTGATTGGAGATGCCAGAGTCTATTGCATTGTGTATGCATGTAGTACTGGTGCTTAGGCATGTGCACCGGTGTGGGTATACGAATGCCAGCTTTTTCTTGGTAATCGTCGAGCATTGGTTTTGTATGCTTGGATGAATGAATCTCTGGTGAGAGATTGCGGCACCTTGAGATTGGTGATCTCGATGACACGATGTATTCTGAGGAATGATCGTGAGGTTTGGTTGATTTCCTCAGAGGAGGAGTTGTGGTATTTTGGGATCATGGTAATTCTTACTGGTTAATTCGATAGCCTCCCTATTTTAGGATTGTCGAATCCCAGGATAAACGAGGGATGGCCAGGATTCGGATTTGTTTAGTGTCGTAATTGACACGTGAGGCGGGAATGCAATTGATTGTTCTTGCATGTCCTTTCGAGAACTTGAGACCTTGTGAAGTCTCGATAGTGTGTTCGGACGAAGATGTGATTTCTTGGAACACGCGGTTGTAGAAATCTTTGTAGACGTGTTTCGTGCTGATCGGGGTCGTGTTGTGGCCCAATCGGTGTTGCAATGTGGTGCAACTACTCCTTTGATGGAGACGGACTGGAGATCGGAAACCGGGCATGGTATAAGTACATTGTAGTGTACTGGCGGTTTCCTTAGTAACGATGTATGATTAATATCGTAGGCTAGATCATAGAGATATCATCGAGACGATATCTATTTTGGAATCACGTATGATTCGTTTGATCTGCAGTTAGGGTTGGCTGACTCCTTTTGAGATGGTTGGCATCGGGGAATGCTAACATCTTTCTCTGAGTTTGTGATGGTATGGGAGGTTTACCCATTCCTGGTTTTGGGTGCGAGATCGGTATCCACGCGGTTAGTGTGTCGTTCATGACATGTTCATGATCGACGATGTAGATCTGCTTGGATTATGTGGTTTCGGTAATACGAGGAGTACACCGTGCAAATTTCGAGGATGAAATTTTATTAGTGGAGGATAATTGTGATACCCGGGAATTAATGGTGTTAATCCCGGTGTAAGGCCTCTCTACCTTAACAGTGTAATAAGGAAGTAAACAGGGCTAAACATGCATTAAAGATAAGTTATGGTTCCGGTTGTAGCCTTGAGCTTAACAGGATTACAGGCCAAAATAAAACTTCAAAAGCTAATTAATTGCATTCCATCAATGAATGTTAACGCTATTGATTTACACTACTCTAGAGTAGAGACTATACAAAATCCTGTATCCTAATTCGCAATGCTCCTCGAAGCTCACTGCCTCAACCCGACCCATAGCCTTCCAAATCCAAAAGGTGTACCTACAGGGACAACTCACCATGAGCATATACATCACCGTTCAACACAATTCAACATAGTAATATAAATAAGCGCGTGAAACGATTAATATATATGCTCCCTGATTTACCACATTAGCACATTTTCATTATTGTTCCTGTTTCATAAACTCATGCACAAAATCATTAGTTCACAACATAGTGATCGATACCACATACCAATTATAATCACAATATTCCACATTAATCACTTAGAATTGTGACTGTTCCGGTCCCAATACAACAACGGAATTTTAGGACCCCTTGCTTCGACATATAGCGGCATCATATGATATCCCTCGCTTCGACAATGACAGCGGCATGTACCTCGCTTAGACATGACAGCGGCAAATATCATACTACCATCGCTTCATATGACAGTTGTAGGGTCTTCCTACCTTGACATCGTCTTAATCACCTATTAGGGACTAAACATGCATTTATAACGTCTTAGGGTTTCTGTTGTAGCTTAGAGCTAGTAAAATTTTGGGCCGAGAATGAAATTTTAAAAGTTAAAATAATTACATTCACAAAATGAACATTAAGGCGATAGAATTATTCTACTCCTAGAGTAGATACTATCCAAAAGTTCTTGCATCCTAACTTCCTCCATGCTTCTCAAAGCTCACTGCCTCAACCCGGCCCTTAATCCATTAGTCCAAAGGTGTACCTACAGGAACAACCCATCATGAGCATAAACATCGTTACTTAAAACTCATAAGGAAATGGCATATAAATAAATGCATGAAAGTAATTGATAACATATACTTCCTGGTTAATCGTATTAACCCTCTTTGGTTGTCCCTGTTTCATAGTCATGCATAAAATCATTAGTTCTTGCCATAAATGATTAAACATCATACTTCACATATATGCTCGCAACAAACTATGTTAATTAGAAATGGGACTGTCCGGGTTCCATTATGACAGCGGTATAATTGGCCCCCTCGCTCGACATAACACATCATATGATACCCATCGCTACGCCTTGATAGCGGATGTATCTCTTTATTCAGCGGATGATACCCGTCGCTACTCCTTGATAGCGGATGTACCCCATCGCTCAGCGGATGATACCCATCGCTACACCTTGATAGCGGATGTACCCCATCGCTCATCAGTGGATGATACCCATCGCTACACCTTGATAGCGGATGTACCCCATCGCTCATCAGCTATGTGAGCGGCAAGACCTTCCTCGCTTGCCCATAATGACCACCGGACATTCAACCATTCTTAATAACATAGTTTCATAATCATCATAAACATCTTAACATCTCATAAACATCATCATCTTGTAAACAGCATTATCATATAAGCATTATCATCTTATAGACATCAACGTCTCATCATAATCGTTATAGTAACATCATATCATCATCATTTATCATAACATCATCATAAGTATCTTGTCATCTTTATTCATCATAAATCATCTTTATTCATCATAATATCATCGTAAATATCTTATCATCTTGATTCATTATCAAATCGTTTTCATCGTGAACTTACTTATCATAACATCATCTTAAACATCTTATCATCTTCATGCATTATACACATCATCGTGGCATCGTAAATTCTTATGCATTCATAGTCATAATATAGGAGTGTTGTCTCTTATCATGTGGGCATCTTACCCTGTGGCATCTTACCACATCATAAACATCGTATTGCATCATCATAACTTACTTATCAAAATCATCATCATAAGCTTCATCATCATAATCATCATCATCATAACTTACTTATCATAATCATCTTTATAAACATCATATCATCATCATTTATCATAAACATCGTAAATACTTATGCAATTAATGCATAGTCAGAGTTAGAAGTGTGTTACCGTCCGATGCCCGTACGCTTCTTACGTACCTTAATTCCAAAAGTGGAGAAATTGAAGAACTCTATCTTCTCGATGTTGTTGGCACCTGGGATGGTTCTACACAACCATACAAATCGATATTAGAAGCTAAACAATAGCCCAATACCAAAAATTCAACAAAAATCAACATTTTCCATAATTTACACAGTGGCGATCGATCGCTACTTGAGGCGATCGATCGCCTCGCTCTTCTGCCTTGCGGCGATCGATCGCTTAATTTTAGGCGATCGATCGCCTGATACGTGAAAAGGCTACTGGACATTGGCGATCGATCGCGCCATTTGAGGTGATCGATCGCCTAAGCTCTTCCTCGCGTACTGCTTCTCGGCGATCGATCGCCGCTTTTTGTAGCGATCGATCGCCACTTACAGTGGCCGCGATTTCTCCATTTTCATGTGCATTTTTCGAGCTCATCCTCATACCATTCAAACCCAAACTTTCCAATCACACTAACATCATCATAACTTGTTAAAACCCACATAAAACACTTCAAAAATCATACCCCAACAACATACAACATATACCCAACCAAACCCACTTAAATCACTTCAAAATTAACTCATATCAACACCAAACATCTTGAAAACTTAAGGAAAGGTCCCATACCTCTTGTAGGCTCCAAATCTTAGCAAAGATTACACAAACACAAGTTTTGTGGGACTTTCCTTCTTCTTCTTTGGTGGATTTCGAAAATATGGTGAAGGGGTAGGGTTTGAGAGTAATTGGGGATTTAAGGGTGAAAAGGGTAAAGTGAGTTGGGTAAGGTGGGGGAAAGGGTTAATTAAATTATACCCAAAATTAACATGATGTATGAAATACCCCAACATGGTATTTTAAAAGCATTTTACAAAAATGCAACCAACTTCATTAAATTCATACTTTCCTCATAATTAACAATCAACACAATTAAATCATGCTAACCCCATTTCCTATTGTGCATAACATGCATCTTGAAACGTAACCCCCGGGTCATGCCTATCATGTGACTAAGCATTTCATCGTGATAATTAATTTAAGCACATAATCAATTATCCACATAATTAACACATGAACATAATTAATGCCTTAATTGTAGTTAATTATTCCGGGGCGTCACAACAGCGGCAAGTACCTCCCTCGCTCGGAGATAAAGGCTACCGGAACATTCATCAATTTTCACACAATAATCAAACACAATAGTTGATCCCATTATCATGATATAACACTATCATTTCACATATTTCATCACATGTAAGGACTCACTATCCATGATATACATAATCAAAAGCCTAACACATTTTACCATCCGATGCCTGTACGTCTCACTACGTACCTTAGTCTCAAAAGTGGAGAAGTTGAATAACTTTATCTCCTTGAATTTGTTGGTACCTGGGATGGTTCTACACAACCATACAAATCAATATTAGAAGACAATTATAGTCCAATAACCAAAAATTCCATAAAATAATCAAAATCACACATTTGTGTGTCTCGCGATCGATCGCCAAGATGTCCCGATCGATCACGAAATCACACTGTCCGATGCTGAAAAATTTGCCTTCGGCGATCGATCGCCACTTTTGGTGCGATCGATCGCCAGCCTCACCGATCGACCGCCCAAAAGTGGCGATCGATCGCCAAAGGTGGAGCCTACTGTTGGCTCGCGATCGATCGCCAAAAACGGGCGATCGATCGCCAGCCCCTGTACCACGAAAATCCCCATTTTTGCACATTAAAACCTTCACCAACCTCAACAACGCTTATACCAACAACTCAAAAACATAAAAACACTATAAACCTTCAATCCACATCATTAAACAACCCCAAAATCCTACACCCAACCACAAATCATACCAACTCAAAACAAACCCATTTCCAAACTCAAATATCAACCCAAAATCAAAATAAACTACACAAAAACAACAAGGAATGTTTTATATATCCTTCCTAGGCCTCAAATCTTACCAAAAATCACAAGAATAACACTTTTGTAAGAACTCCTCCTCCTCCTTGATGGCCAACTCGAAAATGAGGGGAAATGGTGGGGTTTGGAGAGTGTTTGGGATTTTAATAAAGTGGGGTTAAAGTGAAATAAAAAGGTAAGGTGGGGTTTTAAGAGTTGTTAGTTATATTTGCACCCCACTAATTATCATGATGTATAAAATACCCCAACGTGATATTTTTAAAAGCATTTTACAAAAATGCTCCAACTTCCACTAAATCCATATTTCCACATAACTAACAACCAATACTTTAATCGTGTTAACACCCCATTTCCCAACATGCATAATCATGCACCCTGAAATGCAATCCCAACACATAAATCAATTATCACTATAATTAATCACATAAACATAATTAATGTCCAAATTGCATATAATTATTTCGGGGCATCACAATACTCCCCTACTTACAAGATTTCGACCTCGTAATCGCATTCACTTACCCAAAACGAAACTAAACATAAATCACATACCAGAGAATAGTTCCGGGTAGTGCTGCACCATATGCCGTTCCGTCTCCCACGTGGCCTCTTCGACACCCCGACGATCCCACTGAACCTTAACCATCGGTATAACCTTGCTTCGAAGTCTGCGATCCTCTCGATCCAGAGTTGTAACCGGTCGTTCCACGTAGGACACATCTGAACCCAACTGAACCTCCGAGGGCTGTAAAACATGAGACGGATGTGGCTCATACTTTCGCAACATAGAGACATGGAAGACGTCATGTATACCAGATAAAGACGGCGGTAGAGCCAAACGGTAAGCCAAAGTACCGATGCGCTGCAATATCTCATATGGTCCAACATACCTCGGAGACAACTTCCCGCGCATACCAAAGCGAACTACACCTCTGAAAGGTGAAATCTTCAAGAAGACCTTATCTCCCACTTGGAATTCCAACAGTCGCCGCCGTTTATTAGCGTAGGCTGCTTGCCTATCCTGGGCCGCTTTCATTTTCTGACGGATCACTTTGATCTTCTCTTCCATTTCTCGAATCAAATCTGGTCCTCCGACCGTCTTACTAGTAAAGTCTTCCCAGTACAACGGTGACCTACAACGTCGATCGTAAAGAGCTTCGAATGGAACCATCTGGATGCTCGCCTGATAGCTGTTATTATAAGAGAACTCTACCAGTGGCACTGAATCTTGCCAGGGAGTATCAAACTCCAATACACATGCCCTCAACATGTCTTCGAGCGTCTGTATGGTACGCTCTGTCTGGCCGTCTATTTGAGGGTGATACGCTGGACTCAGTCTCACCTCCGTACCCATAGCTGACTGAAGACCTTCCCAAAAATGTGATGTGAACCGTTGGTCTCTGTCAGACACAATCGAGACTGGAATCCCATGTAACCTTACCACGTCCCGCACATACAATTAGGCCATCTTTAAGTATGTGTACGACATACAATAAGGGATGAAGTGAGCCACTTTCGTCAATCTATCCACGATCACCCAGATCGCATCAAATCCCGAGGCAGTCCTTGGCAAGTGGGTCACAAAGTCCATAGATATGTGTTCCCACTTCCACTCCGGTATCTCTAAACTTTTCAACTCGCCACCGGGCCTCTGCCTCTCCGCTTTTACTTGTTGGCAAATCAGGCACTTCTTAACAAATGCGATGACGTCTCTTTTCATCCGCCTCCACCAAAACTGGTCACACAAATCCTTGTACATCTTTCTCCCACCTGGATGTATACTAAACCTGCTGCTATGAGCACGATGCAAGATCCCTTGACGCAACTCTGGTGCCCTCGGCACTACCCAACGATTACCAAGCCGCAAAGATCCATCTTCTGCCACTCTGAACTTTGATGACTGACCCAGACGTAAATATGATAACCATCTCTGCACCTCAACGTCTGTCATCTGAGCTTTCCTGATAGATTCAAAGATGTCTGGCTCTGCCAAAAGGGTCGATACATGAACCGGTGATGCATCTACATCAAAGTCATATCCCAGGTGACATTAGGAAGTCATCATGGCTGATAACTGAATAACATCCTCCGCGGTATACTTCACCTTCCTACTCAAAGCATCAGCTGTCAGGTTCGCCTTCCCCGGATGGTACTCTATCTCACAGTCATAGTCCTTGAGCAAGTCCATCCACCTCCTCTGCCTCATATTCAGTTCCGCTGGAGTGAATAGGAACTTCAAGCTCTTATGGTCCGTGTAAATGGTAAATGAAGTACCATAAAGATAATGCCGCCAAATTTTCAAGGCGGAAATGATAGCCGCAAGTTCCAAATCATGGACCGGGTACCTGGTCTCATGAGGCTTCAACTGCCTTGAAGCATAAGCCACCACGTGCTTATCCTGCATCAGTACATAGCCCAAACCCTGTAGTTATGCATCCGTGTACAAGGCAAACCTCTCGTTCTCCGAAGGGATCACCAGAATAGGTGTTGTAGTCAACCGGTGCTTCAACTCTTGGAAGCTCTGCTCACATGCCTCAGACCATAAAAACGGAACCCCTTTCTGAGTCAACTGCTTCAACGGCTTAGCGATCTTAGAGAAACCCTCGACAAAACGTCGGTAATAACCCGCTAAACCAAGGAAGCTACGGATCTCTGGCACAGATGTAGGCGCAGACCAATCCATCACTGCCTCCACCTTCCTGGGATCCACAGATATCCCATCACTAGAGATCACATGCCCCAAAAACACTACGCTGCTCAACCAAAATTCACACTTGCTCAGCTTGGCGTACAACTGATTGTCCCTAAGAATCTGGAGCACTGTCCTCAAATGATTCTTGTGTTCTTCCTCACTCCGAGAATAATTAAGTATATCGTCAATAAATACTATGACGAACGATCAAGGTACGGCTGGAATACTCGGTTCATCAAGCTCATAAAAATCGCCGGGGCGTTTGTCACTCCAAAGGGCATGACCAAAAACTCATAATGACCATAACGGGTCCGGGATGCTGTTTTCTGCACATCTTCCTCCCTTACTCGAATCTGATGGTACCCCGACCTCAAATCAATCTTACTGTACAACCTCGTGCCCTGCAACTGATCAAATAAGTCATCGATCCGCGGAAGAGGTACTTATTCTTCACTGTGGCCTTGTTCAATTGTCTGTAATCGATGCACAGACTCATCAATCCATCTTTCTTTTTCACAAATAATACAGGCGCACCCCAAGGCGATACGCTGGGGCGTATATAACCCTTATCAAGGAGTTCCTGAAGCTGCTCTTTCAACTATCTTAATTCTGTCGGTGCCATCCTGTATGGGGCATGAGAAATAGCGGATGTTCCCGGTAGCAATTCAATCCCAAACTCGACTTCCCTAACCGATGGGAATCCGGGAATACATCGGCAAACTCGGCGACAATGGGTATATCTTCGACTCTTAACTCTTCCTTCTTTCCGACAATGTCAATGGCATAAATAAGAAAACCCATATGCCCACGTTCCAATAACTGAGTCCTCTTTATGGCCGATATTAATGGGATTCTTGAGCGGGAACCAACCCCATAAAAAGTCAACTGAACCCCCAAATCAGATCTGAACCGCACTGTTCTCTGTCTGCAGTCCACCACTGCCTGATATCTGTTCAGCACATCAATACCCACAATGCAGTCGAAGTCTGACATTCCCAGAACAATCAAATCTGACTTCAACTCGTTGCCCTCAAAATAAATGAGGCCGTCAACTACGAACCAATCAGCAATCATACTCTTTCCAGCGGGTGTCAAAACCACAAGAGGCGTGGGTGACGGAGACGTGCATATACGGTGCCTCTCCACAAAACTTGTCGACACAAAGGAGTGTGACGCATCTGTGTCTATCAAAATAAAAGCAGGGTGCGTAAATAAATGACACGTACCCGTTATCACTTCCTCTGGAGCCGCTGTAGCCTGATCTATGGTCAGAACGTACACTTGTCCTTGAGGTGGCCCCAACGGCTGACCTCCCAATGGTCTTGGTACAAACGGTGGTCTTTGTTGAACTGCCCTGTCTAAAGGTCTCCCCGTAGTATTCCGTGGCCCTCCCCGGTTAGGACAATTCCGAGCCAAATGACCATGTTTACCACATTCATAACAAGCGGAGCATCTTTTCACTGAATGGGGTCCTCCGTACAGAAAACACTTAACTTTCCCAAAACTGCCAGCTGGAGACTGTCCCCTATGAGGCGGGGCATCACTTCCACGATTTCCCCTTCCACGAGTATCCGACCATCTTCCACTACTGGAAGCTGATGAGTTCCCCCTTGGCTTAAAATGGTCGCCCCTTGGTTTCAAGTGTTCAGGGGTCGATCTCTGGGGTGGTGCTGGAGGTGGTGCTACAGTCAGATATGCACCTACTCCTGTTGCGTAAAATCCCTTACCGCAAGCGCACGGTAGTCAAGTTTTAGTATAAAAAGATGTCGAACCCACAGAGATTGATTAAATAGTTAAATCTAAGTACTGAATTAAAATAATCTTTGCTTTATTTAGAGAATCGAATAGTTGAGTGTTATGCGAATAATAAAAATTAATTAACTAACGATGACCAAATACTGAGTTGAAAAGAAATCAGTTGGAGACGAATCTAGGAGTAGGATTTCACTTGTTCATCCACTACACTTATCATTCCTCGATTTCCATTTTATGGATTTCCTAGTTTACTAGCCGAGAATTCTTATTTGTTTCTACTCCCCCTCCCGGGTGTTAAGCAGAAGTAATTATCTAACATTAATCTTGATATTCCTATCTAAGATTAATTATCAAACAATTGTAAAAGCGCAGTAATTCCTTTGACGACTTCTATGGAGTTATAGGCCTTCCGAACAATATAACTACCACGATACGAATTCCTTCTTTCCTATTCACAACCCCCTCTCCCGAGTGATAGATCAAGAATATAGAATCATTCAATCCATGGCCAGTAGATTAAAAGCATTAAGAACAGGAAAACATAAATAAACCATACGGAAATCCAAATAAACTTCAATCAATTCATAATAAGCGTAGTTTCAAAACAAGCTACATCGTCTCCTAGAAAATAAAATTAGCTCATGCTAGAAGTATTTAAACGCATAGACATGTTTAAATAACCCATAAAAATTGCTAAAAGTTTAGAGATACAAAACGAATTGGACGCTATTCTTCGATCTCCGATGAACGCCGCCGTCTCGTGATGAATTCTCTACTTTTTGCTCCGAGCCGTCGTCGTTATTTTTCTCCGTTCTTCAACCCTAGCCTCCTTCTCTCTATGAACGTGTGTAAGTCTGAATATCCTTTTGAAAATCCTCCTCCAAAACCTTTAAAAGTCCCGTGCAATCAAATAAGGGAAGTCTCCAAAATTACCAAAATTCCATTGGCGTAATTACGCCTCCGAAGTGGCGTAATTACGCCTGTCGACGTGTCTAAAGAACAGGCTTCCCGCGTAACTGGCGTAATTACGCCTGAAAACAGGCGTAGTTACGCCTGAACAAAATCTCAAAGCCGTGGGTTAGGCGTAGCTACGCCTGACTCAGGCGTAATTACGCCTAATAAAATCGTTTAAAAGCTCAAATGCCGTAAGCTAGGCGTAGTTACGCCTCCAAATAGGCGTAGTTACGCCTGTTGCAATGTTTGAAAGTGTAGATTTTTTACTTCAATTCATCCGTTCTTTCCGTCATTTGCACCCTTTTAGTCCACAAAACATGTAATTACCTGGATTCCTGCAAAACAACACAGAACAAAACCAAAAGCGTAATTCTGATCGAAAACTAACACTAAAACATGCAAAATAAGAAGAAATATAAGTGTATAAAATACACTTATCAAACCCCATAAACTTAAACTTTTGCTAGTCCCGAGCAAAACAACACGGAAACAAAACAAAAACAAATCAAAACTAAACTGACACGAAAAGACACACAAAACAAAGTTGTAAAACATTCCAATTGTGTAGGCCTCAGAAGTATTCAGACATGCATATCATTTTCTCAAGAATTCTCACGTGTGTGTGTGCTACCATTTCCATGTAATCATTAAAGCAATCTTAACTCACACAAATCAATAGGACTTTGCAAGGTATAGGTTCAAATTGCATTGTTCAAAAACAGAGTGTATTTTGATGAATGCTAACAATGCATCAAGACTAGGTAATGAGATGCTCATATGTGAATGTCAAAACCATGTTTATTACAAGTGTTTCTCGAGTGTCATAGGTTCACTATTCATAACCTTCTCCACTAGTATATTAGACAAATGTGGCTTGGTCAATAGGTCTTAATAAGCTTGTAACGTTAGGCTTTGGCTCATGGCTTCAATAAAAGGAAAGGTATTCAAAGCAAGAGAGTAAGTTGAAATTATAATCAATTTGCGCATTCTCATCCCGCTTTCGACTCCTTCTATTGATGATTCATCAATTTTCTTTTCATTTCAATTCATCCTCTTTTCTCATCCTCCTCATCATTATTCACCTCATTATTTTTCTCTTTTTTTTTTTTTTTTCTTTTCATCGTTACTCCACTTCTCATTTTCAATTAAGATCATAGGAGTTATTTGAACTTTTAAAGCGCAATAGAAGCTTACTCCCTTGAGGGTAGGAAATAGTGTATAAGCTTTAGCAAGGTGGTCAATGTGGGATTTTGAAATGATGCCGAATGGGGGTTATTATGTGCCTAAGCACATGCCATTCGATTTTCAATAAAAGCTCAAAAGGGTAACTACAGATTAAAATGATGTATTTTGGTGGCTTCAAAGGCTCAAACGATGAAAAAAATTGCCTAAATCATTCCTAAGCCACATATGTCTGTATTTCGCCTCAAAGATTACTATAGTAAGTTCTATACTACTCTCAATTCACAAATAACTTACATGATTTGACCAATGTGCTCAGTTGCATCTGAAAACCATGGTAATATCAGAGAAAATTTGAATGAGATTCTAAAAGATATTGCAAACAATTCAATCCTAATTCTTTTACATTTAAGCTCAAAAGGGCTACTATGGCAATTTTCTATGAAAGAATCAAGGCCCAAATTATCAAGAATTGCCTATATCATTTTTGTGTTCGTTTAAATCATCATTGATTAATCAAATGGTCATGGGTTCTAGTGCAAGAATATGTGAGAACTCAAGAGCAACATGAAAACATGAAAATTTTTAAAATTTTCCACAAATCAACTCAAATTTTTTTTTTTCATCATTGGCCTCAATTGACTCGTAATACAACTTATGACACTCACAACTCAACAGACTCTAAATCAAGACAAAACCAATCAAAATAAGGAAAACAAACACACAAAAGCAACAAGAATCCAAGTAGTTTGAATAGTTCAAAGTACCCCCCTAAACTTAGAAATGTGTATTGTCCTCAATGCATATACATGAAGAAATAAATAGAACGATGCACATACCTAAGCGATGACCGTCAGTGGTCATCGTCATCCATATCGTCGGGGGGCGGTTGTGGAAAAGGTGCTGGCTGGAAAGTCGGCGGCAACCCTTAGATGAAGAATTTTCGATTTGGTTGGCTAAGCTAGACCACTTTGTTGCAACCCCCCTAAACTTGCTTCCTTGCACCAGTAGACTCCAAAAACCTGCAATTAATCGATAAAAATATTGACTTTAGAGGTGGGATAGCTTAATTAAGAGAGATTGAAGAGAAAAAATCGGAATTGAAAATTTGAGGGGAAGAGGACTAAAAATACGCGAGGCGTAATTACGCCGCTGGAGAGGCGTAATTACGCCTCGCCTACGGCTTTGAAATTTTTTTAAAAAAATGGTAGGCGTAACTACGCCGAAAACAGGCGTAGTTACGCCTACGCTACGGCATTTTAAAATTTTCTGAAATTTGACAGGCGTAATTACGCCACAAAGAGGCGTAGTTACGCCTGTCCTACGACATCTCAAACAAGGCGTAATTAGGCCATCATCCTTTTTTTTTTTTTTTTAAATAAAATAAAATAAGGATACAGGATTCGGGTTGCCTCCCGAAAAGCGCTTAGTTTATAGTCCTCGGCCCGACTGTCTTCCATCCATTCACTTAGGCTCGCTCAGGTGAACCTCGTCCACGTCTCTTACTTCTTCCCCAAAATAATGCTTCAAACGCTGCCCATTTGCTTGAAATGTGTGACCGTCATCGCATTTCAGTTCAATTGCTACATATGGGGTCACTTTCTCAATGGTGAACGGCCCAGACCATCGTGACTTCAACTTTCCTGGAAATAGTCGGAGACGAGAGTTATATAGTAGCACTTTCTGACCAGGAATAAACTCTCTTCTCACGATTTGCTTGTCATGCCAATTCTTCGTTCGCTCCTTGTAGAGCTTAGCATTTTCGTACGCTTCATTACGAAACTCATCCATCTCAGTGAGATGTAGCAACCGTTGCTCACCAGCAGCCTTCAAATCAAAGTTCAGCTTCTTTATGGCCCAGAAAGCCCGATGTTCCAACTCAACCGGTAAGTGGCATGCTTTCCCAAAGACTAGACGATATGGGGACATCCCTATGGGAGTTTTGAATGCAGTTCGGTATTCCCATAATGCATCATCCAATTTCAGAGCCCAATCCTTCCGGTTAATACTGACAGTCTTTTCAAGAATTAGCTTAATTTCTCGGTTAGAAATTTCGGCTTGGCCATTAGTCTGTGGATGATAAGCCAATGCAACCTTATGCCTCACAGTGTATTTCGTCATCAAAGCACTTAAGATCTTGTTACAGAAGTGGGTCCCTTCATCACTGACAATCGATCTCGGAGTACCAAACCGTGTAAAGATGTTCTTTTGCATGCACTTGACCACGACCTGAGCGTCATTAGTCGATGTGGCAATCGCTTCAACCCACTTAGAAACATAGTCCACTGCTAGCAGAATATATGACTGCCCACAAGATGGTGGGAAGGGGCCCATGAAATCCATACCCCATACATCGAAGATTTCTAATTCCAAGATATTTGTCAACGCATCTCATGACGTTTAGAAATATTACCAATGCGCTGACAACAATCACACGTCTTCACCAAAGTATAACTGTCGCGATGTAGTTCTGGCCAATAGAAACCCGATTGAAGCACTTTTGCTGCTGTCCTTGCTGCTCCAAAATGTCCTCCATAAGGTCTGGAGTGACACTTTTCAAGAATCTCTCTTGATTCCTCCTCAGTTACGCATCTCCGGACAATTTGGTCTGCACAGCGTCTGAATACATACGGTTCATCCCAGTAATAATTCTTCACATCATGAAAGAACTTCTTCCTTTGCTGATAAGTGAGGTCTGGAGGCAATATACCACACGACAAATAATTAGCAAAATCAGCGAACCATGGAGTTTTAGTACATACCTCAAAGAGATGTTCATCAGGAAAGTTCTCTTGTATGACTCCATGATCCATTCGATCCTCCAACTCCAAACGAGATAAGTGATCTGCTACTTGATTTTCACTGCCCTTTTTATCCAAGATCTCGAAATCAAACTCTTGTAGCAACAAGATCCATCGAATCAACAGGGGTTTCGCATCCTTCTTGGCAAAAAGATAACGAATCGCTGCATGATCTGTGTAAACTATGACCTTTGTCCCGATCAGATATGCTCTAAACTTGTCGAATGCATACACCACAGCTAGCATCTCTTTCTCGGTGGTCGTGTAATTCTGTTGGGCTCCATCAAGAGTTCTACTTGCATAGTAGATCGCCCTAAAAATCTTGTCTCTCTTTTGCCCCAAAACTGCTCCCACAGCATAGTCGCTGGCATCACACATTAAAACAAATGGCTCCTTCCAATCCGGCACTATGATGATTGGTGCAGATATAAGTGCTTTCTTTAACCTGTTAAATGCCTGCAAACACAAATCATCAAAGACAAAAGGTGAGTCTTTTTCTAACAAATTACACAAAGGCTTAGCTATTTTAGAAAAATCTTTAATAAAACGTCGATAAAACCCGGCATGTCCAAGGAAGCTCCTAATAGCCTTCTCATTGTTCGGAGGTGGAAGCTTCTCAATTGCAACCACTTTTGCTCTATCCACTTCAAGTCCTTGAGATGACACCTTATGGCCAAGGACAATACCCTCTTGCACCATAAAGTGACATTTCTCCCAATTTAACACGAGGTTCTTTTCTTGGCAGCGCTGTAACACAAGAGATAGGTTATGCAAACAATGGTCAAAAGAGGAACCAAATACCGAAAAGTCGTCCATGAAGACTTCAACGATCTCCTCCACCATATCTGAAAATATCGCCATCATGCACCGTTGAAAGGTAGCAGGTGCGTTGCATAAACCAAAAGGCATTCTTCGAAACGCAAAGGTGCCATATGGACAGGTAAACGTTGTCTTCTCTTGATCCTCGGGGTCTATGGCAATTTGATTGTATCCTGAATAGCCATCTAAGAAACAGTAATAACAATAACCGGCTAACCTGTCAAGCATCTGATCGATAAATGGAAGAGGGAAGTGGTCCTTCCTTGTGGCCTGGTTGAGTTTCCTATAGTCAATGCAAACTCGCCACCCCGTCACAGTTCGAGTTGAGATCAACTCATTATTTTCATTTCTTACCACTGTCATACCTCCTTTCTTTGGCACAACCTGTACTGGGGAAACCCATGTACTATCTGAAATAGCATAAATAATCCCAGCATTTAACAATTTAAGCACTTCTGCTTTTACTACCTCCTTCATTGCTGGATTTAACCGCCTTTGATGATCAATGGAGGGAACGAAGGAATCCTCCATAAGAATTTTATGCATGCACAAAGACGGGCTTATCCCCTTGATATCAGAAATCGACCAACCCAAAGCAGATTTATATGTCCTCAATACACGTAATAATTTATCCTTCTCTAAAGAACAAAGAGATGAAGATATAATTACCGGGTATGTCGAATTCTCACCCAAGAATGCATAAGTAAGGTGGGCCGGTAGTTCTTTCAGTTCCGAGCTCGCCTTCGTATCTTCTTTGACTGATGTATCTCGTACATCTTCCGATTTTCCAGCAGTGTTGTTCTCCTTAGGCAAGCTCTTAAGTGCTTCTACTTGCTCAGCAAGATCAGGTTCAGTTGCATCCACTTTCATAATAGAGTTGACCATGCAATTCTCCAATGGATCCTCCGGTGTTGCTCCTACTTCAAAGTTATGCACACATGAGTCAATAACATCCAAAAACTTGCAAGTACTTACCTCGCCAGGTCCCTTGAGAGCCTTGTAAATATTGAACATGACTTCTTCTCCTCCAACTCTCAAGGATAATTCTCCTCTTTGGACATCGATAAGTGCCCTGCCTGTTGCTAAGAATGGTCTCCCCAAAATTAATGGAACATCTCCATCTTCCTCCATGTCTAGAACCACAAAATCTGCAGGGAAAATAAATTTGTCCACCTTCACAAGCACATCTTCAATTATCCCTCTAGGATATGTGAGAGACCTATCCGCCAATTGCAATGTGATTGTAGTAGGCTTTACTTCACCAAGCCCTAAACTCCTGAAAACAGATAAAGGCATTAAATTAATACTCGCACCTAAATCACATAATGCCCTATTAAATGTAGAACTACCAATAATACAAGGAATAGTAAAACTCCCTGGATCTTTCAATTTTTGTGGTAGCTTCTTTTGGAGGATTGCACTACATTCTTCTGTGAGATTTACGGTTTCAAATTCCTCAAGCTTCCTCTTTCGTGCCATTATATCCTTCATAAACTTTGTATAATTAGGCATTTGTTGCAACGCCTCGGCAAAAGGAATATTTATGTGGATTTTCTTGAAAATCTCCAAGAATTTGGCAAACTGGTCATCTATAGCCTTTTTCCGGAAACGTTGAGGATATGGAAGTGCTGTACATAGGAAGCTTTTCCGGTAATGTGGCTTGCTTCTCCTTTTCAACTTCTTTAGGGGTTTCAACCTGAATTTGAGTCTCCTCAACAGATGGCTCATCAACATGTGTTGGTTCTACATCCCCAAGTTCCTTACCACTTCTCAATGACACGGCCTTACACTGCTCCCTTGGGTTCACTTTGGTGTTGCTAGGAAATGATCCTCTTTGTTGGTTGTTCATGGCATTAGCAAGCTGCCCAATTTGCACCTCAAGAGATTTCATTGTAGCACCCATGTTGTTCATGTGACCCTCAATCGTATCAAGCCTCTACTCATTCTTCTCAAGCCTCAATTTTGAACTTTGAACAAAAGTATTCACCAAATCTTCAAGTGAAGGTTTACCTTCATTCTTTTGTGGAGCATATCCAGATGGTGGATTCAGAGCACTATTGTTGTTGGCATATGAGAGTCTATCATTGTTGTGGAACCCTTGTTGATACGGATTGCTTCGGTAGTTATTATTGTTGTTGGGATACCGATTGTTTATGAACTAAACGTGCTCTTGCTCTGCTTCCCTTGACAACTCCATTCCAGCTGCAGCGGCGGCTAATTCAATAGTGGGTTGTGCTCCTTGCTTGGTCAGAGCTGCTACCTGCGTGGTTAGTGCAGACAGTTGTGCAGTAAGAGTACTAAAATGATCAACCTCCTACATACCTATGGGTTTCCTTGCCATGGCTCGCTCACTGGGCCACTGGAAGCTGTTAGCCGACATCTCCTCAAGTAATTCAAAGGCAGCATCTGCAGTCTTAAGTGTTCCTCCTGCTGCAGCATCCACAATGATCCTAGTTGGTCCATTCAACCCATTGTAATAACTCAATAAATCCTTGAATCGCTCCCATGCCTCGTATAGTTGTTCAGAATCAATTTGTCTGAACGTACTGATTTCAGTTCTCAGTTGAGCTGACTTAGCTGGTGGGAAGAACTTCGAGAGAAATTTCGATGCCATTTCCGCCCATGTGTTAATAACATTATTTGGAAGAGATTGTTTCCAACTCCTTGCATGGTCCCAAAGAGAGAAAGGGAACAATCGCAGTCTCACAGTATCTTCTGGAACACAATTCATCTTCACAGTATCAGCTATCTCCAAAAATATCCTCAAATGCAAGTTGGGGTCTTCAACAGGGGACCCACCAAACTGATTTTGTTGCACCATACTTATCAATGCCGGCTTAAGTTCAAAGTTGTTGGCATTGATAGTCTGGCGAGCTATCCCAGAGTAATTGTTGTTGACCAAAGGTTTGAAATAATCTCTGATCACCCTTTGAGGTTCAACAAGTTGTGGAGGTGGTTCGTTGTTGTCTCTATTTGCAGCCATTTCTATCAATTCCTCCCTTCTCGTTTTTCTCAGTCTTCTTGCAGTTCTCTCGATCTCCGGATCAAACAGCAACGATTCAGGAGTAGTGTACTTTCGCATGCACTGCAAAATTCAGAAAAGACAAAAAATCACTCCAAAATAAAAGGAATATAAGCTCTAAATTAAAACCAAGATTAATTGGTACAGTATCAGATTGTACTAAATAAATCAATCCCCGGCAACGGCGCCAAAAACTTGTTGCGTAAAATCCCTTACCGCAAGCGCACGGTAGTCAAGTTTTAGTATAAAAAGATGTCGAACCCACAGAGATTGATTAAATAGTTAAATCTAAGTACTGAATTAAAATAATCTTTGCTTTATTAGAGAATCGAATAGTTGAGTGTTATGCGAATAATAAAAATTAATTAACTAACGATGACCAAATACTGAGTTGAAAAGAAATCAATTGGAGACGAATCTAGGAGTACGATTTCACTTGTTCATCCACTACACTTATCATTCCTCGATTTCCATTTTATGGATTTCCTAGTTTACTAGCCGAGAATTCTTATTTGTTTCTACTCCACCTCCCGGGTGTTAAGCAGAAGTAATTATCTAACATTAATCTTGATATTCCTATCTAAGATTAATTATCAAACAATTGTAAAAGCGCAGTAATTCCTTTGACGACTTCTATGGAGTTATAGGCCTTCCGAACAATATAACTACCACGATAAGAATTCCTTCTTTCCTATTCACAACCCCCTCTCCCGAGTGATAGATCACGAATATAGAATCATTCAATCCATGGCCAGTAGATTAAAAGCATTAAGAACAGGAAAACATAAATAAACCATACGGAAATCCAAATAAACTTCAATCAATTCATAATAAGCGTAGTTTCAAAACAAGCTACATCGTCTCCTAGAAAATAAAATTAGCTCATGCTAGAAGTATTTAAACACATAGACATGTTTAAATAACCCATAAAAATTGCTAAAAGTTTAGAGATACAAAACGAATTGGACGCTATTCTTCGATCTCCGATGAACGCCGCCGTCTCGTGATGAATTCTCTACTTTTTGCTCCGAGCCGTCGTCGTTATTTTTCTCCGTTCTTCAACCCTAGCCTCCTTCTCTCTATGAACGTGTGTAAGTCTGAATATCCTTTTGAAAATCCTCCTCCAAAACCTTTAAAAGTCCCGTGCAATCAAATAAGGGAAGTCTCCAAAATTACCAAAATTCCATTGGCGTAATTACGCGTCCGAAGTGGCGTAATTACGCTTGTCGACGTGTCTAAAGAACAGGCTTCCCGCGTGACTGGCGTAATTACGCCTGAAAACAGGCGTAGTTACGCCTGAACAAAATCTCAAAGCCGTGGGTTAGGCGTAGCTACGCCTGACTGAGCCGTAATTACGCCTAATAAAATCGTTTAAAAGCTCAAATGCCGTAAGCTAGGCGTAGTTACGCCTCCAAATAGGCGTAGTTACGCCTGTTAAATTGTTTGAAAGTGTAGATTTTTGACTTCAATTCATCCGTTCTTTCCGTCATTTGCACCCTTTTAGTCCACAAAACATGTAATTACCTGGATTCCTGCAAAACAACACAGAACAAAACCAAAAGCGTAATTCTGATCGAAAACTAACACTAAACCATGCAAAATAAGAAGAAATATAATTGTATAAAATACACTTATCAACTCCCAATTCTGCCTGATCAGCCCGTGCAAGGGCGTCATCAAAACAAGTAGGACCATAAGTGATCACCCTATCATACAACTCCGTCCTCAAGCCCTTCATGAAGTTCCTCATCTTCGCTTGAGAACTGGTGGCGATATGAGGTACATATCTAAGTAAAGAACAGTAGTGGAGAGCATAGTCTGACACCGGCATAGTACCTTGCTTTAAATTAGTAAACTCATCCTCTTTAGCCTGACGTGCAGCAGCTGAGAAGTATCGGGTCAGAAATCGAGTTCTAAACAATTTCCAATTTATTTCCTGACCTTGAGCCTCCTGTTCAATCACTGTGGTCTTCCACCACATCAGCGCCTTTTTGGCCAATTGGAACTCTACTAGCTTATCCAGGCGGTCTTTGCACACGGGGCTGCTACAAATATCTGTTCTATCCTTTCCAACCATTCCTCGGCCCGTTCCCCTGTTTCAGTCTCTTCAAATGTCGGGGGTCGATATGCTAGAAATTGAGTCAAACTCAGTTCTCCCGGCAATAACTGCTGTTTGGACGGCTCTTCTCCCAATGCTGGCGGTGGTAGGGGATTTGTACGCCCAACACTTGCATTGACGTGTATTAACCCCTGTCATTAGTGCATACGATCATGTTATTAAGGGGAAAAGTGATTACATGCAACTCTAGCATGAGTACCATCTATAAAATTCATTTACATTAATCGTATAATGTCTATACTTTCCCAACACATTCCATAAAAACATGTCATGCACCTTTAAACATACACTAACATGTTCTCAGTTCATTTAGCAATTCCATATTTAATTGCATGCAAACCATGAATGAACAGAGAAAGCCGTAGTCCATTTATACATCCCATATACACGTAAAATGTACTCACATAAGAGCACCCAAAGGAATGAGCGTGTATCTAATGTATAAAATAGTCTACCATATACTGTTACTGGCACTTCAATCCTGGAAGTACCTCCCAAGCACAGCTCGATCTCAACTCTGGATCTATGCACTTGTTCAACCAGCTCTGGTATCTCGATCCTGGAAGTACCTCAATCAACAGCCCGAGCTCGACTCCAAAGCTGCTGCTACACCTGTATCACCTGCCCCAACAGAGACAACCCCCACACGGGGTGAGCATACCAACACCACCAATCCAATAATATAATATTGCAGTTCATAATTTACAACATGTAAATGCTATCAAATATAAAAGATACTCCCTGGATGGCATCATCCTCATCCGGGATCCCTTGTACTGTCCCTGTTCTCAAATAGCTGAAACCATCAAATTCCCAAATGCCAGTTAATCATTACATTGATTAACGAATTCACTTGCTACATACCGACATTATATCAATAATATCAAATCATTAAATAATGATCACAATATTCCATATATCTCTTTTATGGTTCAACAGTTCTATTTCATGGCTCGCTCTACAATAGCGGCATTTCAGTCTCACGCATGCTCAACAGCAGTGGCGTCACAACCGATGTTCGCTCAAAGGCGACCACATCTAATCATTGCTCGCTCAAAAGCGGAACCCTGCAATTCCCAATGCATAGACATCCATTTGTAGCAATTATCATTAGCCATGTATTTCAATATCCGTTAATATCCGTTTATTGCTAAAATCATGTATCAGACATTTCCATATACCTTGATTGCAATACAGCGTGTCATGCACTCAACAATTGCATTTAAAAATAAAGGGCTATGCTCGTACGTTATACGTAACTTAAGTCTCCGTAATCCAAGCCGAACCTTGCTTGAGTTCCATACCTCGAGAAATATGTGCTAAAACACATAAACAACTCACAATCAAGAATAAGCATGCGATCACGTGCCCACGCACGTTAGTAACCTCGAAACCCATCGTCAATCCATGACGATTACCAAAATAGAAGCCCCCCGGCTAAGCATGCATAATACCCAAAATAACCCATTTTACAAGTTTAATAGGTAGCCAAAAACCCAACCAAAAATTCCGTTAAATAAACTTGGCTCCAACCAAACCATTTTAAAAGTCTAACATTCCCATTGGAATGTGAACAACACTCCGGAAGTCGGCCCTTTAGACCTCGGTTCCAAAATCCCAACATTTTCCAACATTTTTGAAAAATTCATATAGGTGAATAGTGCCGCGATCGATCGCCACAACCTTGCAATCGATCGGCAATACCTACTGCCCAAAAAATAAAAGGGCGCGATCGATCGCCACATCTCGCGATCGATCGGTGACACCCTCGCGATCGATCGGTGAGAGTTACCGATCGATCGGCGCACTGTACATCTTCCTTATTTTTCCAGTAGCTTTTCTCGATCGATCGGCGCCTCGCCAAGATCGATCGCGGACTGCGATTTTCCGAAAAACTCGAGCTTTAATGGTGTTTTTGGTGTCTAAACTCAAAACCAACACCCCCAACTTCCTCAACACATCCATAACACCATTTAAGACCATTTGAAACACTAAAAACTCCAATTGGAATTTTAACAAAAAATCCCCAAATTCTATAACCAACCCAAAACCCAATCATACAACACAAAACCACAATCAAATTGAAGCCAAAAGAGAGGAGAAGAAGATTACCTATCTTTCTTCAAGAAATCCGGCCCCTAAATCGAGTTCCATCGATTTTTGCTTCAAAGGGGAAAAGGGAAAGGGTTTGGGGTGAGAGAGAGGAGAGGAGAGAAATGGATTCCAAATGACGGAATCCCGAGTCCAACTGGTATATATAGTAAAAATGCCCCCAAATACCAATACCTCCACAAATACATCATGATTCATTAAAAATCATCTGTTTTCAAAAACTCTCTCTCTAACAGCAAAACCCCAGACTGGCCCCAACATAAGGCACCCCGGACACCAAGTCCCACTAGAAACCAATTCATTGGTTTTTCACCAAAATGAGAATACGATATCAACCTTTGGGTCCAACGACCCAAAATGCCCGATTTAACAACCTCGGGAGTCCCATAACCGCAATTAATTTCTATATGCCACAATTAAAAATCCAACAAGGATTATTACCACACCGGGATTAACACCATTAATCCCCGGACATCACACTTATTGCATCACCTATGTCGATATTTGCTGCCATACTGCAACACAAGGGTTAACAATGACACCAAAAGCAGTTCACATAATACATCGTTAGAAAACATGAGTAACAATGACCACAACAGTTAGTATAACATTTATATACTCATAATGCACTAAACATGTATAAAAGAGTACCTAGCCAACATATTGCTAAGGCTACCCTTCGCTCATTCCCGGGTTCTCTAACCCCTGCTCTGATATCACTAATGTAAGGCCTCTCTACCTTAACAGTGTAATAAGGAAGTAAACAGGGCTAAACATGCATTAAAGATAAGGTATGGTTCCAGTTGTAGCCTTGAACTTAACAGGATTATAGGCCAAAATAAAACTTCAAAAGCTAATTAATTACATTCCATCAATGTGTTAACGCTATAGATTTACACTACTCTAGAGTAAAGACTATACAAAATTCTGTATCCTAATTTGCAATGCTCCTCGAAGCTCACTGTCTCAACCCGGCCCATAGCCCTCCAAATCCAAAAGGTGTACCTACAGGGACAACTCACCATGAGCATATACATCACCGTTCAACACAATTCAACATAATAATATAAATAAGCGCATGAGACGATTAATAGATATGCTCCCTGATTTAACACATTAGCACATTTTCATTGTTGTTCCTGTTTCATAAACTCATGCACAAAATCATTAGTTCACAACATAGTGATCGATACCACGTACCAATTATAATCACAATATTCCACATTAATCACTTAGAATTGTGACTGTTCCGGTCCCAATACAACAGCAGAATTTTAGGACCCCTCGCTTCGACATATAGCGGCATCATATGATATCCCTCGCTTCGACAATGACAGCGGCATGTACCTCGCTTAGACATGACAGCGGCAAATATCATACTATCATCGCTTCATATGACAGCGGCAAGTACCTCCCTCGCTAAAAAATAAAGGCTACCGGAACATTCATCAATTTTCACACAATAATCAAACACAATAGTTGATCCCATTATCATGATATAACACTATCATTTCACATATTCCATCACATGTAAGGACTCACTATCCATGATATACATAATCAAAAGCCTAACACATTTTACCGTCCGATGCCCGTACGTCTCACTACGTACCTTAGTCTCAAAAGTGGAGAAGTTGAATAACTTTATCTCCTTGACGTTGTTGGTACCTGGGATGGTTCTACACAACCATACAAATCAATATTAGAAGCCAATTATAGTCCAATAACCAAAAATTCCATAAAATAATCAAAATCACACATTTGTGTGTCTCGCGATCGATCGCCAAGATGTCATGATCGATCGCGAGATCACACTGTCCGATGCTGAAAAATTTGGCCTTCGGCGATCGATCGCCAGCCTCACCGATCGATCGCCCAAAAGTGGCGATCGATCGCCAAAGGCTTCTGGAGCCTACTGTTGGCTCGCGATCGATCGCCAAAAATGGGCGATCGATCGTGTAAGGATCCTAGTTCCTTAAGTGCGGATTAAGGCATAATTAGAGCTAATATAAATCATCAGAGTGAAATAATCGTGTTGAGTTTATGAGCTTTAAGAATTACATGCCAAAATAAGGACTAACAATGGATTAGTTACATTCCCAATCTAAATAAATGTTATCAATTATAGCTTTACACTACTCCTAGAGTAGATACTATACAAAATTAATCCAGTCATTCCTTCCTCAAAAGAATTCTTCACAAGCTCACCACCTCAACCCGTTCTAGCCCCTTTTTCATCATGCCAAAAAGTACCTACAAGGACAACCCCCAAACATGAGCATATAATAATTCATATACAACACAATATGAATATAAAGCGTAAATGCATAATCATAATAAAACACTTCCTGTTTTTCCCATGCATTTTAAACGCTTCCCGTTTGGTTGTCCCTATACCATAACTCATGAGTATAATCAATAGATTATTTAATGGTCTACACATGTCATGACATAATACCATTTCATCAACCCAAATACCAATCACCAATCCCTAGTCTGTCCATCACAATGTATTTTAATGCCCCTCGCTTATTTACATATAGGCGGCATAGAATAACCTCGCTTCAATGGACATGCGGCGCTCCCACCCCTCGCTTCACATTGAGCGGCAAATATTCTTTATTCGCCCTATATGACAACCACGCTCAAATGTGACATGCGGCGCTCCCACCCCTCGCTTCACATTTAGCGGCAACAATCAAATAGCGGCAAGCATTAAAATCATCAAGGGATGACCACGACTCATGGGATGTGCACCAATAATCATATGCATATACAATCATCATGCATAATCCAACATGTATTTGCATCCACAATGCATAATCTCATATATACTCGCATCCAGAATGCATAAAAAATGAGTATATTAGATACATGTACCGTTGGGTGCCCGTACGTCTTCTACGTTACTTTCCAAAAGTGGAATTGATATGGCTTCACTTCCTTGGTTGCGTTGCCACCTGGGATGGTTCTACACAATCACACAACCCCATATTAGAAGCCAAATAATAGTCAAATACCAAAATTCCATCAATCATGCGAAGGAAATAATTTTCAGCAAAAACGCTCTACCGATCGATCGGTCACCCCTTACCGATCGATCGGTAACTATTCATAATTTCCATTTTAAGCTACGGCTTTTACCGATCGATCGGTCCAAGATACCGATCGATCCCTAGCCATCCACCGATCGATCGGTCGCTTTTACCGATCGATCGGTAAGCAGAGAATTTCACCCCTCGCTTCGCACTTGCACCGATCGATCGTTGCCCTGCTACCGATCGATCGGTCGCCGCGACATTTTCGGGCAAACTCCATTTTTTTGGCACAAAACTACCAAATAACCCAATACATCTTAAACCAAAGACATCCCAACAACATATCATCACAAAAACCTCATAAATCCAACATTTAACCAAAACCACAACAACCCAAAACAAACCCATTTCAAAACCCTTCAAAACCAATTCAAACTCAAATAAAACATTACAAAATCAACAATGAGGTATCCATACCTCTTGGGGACTTCAAATCTCCCAATAAACTCCACAAATCAAGGTTTTTGGAAGGATTCTCTTCACCCCTAAGCTCAAACTCGAAAATGAGGAGGGAAGGGTTTGTGGAAAGTGATTTTGGGGGATTTAGTAAAGTGTTTTGGTAAAGGTGGGGGTAGAGGTTTTAAAACAAGTCCAATTGTATCCCCACAACTAACATGATGTATTAAACATCCCAACATGATATTTAAAAGGCATTAATCCAAAATGCACCAAAATACCAAATAAACTCATGATTTCCAATTAATTGCTAACCATGGCAAATAAATCATGCTAATAGCAATTTTCCCAACATGCTCAACATGCACCCTGAAATGCGTCACTCTATCACGTGACTAAGCATTTCAACATGATAAATAAATCCAGCACATAATTAAGTACCACCATAATTAATCATATAAACATAATTAATGCCCAAATGCAATTAAATATTTCAGGGATATCACAACACTCCCCTACTTATAAGATTTCGTCCTCGAAATCACATGCACTTACCCCAAAGTGAAACTAAACATAATCACATACCAGAGAATAGTTCCGGGTAGTGCTGCACCATATGCCGCTCCATCTCCCACGTAGCCTCCTCGACACCCCTGCGATCCCACTGAACCTTGATCATAGGTATCACTTTGTTCCGAAGTCTACGGTCTTCTCGCTCCAGAATTCTAACAGGCCGCTCCACATAAGACACATCGGATTCCAACTGGACCTCGGAAGGCTGTAACACATGAGTTGGATCCGGCTCGTACTTCCGCAGCATCGATACATGAAACACATCATGTATTCCAGATAAAGAAGGTGGCAAAGCCAGTCGGTAAGCTAAGGTGCCAATGCGCTGCAAAATCTCGTACGGTCCAACATACCTCGGAGACAGTTTTCCGCGCATCCCAAATCGCACAACGCCTCTGAAAGGCGAGATCTTCAAGAAGACCTTATCTCCCAACTGAAATTCCAACGGTCTCCGCCGTTTATTCGCATAAGCTGCATGTCTGTCCTGGGCTGCTTTCATTTTCTGCCTAATCATCTTTATCTTTTCTTCCATTTCCCGGATCAACTCCGGTCCTCCGACCGATTTGCGGTCCAAATCATCCCAACACAAGGGTGATCTACACCGTCTGCCATATAGAGCTTCAAAAGGAGCCATCTTAATGCTCGCCTGGTAGCTGTTATTATAAGAGAACTCTACCAAGGCTACTGAATCTAGCCAAGAAACATCGAACTCCAATACACAAGCCCTCAACATGTCTTCGAGCGTTTGGATAGTACGCTCGGTCTGGCCATCCGTCTGAGGATGATAAGCAGTGCTCAATCTAACTTCAGTTCCCAAGGCTGACTGAAGACCTTCCCAAAAATGAGATGTGAATCGCGGATCTCGATCCGACACTATGGAAATGGGGATCCCATGCAATCTCACCACATCTCTAATATACAACTGCGCCATCCTCAAAAAGGTGAAAGTCATGCTATAGGGGATGAAATGAGCTACCTTAGTCAATCAATCCACAATCACCCAAATAGCATCAAAACCCGAAGCACTCCTTGGTAAGTGAGTCACGAAGTCCATGGAAATGTGTTCCCACTTCCACTTCGGTATCTCCAAGCTTCTCAACTCGCCGCCAGGTCTCTGCCTCTCTGCCTTAACCTGCTGGCAGATCAAGCGCCTCTTAACCAAAGCGACGACATCACACTTCATTCTTTTCCACCAAAACTGACCACGCAGATCTTTATACATCTTCTTCCCGCCTGGGTGGATGCTAAGTCTGCTACTATGAGCTCGCTCCAAGACCCCTCTACGCAACTCCGGCGTATTCGAAACCACCCAACGTGTAGGGTCTTCCTACCTTAATATCATTTAGTACACATAAATTGGACAGAACATGCATTTAAAACCTCTTATGGGTTCCGGTTGTAGCTTGAGCTAGGGAGATTACAGGCCAAAAATAATGTTTTCAAAGCTATTTAATTACATTCCCAATAAAGAATGTTATAGCTATAGATTTACACTACTCCTAGAGTAGAGACTATCAAAATCCTGCACCCTACGTTCATCATGCTCCCTTTAGCTCACTTCCTCAACCCGACCCTAGGCCCTTGGTCCAAAAGTGTACCTACAGGGATAACACATCATGAGCATACACATATTTACTTAACATTACATAAAAGCATACAATAATGCATAACATCCTAGTTAAGTAAAGGTTATTGGTCGTCCTTCGACTTCCCTTGTTATCCCTGGCTCTTATTCATATATTAGGGCGTCTTACCCCATTGTATGGTATCTTACCATATCATAATCATCGTGTGGCATCTTACCACGTGGGCATCTTACCCAATCATATGGCGTCTTACCATATTATAAACATTGCGTGGCATCTTACCACGTGGGCATCTTACCCAATCATATGGCGTCTTACCATATCATAAACATTGCGTGGCATCTTACCACGTGGGCATCTTACCCAATCATATGCTTTGGGTGGTGTCTCACCACATGGGCGTCTTACCCAACCATACACGTCGTATGACCTTATCATAAACTTCGTCATTATAGACGTCCTCATAAACATCGTTATCATAAACGTCATCTTAAGCATCATCATCATAACATCATCGTAAGTATCATCATCGTAACATCATCATAAGCATCATCATCATAACATCAACATATGCATCATCATCATAACATCATCTTAAACGTCATCATCGTAAACATCATCTTAAACATCATCATAATATGTAAGGGCATGGTTTACCGTCCGATGCTCGTACGTCTCTTACGTACCTTAATTCCCAAAAGTGGAGAATTTGGAGAGCTTTATCTCCTGGATGTTGTGGGCACCTGGGATGGTTCTACACAACCATACAAATTGATATTAGAGGCTAAACATCGTCCAATATCCAAAAATCCCACAAAAATATCAAAATCCACTCTTTTTACAGCTCGCGATCGATCGCCGCCCAGGCGCGATCGATCGCGAGACTACACTGGACGAGGGGGCAAAATTCCCTTCTTGGCGATCGATCGCCACTTTTGGCGCGATCGATCGCCAGGCTCGCCGATCGATCGCCCAAAAGTGGCGATCGATCGCCGAATGCCTCTGGCTGGTACTGGACGCTCGCGATCGATCGCCAAGAACGGGCGATCGATCGCCGAGTGCTGTACCTCGAATTTTCGCCATTAATGCTCATTTTCAAGCTCTTCCTCAAGCCACCCCAAAACCAAACTTCCATATAACATCAACAACATCATAACCCACTAAAACCCACATAAAACACTTCAAAAATCATACCCCAACCAAAAACAACACATACCCAAACAAACCCACATAAAACATCAAAACTTAACCCATATCAACACCAAACATCATAAAACTTGTAGGAATGGTTCCATACCTCTTGTAGGCTCCAAATCCTAACAAATATCACACAAACAAGGTTTTTGTGGAACTTTCCTTCTTCCTTTTTGGTGGATTTCGAAAATGGGTAGGGTTTGGGATTGGGAAGTGATTTTTGGGGGTTTTTAGTAAAGTGAAAGGTAAAGGGGTTAAAGTGATGGGTAGGGGATTTAAAAAGGGGGTTACTTTTACTTAATTAAAAATGTACCCCAAACTTAACATGATGTATAAAATACCCTACTTGGTATTTTAAAAGCATTTTACAACAATGCTCTAAACTTCATTTAATATCACATCTTCCTCATATTTGATAATTTAACACAATTAATCATGTTAACATCTTAATACCCCCAACACATAAATCCATGAAACCATGATCCAACATATAAACATAATTAATGTCCAAGTTACCATTAATTAATTTCGGGGCATCACACAACGGTTACCCAATCTCAAAGATCCGTCATTGGCCACTCTGAATTTCGTTGGTTGACCAAGATGCACTAAAGATAACCATCTCTGAACCTCATCATCTGACTTCTGAGCTCTCCTGATATTCTCATAAATATCTGGCTCAGCCAATAAGGTTGATACATACACTGGTGATGCATCTATGTCAAAACCATAGCCCAGATGGCAATAAGAGGTCATCATAGCCGACAAATGGATGACGTCCTCAGCAGAACTCCTCACTTTCCGGCTCAAGGCGTCTGCTGTCAAATTAGCCTTTCCAGGATGGTACTCAATTTCACAATCATAATCTTTGAGTAAGTCCATCCACCTTCTCTGCCTCATGTTCAGCTCCGCCTGAGTGAATAAAAACTTGAGGCTCTTGTGATCCGTGTAAATGGTAAACGAAGTACCATACAAGTAATGTCTCCAAATCTTCAGGGCGAAGATGATAGCCGCTAATTCCAAGTCATGGACTGGGTATCTAGTCTCATGCGGCTTCAACTGCCTCGACGCATAAGCCACCACATGCTTATCTTGCATCAGTACACACCCAAGGCCCTGAAGTGATGCATCGGTATACAAAACAAATCTGGAGTTTTCCGTAGGAATCACTAATACTGGCGCCGTCGTCAAACGGTGCTTCAACTCCTAGAAGCTCTCCTCACAAGCTTCTGACCAAAAGAATGGTACTCCCTTCTGGGTCAACTGTGTCAACGGCTTGGCGATCTTCGAAAACCCCTCGACAAAGCGTCGATAATAACCGGCCAAGCCAAGAAAACTCCGTATCTCAGGGACAGAAGTGGGGGCAGCCCACTCCATCACAGCCTCAATCTTCCTGGGATCCACTGATATCCCGCTGCTAGATATGACATGCCCCAGAAATACTACACTGCTCAACCAAAACTCACACTTGCTGAGCTTGGCATACAACTGGTGGTCTCTGAGAATCTGGAGCACTGTTCTCAAGTGTTTCACGTGCTCTTCCTCGCTCCGGGAGTAGATGAGAATGTCGTCGATGAATACAATGACAAACTGATCAAGATACGGCTGAAACACTCTCTTCATCAGACTCATAAAGACCGCTGGAGCATTCGTCACGCCGAACGGCATCACTAGGAACTCATATGTCCATATCGAGTCCGAAATGCTGTCTTCTGCACATCTTCCTCCCTGACTCGAATCTGGTGATATCCGGATCTCAAATCAATCTTGCTATAAAGTCTGGTACCTTGCAACTGATCAAACAAGTCATCAATCCTTGGGAGAGGATATTTGTTCTTTACTGTGGCTTTATTCAGTTGCCAGTAATCGATACACAACCGCATCGAACCGTCATTCTTCTTTACAAAAAGGACCGGTGCGCCCCATGGCGACATGCTCGGGCGTATATATCCTTTGTCAAGGAGATCCTGCAACTGCTCCTTCAATTCTCTCAACTCCGCCGGTGCCATCCTGTAAGGTGCACGAGAGATAGCGGATGTCCCCGGTAATAACTCGATCCCAAACTCAACTTCTCTAGCCGGTGGGAAACCTGGGATCTCTTCTGGGAATACATCAGCAAACTCTGCTACCACTGGTACATCCTCGACTCTCAATTCTTTATTCTTCCCAGACGTGTCCACGGCATAGATGAGATATCCCGTGTGGCCACGTTCTAATAATTGAGTCATCTTGATTGCTGAAATCAACGGAATCTTCGCACGAGAACCGTTGCCATAAAAAGTCCACTGTTTCCCCAATTCAGGTCTGAACCTCACTGTTCTCTGCCGACAATCTACCACTGCCTGATATCTGTTCAGAATGTCAATACCCACAATGCAGTCGAAGTCTGACATGCCCAAAACAATCAAATCGGCCTTCAACTTGTTGCCCTCAAAATAAATGAGGCAATCTGCCATAAACCGATCAGCAACGACATTTCTTCCAGTGGGTGTCGAGACCAAGAGAGGCGTGGGTAAAGAAGACGTGCGCATATGTTGTCTCTCCACAAAGCCCACAGATACAAAAGAGTGGGAGGCACCTGTATCTATCAAAATAAAAGCAGGGTACGTAAATAAATGACACGTACCGGCGATCACCTCCTCTGGGGCTGCCTGGGCCTGCTCTCTGGTCAGTGCATACACCTGTCCCTGGGGTGGTCCCACTGTCTGACCTCCCGATGGTCGAGGCACAAACTGCTGCCTCTGGTGTACTGTCCTGTCATCAAATCTCGGCCTGTTGCCCTGAAACTCTGACTGTCCTCCCCGGGTGGGGCAATACCGAGAGATGTGGCCCATCTTGCCACAGCTATAACAGGCAGGGCACTTGCTCGAAGAATGTGGCCCTCCACAATTGTCGCACCTTGGCTCTCCCGGCCTATTTCCTTGCGTAGGCCCTCGGTTGGCTGACCAATTGTTCTTCTTGCCCTCTTGCTTCTGCCCAAAGAATTTCTTCCCACTGAACCGTGAGGATGAAGAGGCACCACGAGGTTTAAATGAATCCCCTCGGGGCCTCAAGCTATCATTAGCTTGCCTCTGTTGTGGTGCTTGTGGGGCTACGGCACTAGGATAGGCTCCAACTCCAATCTCCGCCAGCTCTGCTCTTGTGAGAGCATCATCAAAAGAAGTGGGGTTATTGGTGATAACCCGGTCAAAGAGCTCCGGTCGCAACCCCTTCATAAAATTTCTCATCTTTGCGTGCCCATTGGTGGCAATGTGTGGAACATACCTCAGCAATGAGGAATACTGCATGGCATAGTCTGACACTGACATGTCCCCTTGTTTCAAGCTTGCAAATTCGTCCTCCTTCGTCTGTCTTGCCGCCGCAGAGAAGTACCGGTTCAGAAACCGGGTTCTGAAGAGTGTCCAATCAATCACAACACCCTGTGCTCTCAGCTCCATTACCGTGCTCCTCCACCACATTAAAGGTTTCTTTGCCAACTAGAACTCCGCCAGTCTCAGTCATGCTGTAACAGTACAAGGAGCCGATACAAATATATGTTCAAGCCTTTCCAGCCACTCCTCAGCCCCCTCTCCTGATTCTGTTCCCTCAAACCGGGGCGGGTGGTAAGATAGAAACTGAGTCAAGCTAATCTCACCAGGTAGCAATAACTGAGCCACTGGTTCCATGACTATAGCTGGTGGAGGTAGAGGGTTTGCCTGACCAATACTAGCGTTCACACTCCCAACATCGCCAACCTCTTCATTAAGGTTCCCCGCATTCATAGCAGCCATGCTGTAACACAAAGGTTAACAACAATTCCAAAACAAATATATATGTTATGCCGTTAGATAACAGGAATGATAATAAGCATGTTAGTATAACAGTATATACAACAATATGCACCACATGCATAAACATGCTTCAAATGTAAGCACCTAGCCAATCCTGCTAAGGCTACCCTTCACTCGTTCCCGGGTTCTCTAACCACTGCTCTGATACCACTAATGTAAGGACCCTAGTTCCTTAAGTGCGGATTAAGGCATAATTAGAGCTAATATAAATCATCAGAGTGAAATAATCGTGTTGAGACTATGAGCTTTAAGAATTACATGCCAAAATAAGGACTAACAATGGATTAGTTACATTCCCAATCTAAATGAATGTTATCAATTATAGCTTTACACTACTCCTAGAGTAGATACTATACAAAATTAATCATGTCCTTCCTTCCTCAAAAGAATTCTTCACAAGCTCACCACCTCAACCCGTTCTAGCCCCTTTTTCATCATGCCAAAAAGTACCTACAAGGACAACCCCCAAACATGAGCATATAATAATTCATATACAACACAATATGAATATAAAGCGTAAATGCATAATCATAATAAAACACTTCATGTTTTTCCCATGCATTTTAAACGCTTCCCGTTTGGTTGTCCCTGTACCATAACTCATGAGTATAATCAATAGATTATTTAATGGTCTACACATGTCATGACATAATACCATTTCATCAACCCAAATACCAATCACCAATCCCTAGTCTGTCCATCACAATGTATTTTAATGCCCCTCGCTTATTTACATATAGGCGGCATAGAATAACCTCGCTTCAATGGACATGCGGCGCTCCCACCCCTCGCTTCACATTGAGTGGCAAATATTCTTTCCTCGCCCTATATGACAACCACGATCAAATGTGACATGCGGCGCTCCCACCCCTCGCTTCACATTTAGCGGCAACAATCAAATAGCGGCAAGCATTAAAATCATCAAGGGATGACCACGACTCATGGGATGTGCACCAATAATCATATGCATATACAATCATCATGCATAATCCAACATGTATTTGCATCCACAATGCATAATCTCATATATACTTGCATCCACAATGCATAAACAATGAGTATATTAGATACATGTACCGTTGGGTGCCCGTACGTCTTCTACGTACCTTTCCAAAAGTGGAATTGATATGGCTTCACTTCCTTGGTTGCGTTGCCACCTGGGATGGTTCTACACAATCACACAACCCCATATTAGAAGCCAAATAATAGTCAAATACCAAAATTCCATCAATCATGCCAAGGAAATAATTTTCAGCAAAAACGCTCTACCGATCGATCGGTCACCCCTTACCGATCGATCGGTAACTGTTCATAATTTCCATTTTAAGCTACGGCTTTTACCTATCGATCGGTCCAAGATACCGATCGATCGCTAGCCATCCACTGATCGATCGGTCGCTTTTACCGATCGATCGGTAAGCAGAGAATTTCACCCCTCGCTTCGCACTTGCTCCGATCGATCGTTGCCCTGCTACCGATCGATCGGTCGCCGCGACATTTTCGGGCAAACTCCATTTTTTTGGCACAAAACTACCAAATAACCCAATACATCTTAAACCAAAGACATCCCAACAACATATCATCACAAAAACCTCATAAATCCAACATTTAACCAAAACCACAACAACCCAAAACAAACTCATTTCAAAACCCTTCAAAACCAATTCAAACTCAAATAAAACATTACAAAATCAACAATGAGGTATTCATACCTCTTGGGGACTTCAAATCTCCCAATAAACTCCACAAATCAAGGTTTTTGGAAGGATTCTCTTCACCCTAAGCTCGAACTCGAAAATGAGGAGGGAAGGGTTTGTGGAAAGTGATTTTGGGGGATTTAGTAAAGTGTTTTGGTAAAGGTGGGGGTAGAGGTTTTAAAACAAGTCCAATTGTATCCCGACAACTAACATGATGTATTAAACATCCCAACATGATATTTAAAAGGCATTAATCCAAAATGCACCAAAATACCAAATAAACTCATGATTTCCAATTAATTGCTAACCATGGCAAATAAATCATGCTAATAGCAATTTTCCCAACATGCTCAACATGCACCCTGAAATGCTCTCCCGGGTCACTCTATCACATGACTAAGCATTTCAATATGATAAATAAATCCAGCACATAATTAATTACCACCATAATTAATCATATAAACATAATTAATGCCCAAATGCAATTAAATATTTCAGGGATATCACAGATCGCCAGCCCCTGTACCACGAAAATCACCATTTTTTCACATTAAAACCTTCACCAACCTCAACAACACTTATACCAACAACTCAAAAAGAAAAACACTATAAACCTTCAATCCACATCATTAAACAACCCCAAAATCCTACACCCAAACACAAATCATACCAACTCAAAACAAACCCATTTCCAAACTCAAATATCAACCCAAAATCAAAATAAACTACACAAAAACAACAAGGAATGTTTTATATATCCTTCCTAGGCCTCAAATGTAAGGACCCCTAGCCCTTAACCCTTGATTAGTGTATTAATCACTATATGTGGCACATGTTTTCAGTAAAATCAATCGGGAAACTCAGATGATACTTTACCATTGAATGGTAATTACAAAATTTCTTTAATGTTCGACGTTATAAGATCATCTCTACCAACAAATAGACTCATAGATTTCGCCCATTACCATTCTCATTATGCCACTTTTTACATTGTGGCCTTTTATAAAAATTTGGGCAGAGTCTCCCCATAAATTGAGCTATCCCGAAATAAAAGCACATCACATAACATAATTCCCGGCCAGGGAAAGCACAATACTTAACAGAATACAGAAACACTAAGTAAATTCCCAGCCAGGGAAGGCACCACACAATAAGACAACAAAAGTGGGTTTCAACACCCACATAATACACCAATGACTCTCATATCATTTAGCAATTCTACCACTAATTGCATGCAACATAGAATGAAAGAGAGAAAGGCTCATGCCTTTATATACAACCCATATACAATTATAATCGTGCTCACATGCGAGCATCATGAATGTGTATATAACCCTCAGGTGTATATAAGTATCCTATATGATAACTTGCTCCATCAAGCCCTGGTACCTCGATCCTAGAAGTGTCTCCAATCAACAGCTCGAGCTCATCTCCAAAGCCATCGATGTACCTGTTCTACCTGTCCCAATAGAGACAACCCCCAACGGGGTGAGCATACCAATACACAAAATCCCATAATCACAATAATGAAATTCATAATTTACAAAAATGTAAATACTAATGAATTTAAATGATACTCCCTGGATGGCAACGTCCTCATCCGGGATTCCGTGTATTGTCCCTGTTCTCACAATCATCAAACTCATCAAATCTCAAAAATCAGTAAATCAACACATTGATTAACTCATCGCATGCCTAATTCTCGAATATCAATAAATAGTGATTCCAAATTCATTATACATGCAAATATAGATATCTCAATAATACTGATTTCTCAACTTCGCTACCAATCACAGATAGCTCAGATGCCTCGCATTTGTTTTACCAATTCTCCATTATTCTCAGACATCTCAAATTTCTCACAATGATTACATGATTCCACAGTCATTCTCAGGCATCTCAATGCCCCACAATGGTCATATAAATCCAGTACCCCATATGTCTTGTAAAGGTTATACTACTCTAGTATCACGCACGCTTGTGGCGGCGATATCAAGATTAGGTCGTTCCATAGCTATATCAACACATATATATAACCATACACACATCTATTTAATGCAATCAAAATACATTATGCATTTCACAAATGCTCTCATATAACGTAATGCTCGTACGTCGCACGTACCTTAAATCTCCGTAGTCCGAGCCAAACCTTGCTCGAGTTCCGTGCCCCGAGGAATGATGTGCTAACACGATAAATAATTTTCAATTATTTACGAACATGCAAACCCATGCTCAAGCACATCCATAACCCTTATAAAAAAATTGTCAACTCACGACAATTGACCATTTAAAAGACCCGGGGCAGAGCACATGCAGGGAGGGAAATCGAATGTGACATCAACGAAAATTGTACAGGAACCACCCTTCATTTTCAAACCCTTAACATCATAATTCGAACCCAACCAAGCACCAAAAATTCATCCAAAACAATAATAATCGATCAAACATCATGAACCACCGCCCCTCCTGGTAAAACCCCAAAAATCGCACGCTACCCTCACGCATGCAGCGAGTAATTCGAACCAAACATCACAAAAATAGTAGGGGATTACAGGAGAAGAACAAAAAGGGGTAAGGAAGGTTACCCAATCGAAAAATCTGAAGAAAATCGATTGAAATCGGATGAACCCTAGAAATCGGACCTCTGCGCTTTTCTGGAAAATCCGAACGGAAACCTCGACGAAAATTCAGGTTCTTGGTGTGGAAAGTTGCGCCTGGAAGAGACGAAGACAACGGCGGTCCGGACGCGCCGGATGGTGCCCGGACGGCGGCGGGCGCGGCGCTTTTATCGGCGAGGGTTGAGGGAAACGGGAAGAGGCAGGGGAGAGGGAGAGAGACGGGCGAGGTGTAAAAATGGTTTCCAAAATTAAAATCTCGGGTTCAACTGGTATATATAGAAAAATTACCCCGAAATACCAATAGCCCCACAAATACATCATGATTCATAAAAAATCATCTGTTTTCAAAAACTCTCTCTCTAACCTGAAAACCCCCTACCGGTGCCCACACAAAGCACCCCAGATCCCGAGTCACACCAAAAACCCTACTCATAGGTTTTTCACCGAAATGAGAATACAATCTCACCCTCGGGATCCAACGATCCCAACTACTCAAATAGACGAGCTCGGGAGGCCCAACACCCCGATTAAACTCTAAATCCCCACGTATAAAAACTTTATGGGTTATTAATACTCCGGGATTAACATCTATAATCTCAGGTCATCACAATATCCCCTACTAAAAGAATTTCATCCTCGAAATTAGCAAAGGCGTACTCCAAGTACAGCCGCAACAACCCAAACCAAAACACATGACTGTGAATCGAACAGTCACTTTTAGCCCCAACATGGCTATCATGAACGCATCATGGATGACACATCAGCCGCGAGGACACTGACCTCGCACCAAACCCTGGAATGAAATAAACTTTCCAGTACACCAAAATCGAAAGAGCGTCGGCACAACACAATGCTAACAATCCAAAAGCAGCCATTCAACTGAAACTGCAAGGATTCGAATCGCTCCCGATTCCATCGTAGATATCATTCAATGACATCTTTACTATGACTCACGATGTCTAACATACATCGTTACGAGGGAAACACTAGTATACCACGGTGTACACATACCAAACCTGGTTTCCACTTTTCAAACCTCCTCCATCAAAGGAGCAGTCGCATCATTGCAACTCAATTTGGGCAACTCACGGCCACCGATTCACACAAAAATACATCTCACAATATGTCCACCTCCGGATGTTCCAAGAATCACATCCTGATTAAAAGAAACAATCGAGACTCCACAGAGTCTCAAATTCTGAAAGGACATGCAACACACCAATTGCATCCTCAACACTTGTGTCAATAGTGACACCCTACGAATCCGAATCCCTGCCATCCCTTGTTGCCCTAGGATTTAACAATCCAAACTTGGGGAGGCTATCGTATAACTCGGAAGAAAACACCAACAAGGAAACAACTTAACCCACACATAGACGATCCCTCCTCAAAGGGAGTCAACCCAACCTCACGGTCATTCTCCAGAATTATCGTGCCATGGAGATTCCCAATCTCGAGGTGTTCTATATCTCTCATCAGAGATTTAACCATCCAACATAGCATAACTCTATGCTTGACAAAAATGAAATCAATAACTGGCATCCGTATACTCACCGGTATACCTGCCTAAGCACGGACACCACATGCATACTCAATGCACTTGGCTCGGGTATCTACAACATACCCCTAAGCCCCAAACACAACCGTCAATTCTGAGTCATTCCCATCCAGTGGAGAATGATAATCGACGATTAACAACACACGGTGTGATTCCCAAAATTAAGACCACATGGACCAACTTATCGAATCTTTCAAAGATTCCCAATAGGTATAATACTACCTCCTTCCTCACAAGGAAAGTGTCATCGAACTCGAGATCCACTAGTCTCGAACCACCGTTCGGAAAACCTGGATACAATAGCACCATTGCATCCCAAATACACGGATTCCCCAGATCGAGTCAACAACGACTTGATGACTCTCTTGTTGGTACTCCAACAACACGAGCTGTCCTAGACAAGTCTCGCCAAGATTAAAACATAAACGTATACACATTTCAGTGAGGCATGCCCAACCTCAACCTCAAATGACGTGGTGATTACTAGAGTCCACCACAATCCACATCGTATCACCTTACGATTTGCCAAACTTGGTTCCAACGAGCAGTATAACGGCTCTAGCAAGCCCATCATGGTGATGCACACACGCGGCAGACAAACTAGTCGCTGCAATCTTTAGGTTTACCTCAAACCTACCAATAAGACGGACGTTTCCGCACGGCATACCATACCGTGGGAAGAAAAATCAATAGAGTAGTGGGTCTTTACCCAACGTTCCTCTAATGCCGATACACCCTGGACACTCCAGTGTCCCTATGTACTTAACGTAACCTGATCCTAATCCTTTAGGACCCATTCTACACCCTCAAGGGTGGTGTGACCATGTCTACCACATGTCATATCGACAGAAAGCGAGTAATTTCCTCCATGATTACTCCTGTCGTCAAATTACATGGCCAAAAAGCCATTCCAACGAGCATACCTCAAGGGTATCACTACTCGTAATATGATCACCTCAAACATATGCTGCGGTACTATCACATGTACAGTGCGTCCATCCATTTCTCGAGCAACCCGCTCGGTATAAGGGTCACGTCAACCGGTGACGTAGACACCACCTTGTGCTCGGCACTGGCACCCAAGGCATACAACTGAATACGTATACTCAACGCATTATTCATCGTAACGATGATGCATGTCTAATAAGACATCTCCTACACCATCGTCATCATCATCCCGTGACGATACATGCCCACTCATGGCATCTAAACAACCTAGTCAACTCGTGACGGTCCATGTACATCAACGTATGCCATCACCATTATGCTAATAAAATAGTCATAATAAAACATGCATATCAACGCATGCCAGCCACAATAATGATAATAGAATAGCAATATCCCATACTTCATTGCTAACAAGATAGCGGCATACTTGTCTCCGTCGCTCGATAATAGTGCGTAATCAGCACCCATCGCTCGAAGGCGGCAAATCCTGTGCTGCGTACATAGCGGCACAATCCATCACTGTAGAATCGACGGCATGATACCTCATCATATAATAAGTGGCATGAAACCTCGCTATACACCTGAGCATGAATCATCTGCCACATAATAGCGGAACGAGGCATCGCTATTAACATATCCGGCGGCACGAATCATCGCCAATCCTCATAGAAGAATGAGTCATCGTAAATCATCATATACATATGCCCAACGGCGTGAAACATCATCAACCCACACAGCGGAATGCCTCATCGCTATACATGTGTCTGGCGGTATGAATCATCGCCCATCATCATAGAAGAATGAATCATCATCATCGACACAGCGGAATACATCATCGTTATCATCCGTGTCATCATAAAGAAATGAATCATCATCATCGACACAGCGGAATACATCATCGCTATCATCTGTGTCATCATAAAGAAATGAATCATCATCATCGACACAGCAGAATACATCATTGCTAGCATCCGTGTCATCATAAAGAAATGAATCATCATCGTCGACACAGCGGAATACATCGTCGCTATCGTCCGTGTCATCATAAAGAAATGAATCATCATCGTCGACACATCGGAATACATCATCGCTATCATCCGTGTCATCATAAAGAAATGAATCATCATCGTCGACACAACGGAATACATCATCTCTATCATCCGTGTCATCATAAAGAAATGAATCATCATCGTTGACATAGCGGAATACATCATCGCTATAGATGTGTCTGGCGGCATGAATCATCGCCCATCATCATAGAAAAGGTACATAATTAAATAAATGTACTTCATGGTTAAACACATTAACTTACTTTTGTTGTCCCTGTTTCAAATATTCATGCACGTAATCATTAGATCCTAACGTAATTGATTAATTTCATAACCTTATATGGCATCTTACCACATCATAAACATCGTATGGTATCTTACCATATGGACATCTTAGCCTGTGGCATCTTACCACATCATAAATATCGTATGGCATCGTACCATATGGGCATCTTACCCTGTGGCATCTTACCACATCATAAATATCGTATGGCATCTTACCATATGGGCATCTTACCCTGTGGCATCTTACCACATCATAAATATCGTATGGCATCTTACCATATGGGCATCTTACCCTGTGGCATCTTACCACATCATAAATATCGTATGGCATCTTACCATATGGGCATCTTACCCTGTGGCATCTTACCACATCATAAATATCGTATGGCATCTTACCATATGGGCATCTTACCCTGTGGCATCTTACCACATCATAATATCGTATGGCATCTTACCATATGGGCATCTTACCCTGTGGCATGTGACCTGCAACCATCATGGTTAGCAACAATAGCCATATATGCTATGCATCAAACATTCAATACATATATGCAACCACTTGCAAGTCAATACGTATATCAAATATGTGTTACCTCAAAAATATCCCTTTACCTGACTTTCTAAAAAAATAAATCAGATTCCTTGGCACATGACATACGGAGTGCCAGACATCACTGTTAATGTCATCCTATCGCGTTTCAAACGATTCCTGCAACCACAATGGTTAGCAATACCACTTTTCATATTATAAAAGCACATAAACAACTAGTTGTGTCATTCAACATTAATGCCATCATGCATAATTATGTGCTATCAACAATTTCCTAGGCCCTTAACAGCCCAATGAGCAACCACTGCTCTGATACCACTAATGTAATGACCCCTAGCCCTTAACCCTTGATGAGTGTATTAACCACTATATATGGCACATGTTTTCAGTAAAAATCAATCAGGAAACTCAGATGATACTTTACCATTGAATGGTAATTACAAAATTTCTTTAATGTTCGACGTTATAAGATCATCTCAACCAACAAATAGACTCATAGATTTCGCCCATTACCATTCCCATTACGCCACTTTTTACATTGTGGCCTTTTATAAAAATTTGGGCAGAGTCTCCCCATAAATTGAGCTATCCCGAAATAAAAGCACATCACATAACATAATTCCCGGCCAGGGAAAGCACAATACTTAACAGAATACAGAAACACTAAGTAAATTCCTAGCCAGGGAAGGCACCACACAATAAGACAACAAAAGTGGGTTTCAACACCCACATAATACACCAATGACTCTCATATCATTTAGCAATTCTACCACTAATTGCATGCAACATAGAATGAAAGAGAGAAAGGCTCATGCCTTTATATACAACCCATATACAAGTATAATCGTGCTCACATGCGAGCATCAAGAATGTGTATATAACCCTCAGGTGTATGTAAGTACCCCATATGATACCTTGCTCCATCAAGCCCTGGTACCTCGATCCTAGAAGTGTCTCCAATCAACAGCTCGAGCTCATCTCCAAAGCCATCGATGTACCTGTTCTACCTGTCCCAATAGAGACAGCCCCCAACGGGGTGAGCATACCAATACACAAAATCCCATAATCACAATAATGAAATTAATAATTTACAAAAATGTAAATACTAATGAATTTAAATAATACTCCCTGGATGGCAACGTCCTCATCCGGGATTCCATGTACTGTCCCTGTTCTCACAATCATCAAACTCATCAAATCTCAAAAATCAGTAAATCAACACATTGATTAACTCATCGCATGCCTAATTCTCGAATATCAATAAACAGTGATTCCAAATTCATTATACATGCAAATATAGATATCTCAATATCTAATACTGATTTCTCAACTTCGCTACCAATCACAGATAGCTCAGATGCCTCGCATTTGTTTTACCAATTCTCCATTATTCTCAGACATCTCAAATGTCTCACAATGATTATATGATTCCACAGTTGTTCTGGGGCATCTCAATGCCCCACAATGGTCATATAAATCCAGTACCCCATATGTCTTGTAAAGGTTATACTACTCTAGTATCACGCACGCTTGTGGCGGCGATATCAACATTAGGTCGTTCCATAGCTATATAAACACATATATATAACCATACGCACAACTATTTAATGCAATCAAAATACATTATGCATTTCACAAATGCTCTCATATAAAGTAATGCTCGTACGTCGCACGTACCTTAAATCTCCGTAGTTCGAGCCAAACCTTGCTCGAGTTCCATGCCCCGAGGAATGATGTGCTAACACGATAAATAATTTACAATTATTTACGAACATGCAAACCCTTGCTCAAGCACATCCATAACCCTTATAAAAAAATTGTCAACTCACGACAATTGACCATTTAAAAGACCCGGGGCAGAGCACATGCCGGGAGGGAAATCGAATGAGACATCAACGAAAATTGTACAGGAACCACCCCTCATTTTCGAACCCTTAACATCATAATTCGAACCCAACCAAGCACCAAAAATTCATCCAAAACAAGAATAATCGATCAAACATCATGAACCACCACCCCTCCTGCCAAAACCCCCAAAAATCGCACGCTACCCTCACGCATGCAGCGAGTAATTCGAACCAAACATCACAAAAATAGTAGGGGATTACAGGAGAAGAACGAAAAAGGGGTAAGGAAGGTTACCCAATCGAAAAATCTGAAGAAAATCGATTGAAATCGGATGAACCCTAGAAATCGGACCTCTGCGCTTTTCTGGAAAATCCGAACGGAAACCTCGACGAAAATTCATGTTCTTGGTGTGGAAAGTTGCGTCTGGAAGAGACGAAGACAACGGCGGTCCGGACGCGCCGGATGGTTCCCAGACGGCGGCGGGCGCGGCACTTTTATAGGCGAGGGTTGAGGGAAACGGGAAGAGGCAGGGGAGAGGGAGAGAGACTGGCGAGGTGTGATGACCAGGGATTATAGGTGTTAATCCCGTAGTATTAATAATCCCTAAAGTGGTTTACGTGGCGATTTGGGATTTAATCGAGGTGTTGGGCCTTCTGGGCTCGTTTATTTGGGCAGTTGGGATCGTTGGATCCAGAGGTTGAGATTGTATTCACATTACGGTGTAAAACCTAAGAGTTGGGTTTTTGATGTGTCTCGGAATCTCGGGTGCTATGTGAGCACCGGTAGAGGGTTTTGGAGTTAGAGAGAGAGTTTTTGAAAACAGATGATTTTTAAGGAATCATGATGTATTTGTGGGGCTATTAAGTTTTCGGGGTATTTTTGCTATAAATACCATTTAAACCCAAATTTTAGACATAATTTCAATTTCAGCCCCAATTTCTTCCCCTCTCTCCCGCGATGCGACCCCCGCTGCTACAGCGCTGCCGCGCGCAAAAGCGCTCCGCCCGCCGCCGTCCGGCCGCCGTTCGGGGCGTGCGACCTACCGCCGTCTTCGTCTCGACGAGGCGCTTCTTTCCCCTCCATCAATTGAAGATTTCGTCGCGTCTTGGAGTCGAATTTGGCTGGAATGCGTCGATCCCCAAAAGTTAGGGTTCATCGGATTTCGTCCGATTTTGCTTCCGATTTTCGTTGGGTAACCTCCCTACCCCCTTGTTCGTCTTTTTCATGTATTTCCATGCCTTTATTGTTTCGAATTTCCCCAATTTCGTAGGGATTAAATTTCGAATTATTTGGGGGTTTTTGGCATGGGTGTTGTTTCTTGCAATTGATCGATTATTGCATGTTTTAAGAGTATTATGATGCTTGATTGAGATCGAATTGAGAAGCTTTGGTTCGAATTTGAAGGATTTTAAGGGTTTGAATTTAAGGGCTTGTTTGGATTCGAAATTATGGGGGTTGAGTTCGAAAATGGGGAGTTTTTGTCAAGGGATGTTGATTCTTGCTTGGTTAGCTTAATTGACATTTTAGATGAATTGTGGTATTTTATTGGGTTCGAATTGTGAGATTGAGGTTCGATTTTTGTAGGGCATTCTTGAACAAATTTCGATTGTCTCATTTATTCCTTCCCTGCATGTACCCTGCCCCGGGTCTTTTAAGAGGTTAATTGTCGTGTGTTGACAATATTTTGAGGGATATGGGTGTGCTTGAACATAGGTTACATGTTCGTAAATAATTGTGAATTATTTTATCGTGTTAGCACATCATTCCTCGGGGCATGGAACTCGAGCAAGGTTTGGCTCGGACTTCGGTAATTTAAGGTACGTGCGACGTACGAGCATTACTATATATATGTGAAATGCATAAGGTGTTTTTGATTGCATTGAATGTTTTGCGTATGGTTATATATATATGTTGATATAGCCAAGGAATGACCCAAATCTTGATATCGCCGCTTGTAGCGTGCGTGACACTAGAGTAGGATGACTCTTGCATGATATATGGGGTACTGGGTTTATATGACTATATTATGAGACATTTGAGATGTCTAGGTTTGTAGAATCATGCATTCTTCGTAAGACATTTGAGATGTCTAGGTTCGTAGAATCATGTATTCATTATGAGACATTTGAGATGTCTAGGTTTGTAGACTCATGTATTCATTATAAGACACTTGAGATGTCTAAGTATAATGAAGGAATGGTAAAATAAATGCTAAGGCATTTGAGCTATCTGTGATTGATAGCAAGGTTGTGAAATCAGTATTAGATATTGTGATATCTGTAATTGCATGTTTAATGAATTTGTAATCACTATATGTTGATATTCGAGGATCAGGCATGCGATGTGTAAATCAATGTGTTGATTTACTGATTTATGAGATTTGATGAGTTTGATGTTGTGAGAACAGGGACAGTACACGGAATCCCGGATGAGGATGTTGCCATCCAGGGAGTATCATTTAAATTCATTAGCATTTACCTTTGTTGTAAATTATGAATTTCATTATTATGATTTTGGGATTTTGTGTATTGGTATGCTCACCCCGTTGGGGGCTGTCTCTGTTGGGACAGGTGGACAGGTACATCGATGGCTATGGAGCTGAGCTCGAGCTGTTGATTTGAGGTACTCCCAGGATCGTGGTACCAGGGCTTGATGGAGCACGGTATCGTATAGAGTACCTATATATACACCTGAGGATTTATACATATTCATATTCATGATGCTCGCATGTGAGCACGATTATACTTGTATATGGATTGTATATAAAGGCATGAGCCTTTCTCTCTTTCATTTAAGGTTGCATGCAATTAGGTTGAATTGCTAGAATGATATGAGAGTCATTGGTGTATTATGTGGGTGTTGGAACCCACTTTTGTTGACGTATGTGTGGTGTCTTCCCTGGCTGGGAATCTACTTGTATTACTGCTTTCTGTTGAGTATTATGTGTTCCCTGGCCGGGAATTTTGTTATGTGTTGTACTCTGTTTTTGGGATAGCTCTATTTATGGGGAGACTCTGCCCAAATTTTTGTAAAAGTTTACAATGTGAAAAGTGGCACCAAGGGGTTGGTAAAGGGCAAACATATGAGTCTTTTATTGACAGGCAATGATTAAGTATCATCAGAGCTTCCCGATTGACATTTTATAGAAAGCATGTACCACACATAGTGGTTAATACACTAATCAAGGTTTTAAGGGCTTGGGGTCCTTACATTAGTGGTATCAGAGCAGTGGTTGCTCATTGGGGCTGTTAAGGGCCTAGGAAGTTATTGATAGCACATATTTATGCATGATGGCATTACTGTTGTATGACATAGCAAATTGTTTATGTGCTCTTATGATATGAAAAGTGGTATTGCTAACCATTGTGGTTGCAGGAATCGTGTGGAACACGATAGGATGACATTTATGGGGATGTCTGGCACTCCGTGTATTATGTGCCAAGGAGGCTGGTTTTTAAGAAAATCAGATAAAGGGATATTTCCGAGGTAACATGTATTTTACGTTGTCTTGTTGACACATGATGAATGCAAAGTGGTGCATTGAGGTTATGATATATGTTATTGTGCATTGTTTTTGCATATGCATGTCTTGAGTCAAAGTTATCTTAGTAAGGATTTTAATGGCTTATGCTAAAGTCCATATGAAGCGATGAAGAGTCCCGCTTATATGGAGTAGCAACGCTAAAGTCCATTGGAAGCGATGAAGAGTTCCGCTTACATGGAGTAGCAACGCTAAAGTCCAGTGGAAGCGAGGAAGAATTCCGCTTTCCTGGAGTAGCAAGAAGCATTAAAATGTACTAATGATAAGGGCTCAGGATGAAATAAGGATTTAAAGAAGGATATCATGACATTTATTTGTGAAACCATACATTCTCATAATGTGTTTTTATTATGAATTGAATGTGGATGCATAGCGTATATGGCTATTGTTGTTAACCCTGATGGTTGCAGGTTACAGGAAATATGGAGTATAAAAAGGAATGATGATTATGCATTCCAGGAGTCCTGCTTATGACAGTGAGAATTTTTATACTTATACTTGACCGCTAAAAATGTGGAGCGGGCGGGGATGCTCGCTTGCACATGGAGGCGGGGTATTCCATACGAAGCGAGGATGATATACCGCTTGTATGAAGAAGCTTATGCTTGTACCGCTAAAAATGTGGAGCGGGCGGGGATGCTCGCTTGCACATGGAGGCGGGGTATGCCATACGAAGCGAGGATGAGATACCGCTTGTATGAAGAAGCGAGGATGAGATGCCGCTTGTTAGGATGATGATTCATTCCTTTGTGATGACACGGATGATAGCGGTGATGTGTCCCGCTGTGTCGATTTATATTCATTTCTCTATGAGGAGACGGTTTATAGCGACGGTTCATTCCGCTATATCTATTGGCGATGGTTCATTCCGCCAGGTGTATTGATAGCGATGGTTCATTCCGCTATATCTATTGGCGATGGTTCATTCCGCCAGGTGTATTGATAGCGATGGTTCATTCCGCTATATCTATTGTCGATGGTTCATTCCGCCAGGTGTATTGATAGCGATGGTTCATTCCGCTATATCTATTGGCGATGGTTCATTCCGCCAGGTGTATTGATAGCGACGGTTCATTCCGCTATATCTATTGGCGATGGTTCATTCCGCCAGGTGTATTGATAGCGATGGTTCATTCCGCTATATCTATTGGCGATGGTTCATTCCGCCAGGTGTATTGATAGCGACGGTTCATTCCGCTATATTGATTGGCGATGGTTCATTCCGCCAGGTGTATTTATAGCGATGGTTCATTCCGCTATATCTATTGGCGATGGTTCATTCCGCCAGGTGTATTGATAGCGATGCCTCTTTCCGCTACTATGTGGACGATGATTCATACTCAGGTATATAGCGAGGTTTCATGCCACTTATTATATGACGAGGTGTCATGCCGTCGATTCTATAGCGAGGGATTTTGCCGCTATGTACTCAGCACAGGATTTTGCCGCCTTCGAGCGATGGGTGCTGATTACGCACTATTATTGAGCGACGGAGACAGGTATGACGCTATATCACTAGCGATGAGGTATGAGATATTGCTATTTTATTAGCTTTATTGTAGCTGGCATGCATTGATATACATGTTTTATTATGCCTATTTTACTAGCATGATAGTGGATGACATACGCTGATGTACTTGTATCGTCACTAGTGGGCAATGTTTTAGATGCCATGAGTTGGCATGTGTCGTCACGGGATGACGATGACGATGGTGTAGGAGATGTCTTATTAGACATGCATCATCGTTACGATGATCGATGCGTTGAGTATACGTATTCTGTGGTATGCCTTGGGTGCCAGTACCGAGCACAAGGTGGTGTGTGCGACACCGATTGACGTGACCCTTATACCGAGCGGGTTGCTCGAGGAATGGATGGATGCGCTGTACATGGGATTGTACCGCAGTTTACGATTGGGGCGATCATATTACGAGTGGTGATACCCTAGAAGTATGCTCGTTGGAATGGCTTTTGGCCATGTGATTTGACGACAGGAGTAATCATGGAGGAAATTACTCGCTTTCTGTCGATGTGACATGTGGTGGACATGGTCACACCACCCTTGAGGGTGTAGGATGGGTCCTAAGGGAGTAGGATCAGGTTATGTTAAGTACATAGGGACATTGGGTTGTCCAGGGTGTATCGGCATTGAGGAATGTTGGATAAAGACCCATTACTCTATTGAGTTTTCCTCCCATAGTATGTTATACCATGTGGAAACGTCCGTCTAATTGGTAGGTTTGAGGTAAACCTAAAGAGGCAGAGACTAGGTTGTCTGCCGCGTGTGTGTAGCACCATGATGGGCTTGCTTGAGCCGTTACACTGCTCGTTGGAACCAAGTTTGGCAAATCGTAAGGTGATGCGATGTGGATCGTGGTGGACTCTAGTAGTCACCACATCATTTGAGGTTGTTCGTGCCTCGCTGAAACGTGTATACGTTTATGTTTAATCTTGGAGACTTGTCTGGGACAGCTCAGGATGTTGGAGTACCAACAAGAGAGTCATCAGGTTGTTATTGACTCAATCTAAAGGAACCCGTGTATTGGGATACAATGGGTGTTATTGTATCCAGTTTTTCCGAACAATGGTTCGAGACTTGTGGATCTCGAGTTCGATGGCACTTCCCTTGCGAGGAAGAAGGTAGTATTATACCTATTTGGGAATCTTTGAAAGATTCGGTAAGTTGGTACAAGTGGTGTTGATTTTGGGAATCACACCGTGTATTGTTAATCGTCGATTTTCATCCTCCACTGAGTAAGGAATGACTCAGAATTGACGGTTGTGTTTGGGGCTTAGGGATATGTGGTAGATACCCGAGCCGAGTGCATTGAGTATGCATGCGACATCAGTGCTTAGGCAGGTATACCGGTGAGTATACGGATGCCAGTTATTGATTTCCTCTCTGTTAAGCATAGAGTTATGCTATTTTTGGATGGTTAAATCTCTGATGTGAGATATGGAACACCTTGAGATTGGGAATCTCCGTGGCACGATGTTTATGAGGAATAATCGTGAAGTTAGTTGACTCCCTTGAGGAGGGATTTTCTTGTGAGGGTTAAGGTATTTCCCTTATTGGTGTTTTCCTTCGAGTTATGCGACAGCCTTCCCAAGTTTGGATTGTTAAATCCGAGGATTTTCAAGGGATGGCAGGATTTCGGATTGGTTGAGTGTCGCTGACGACACAAGCGTTGAGGATGCAATGGGTTTATTGCATGCCCCTTAAGAAATGTAAACTCTGCGGAGTCTCGGTTGTTATTTATGATCAGGACGTGATTCTTGGAACATCCGGAGGTGGACATCTTGTGAGATGTCTTTTGTTTGAATTTGTGGCCGTGAGTTGCCCAAATTAAGTTGCAATGAGGCGACTACTCCTTCGATGGAGGAAGTTTGAAAGTGGAAACCAGGTTTGGTATGTGTACACCGTGGTTGTACTAGTGTTTCCTTCGTAACGATGTATGTTAGACATCGTGAGTCTTGATAGAGATGTCATGGAATGATATCTACGATAGAATCAGGAGCGATTCGAATCCTTGCAGTTTCAGTTGACTAACTGCTTTTGGACTGTTAGCGTTGAGTTGTGCTGACGCTCTTTGACGTTATGATGGATCTGGAAGTCTATTCCACTCCAGAGTTTGACACGAGGTCAACGTTCTTACGGTTGAGGTGTCATCGGGACGTGTTCGTACTGTTGTATTAGAACGAAGGATGACTGTCCGATCTACAGTCGTAAGTATTGGTTGATTTGCAGTCATGAGAGGCTGACTTTTGGGATGACCCGCATCGAGGTACGTTTTACCTCTTGGGTGTTATGTTGGTTTTGGTATGTCGCTCTGTTTCAGAGATTAGATGAGAGGTAAGTATCCTCGCGTTTATTAATACGATTCTGATATGGTCAGGAATCGATGTTATGGCTTCATGTTGTTGTGCAGCCTGGGTGTTACGTGATACACCAGTGCTAATTTCGAGGACGAAATTCTTTTAGTGGGGGATATTGTGATGACCAGGGATTATAGGTGTTAATCCCGTAGTATTAATAATCCCTAAAGTGGTTTACGTGGCGATTTGGGATTTAATCGAGGTGTTGGGCCTTCTGGGCTCGTTTATTTGGGCAGTTGGGATCGTTGGATCCAGAGGTTGAGATTGTATTCACATTACGGTGTAAAACCTAAGAGTTGGGTTTTTGATGTGTCTCGGAATCTCGGGTGCTATGTGAGCACCGGTAGAGGGTTTTGGAGTTAGAGAGAGAGTTTTTGAAAACAGATGATTTTTAAGGAATCATGATGTATTTGTGGGGCTATTAAGTTTTCGGGGTATTTTTGCTATAAATACCATTTAAACCCAAATTTTAGACATAATTTCAATTTCAGCCCCAATTTCTTCCCCTCTCTCCCGCGATGCGACCCCCGCTGCTACAGCGCTGCCGCGCGCAAAAGCGCTCCGCCCGCCGCCGTCCGGCCGCCGTTCGGGGCGTGCGACCTACCGCCGTCTTCGTCTCGACGAGGCGCTTCTTTCCCCTCCATCAATTGAAGATTTCGTCGCGTCTTGGAGTCGAATTTGGCTGGAATGCGTCGATCCCCAAAAGTTAGGGTTCATCGGATTTCGTCCGATTTTGCTTCCGATTTTCGTTGGGTAACCTCCCTACCCCCTTGTTCGTCTTTTTCATGTATTTCCATGCCTTTATTGTTTCGAATTTCCCCAATTTCGTAGGGATTAAATTTCGAATTATTTGGGGGTTTTTGGCATGGGTGTTGTTTCTTGCAATTGATCGATTATTGCATGTTTTAAGAGTATTATGATGCTTGATTGAGATCGAATTGAGAAGCTTTGGTTCGAATTTGAAGGATTTTAAGGGTTTGAATTTAAGGGCTTGTTTGGATTCGAAATTATGGGGGTTGAGTTCGAAAATGGGGAGTTTTTGTCAAGGGATGTTGATTCTTGCTTGGTTAGCTTAATTGACATTTTAGATGAATTGTGGTATTTTATTGGGTTCGAATTGTGAGATTGAGGTTCGATTTTTGTAGGGCATTCTTGAACAAATTTCGATTGTCTCATTTATTCCTTCCCTGCATGTACCCTGCCCCGGGTCTTTTAAGAGGTTAATTGTCGTGTGTTGACAATATTTTGAGGGATATGGGTGTGCTTGAACATAGGTTACATGTTCGTAAATAATTGTGAATTATTTTATCGTGTTAGCACATCATTCCTCGGGGCATGGAACTCGAGCAAGGTTTGGCTCGGACTTCGGTAATTTAAGGTACGTGCGACGTACGAGCATTACTATATATATGTGAAATGCATAAGGTGTTTTTGATTGCATTGAATGTTTTGCGTATGGTTATATATATATGTTGATATAGCCAAGGAATGACCCAAATCTTGATATCGCCGCTTGTAGCGTGCGTGACACTAGAGTAGGATGACTCTTGCATGATATATGGGGTACTGGGTTTATATGACTATATTATGAGACATTTGAGATGTCTAGGTTTGTAGAATCATGCATTCTTCGTAAGACATTTGAGATGTCTAGGTTCGTAGAATCATGTATTCATTATGAGACATTTGAGATGTCTAGGTTTGTAGACTCATGTATTCATTATAAGACACTTGAGATGTCTAAGTATAATGAAGGAATGGTAAAATAAATGCTAAGGCATTTGAGCTATCTGTGATTGATAGCAAGGTTGTGAAATCAGTATTAGATATTGTGATATCTGTAATTGCATGTTTAATGAATTTGTAATCACTATATGTTGATATTCGAGGATCAGGCATGCGATGTGTAAATCAATGTGTTGATTTACTGATTTATGAGATTTGATGAGTTTGATGTTGTGAGAACAGGGACAGTACACGGAATCCCGGATGAGGATGTTGCCATCCAGGGAGTATCATTTAAATTCATTAGCATTTACCTTTGTTGTAAATTATGAATTTCATTATTATGATTTTGGGATTTTGTGTATTGGTATGCTCACCCCGTTGGGGGCTGTCTCTGTTGGGACAGGTGGACAGGTACATCGATGGCTATGGAGCTGAGCTCGAGCTGTTGATTTGAGGTACTCCCAGGATCGTGGTACCAGGGCTTGATGGAGCACGGTATCGTATAGAGTACCTATATATACACCTGAGGATTTATACATATTCATATTCATGATGCTCGCATGTGAGCACGATTATACTTGTATATGGATTGTATATAAAGGCATGAGCCTTTCTCTCTTTCATTTAAGGTTGCATGCAATTAGGTTGAATTGCTAGAATGATATGAGAGTCATTGGTGTATTATGTGGGTGTTGGAACCCACTTTTGTTGACGTATGTGTGGTGTCTTCCCTGGCTGGGAATCTACTTGTATTACTGCTTTCTGTTGAGTATTATGTGTTCCCTGGCCGGGAATTTTGTTATGTGTTGTACTCTGTTTTTGGGATAGCTCTATTTATGGGGAGACTCTGCCCAAATTTTTGTAAAAGTTTACAATGTGAAAAGTGGCACCAAGGGGTTGGTAAAGGGCAAACATATGAGTCTTTTATTGACAGGCAATGATTAAGTATCATCAGAGCTTCCCGATTGACATTTTATAGAAAGCATGTACCACACATAGTGGTTAATACACTAATCAAGGTTTTAAGGGCTTGGGGTCCTTACACGAGGTGTAAAAATGGTTTCCAAAATTAAAATCTCGGGTTCAACTGGTATATATAGGAAAAGTACCCCGAAATACCAATAGCCCCACAAATACATCATGATTCATAAAAAATCATCTGTTTTCAAAAACTCTCTCTCTAACCTCAAAACCCCCTACCGGTGCCCACACAAAGCACCCCAGATCCCGAGTCACACCAAAAATCCTACACATAGGTTTTTCACCAAAATGAGAATACAATCTCACCCTCGGGATCCAACGATCGCAACTACTCAAATAGACGAGCTTGGGAGGCCCAACACCTCGATTAAACTCTAAATCGCCACGTATAAAAACTTTAGGGGTTATTAATACTCCGGGATTAACATCTATAATCTCAGGTCATCACATCAAATGTTAACAAAAATCACAAGAATAACACTTTTGTAAGAACTCCTCCTCCTTGATGGCCAACTCGAAAATGAGGGAAATGGTAGGGTTTGGAGAGTGTTGGGGATTTTAATAAAGTGGGGTTAAAGTGAAATAAAAAGGTAAGGTGGGGTTTTAAGAGTTGTTAGTTAAATTTGCACCCCACTAATTATCATGATATATAAAATACCCCAACATGATATTTTAAAAGCATTTTACAAAAATGCTCCAACTTCCACTAAATCCATATTTTCACATAACTAACAACCAATACAATTTAATCGTGTTAACACCCCATTTCCCAACATGCATAATCATGCACCCTGAAATGCAATCCCAACACATAAATCAATTATCACTATAATTAATCACATAAACATAATTAATGTCCAAATTGCGTATAATTATTTCGGAGCATCACATCCGGTGTGGTGATAACCCTTAATGGTTTCTATTGTGGCAATTGTGTATTAATTGTAGTTTTGGGGCTCCCGGGGATTTTAAATCCTATTTTTGGAGTCATTGGATCCAATGGATGAGATTGTATTCTCATCGTGGTGATAACGTTGGAATTTGGTCTTTGGTGGGATTGGGGGTCCGGAGTACTTTGTACTGGGGCTGGTAATGAGAATTGAGGTTAGAGAGATGTTTTTTTTGAAAACAGATGATATTTAATGAATCATGATATATTTGTGAAGGGATTGGTATTTTTGAGTTTTGGTACTATATATACCAAGTGGACTCGGTATTCCGTTATTTGGCACGGAACCCTTCCCTCTCTCCTCTCTCTCTCTACGCCTAACCCTTCTCCCCCCATTTCCCTTCTTCTCCCATGATGGGAAAATTGATGGTAGCTTGGCTCGAACGCCGGTTTTCTCGAAGATAATCAGTTATTAGTCTTCCCGTCGTCATTAATTTCGATTTGGTAGTAGTATTGTAGATTTTGGTTGAGATTTTGGTGGGTTTTGAATTTAGGGATTTTTGGTTGAAAAATCCAAAGTTGAGTTTTTAGTGTTTTTATTGGTTCCAAATGGTTTAATGGATGTGTTGAGGAAGTTTGGGGTGTTAGTTTTGAGTTTGGGTGTCAAAAACACCATGGAAGCTTGAGTTTTTGGAAAATGGCAGGTCGCGATCGATCGCCGAGGAGCGCTGATCGATCGCGATGAGCAGCTGTAAATTGGTGACGATGTACAGTGCTGGCGATTGATCGCCAAGTCTCGGCGATCGATCTCGAGGCGATTGGCGATCGATCGCGGAGACGCGTGACCGATCGCGGAAGGGTTCTGTTTGGCAGCGGGTGCGCGCGATCGATCGCGACAGAAGCGGCAATCGATCGCGGCCCGAAGTGTTATGTTTTTTTCAAAATTTTGGAAAATGTCGGGATTTTGGAATCGAGGTTTAAAGGGGCCGTTTCCTGGGCAATGTCTACATTCCAATGGGAATGCTATACTTTTAAATGAATTGGTTGGAGCCAAAGTTTAATAAAACGGAATTCTCGGTTGGGTTTTTGGCTATCTTTAAACTGGTAAAATGGAATATTTTGGGTATTATGCATGCTTAGCCGAGGGGCTTTATTTTGGTAATCGTCATGGATTGACGATATGTTTGGGGGTTATGAACGTGCTTGGGCACTTGGTTGCATGCTTGTGTTTAATTGTGAGCTATTTATGTGTTAGCACATAAATCATCGGATCGTGGGACTCAGGCGAGGTCGGACTCGAACTACGGAAGTATAAGGTACGTATGACGTACGAGCATAGCCTATTATAACGTTGCAACTGTAAAATGCATGGTATGTGGTAATTGCAATAAATGGACATTGAAATGCATGGTATGTGGTGTTTGCAATAAATGGATATTGATATGCATGGTATATGGTACTTGCTATAAATTGATAGTGATATGCATGGTAGATGGTAATTGCGTTAATTGGACATACATTGGGAACCTTACGGTGCCGCTTTTGAGCGAGCAAGGATTGAGATGTTGTCGCCGTTGAGCGACCATCGGTTATACGCCGCTATTGTTGAGCGTGCGTGGGGATAAACGCCGCTATTGTGGAGCGAGCTATGAATGGAAATACGAAATCATTGGCAAGATACATGTGCTATCTGTCGCACTCTATTTGATGATTTAATCATATCTGTGGTACTCTATTTGAGAACAAGGACAATACAGGGGATCCGGATGAGGATGATACCATCCAGGGAGTCGTTTAAATTCATGGCATTTACATTCTGTAAATTATGAATTGTAATATTATGATTATTCGATTGGTGGTATTTGTAGGGTCTTCCTACCTTAACATCATCTTAAACACATATAATGGACTAAACATGCATTAATAACGTCTTAAGGTTCCGGTTGTAGTTTGAGCTATTAAGATTACAGGCCAAAAATGAAATTTCAAGACTTAATTAATTACATTCTGAAAATGAATGTTAAAGCGATAGAATTATACTACTCCTAGAGTAGAGACTATCCAAAAATCCTGTATCCTAATTTCTTTCATACTCCTCATAGCTCACTGTCTCAACCCGACCCTGAGCCTTCTGTCCAAAAGTGTACCTACAGGGACAACACATCATGAGCATGCACATCTTTACTTAACATCATAAAAGAAACATAACAGTAAATGCATGAAATCTTGGTTAAGTAAACTTGCTCGTTATTCGTTAACTTCTTCTTGTTGACCCTGATTCACATTCATACATATGGACGTCTTACTCTATTGTATGGCGTCTTACCATATCATAAACATCGTATGGCATCTTGTCATATGGGCATCTTACCCAATCATATGGCATCTTACCATATCATAACATCGCGTGGCATCTTACCACTAGAGCATCTTACCCTATCGTATGGCATCTTACCATATCATAACATCGTGTGGCATCTTACCACTAGGGCATCTTACCCTATCGTATGGCATCTTACCATATCATATAATCGTGTGGCATCTTACCACGAGGGCATCTTACCCTATCGTATGGCATCTTACCATATCATAACATCGTATCATCTTTACTTATCATGACATCATTATCATAAACTTACTTATCATAATCATCATCATAAACATCATATCATCTTTACTTATCATAAACATCATCATCATAAACTTACTTATCAAATCATTATCATAAACATCATATCATCTTTACTCATCATAAACATCATCATCATAATACTTGTGCAATCATTGCATAATTATAGTATAGAAGTATGGTTTACCGTCCGATGCCCGTACGCTTCTTACGTACCTTAATTCCAAAAGTGGAGAAATTGGAGAACTTTATCTCCTTGATGTCGTTGGCACCTATGATGGTTCTACATAACCATACAAATCGATATTAGAAGCTAAACAATAGCCAAATACCAAAAATTTAACAAAAATCATCATTTTCCACTTTTTAAACTCTGGCGATCGATCGCTACCTGAGGCGATCGATCGCCTCACTTTTTGCCTTGCGGCGATCGATCGCTTCATTTGAGGCGATCGATCGCCTGCTACGCGAAATGGCTACTGGCCTTCGGCGATCGATCGCCTCATTTCAGGAGATCGATCGCCACCTGCTGTTGCGCGATTTTTCACCATTTTTGAGCATTTTTTCAAGCTCCATCTTAAACCATTCGAACCCAAACTTTCCTACAACAACAACAACATCATAACCCACATAAAACACTTCAAAAATCATACCCCAAACATGCATAACATATACCCAAAACAAACCCACATAAATCACTTCAAAATCATCCCATTTCAAAACCAAACATCATAAAAATTTTAGGAAGGGTTCCATACCTCTTGTAGGCTCCAAATCTTAACAAAGATCACACAAACAAAGGTTTTGTGAAGCTTTCCTTCTCCTTCCTTGGTGAATTTCGAAAATGGGAGATGGGTTAGGGTTGAGGAATGAAATGGGGATCTTAAAAGTGATTGGTAAAGTAAGTGGGTATAGTGGAAAAAGGGGGGTTATAAGGTTAATATTAAAATTATACCCCAAAGTTAACATGATGTATAAAACACCCCAACATTGTATTTTAAAAGCATTTACTAAAATGCATTAAACTTCCACTAAATCATGCTTTCCTCATAATTGACAATCAATATAATTAAATCATGTTAACACTTCATTACCCATCACATAAATCAATTACCACCTAATTCATCATATAAACATCATTAATGCTCAAATTGCATATATCGTCCTCGAAATCGCATGCACTTACCCATAAAGAAACTAAACATAAATCATACCAGAAAATAGTTCCGGGTAATGCTGCACCATATGCCGTTCCCTCTCCCACGTAGCCTCCTCGACACCCCGACGATCCCACTGAACTTTGACCATCGGTATAACTTTACTTCGTAGTCTGCGATCCTCTCGATCCAGAATTCTGACCGGTCGTTCTACGTAGGATACATCTGAGTCCAACTGCACTTCAGTAGGTGTAACACATGAGACGGGTCTGGCTCATACTTCCGCAACATAGAGACGTGAAAGACATCATGAATACCAGATAAAGACGGCGGTAGAGCCAAACGGTATGCCAAAGTACCAATACGCTGCAATACCTCATACGGTCCAACATACCTCGGAGATAACTTCCCCCGCACGCCAAAATGAACTACACCCCTGAAGGGTGAGATTTTCAAGAAGACCTTGTCTCCTACTTGGAATTCTAGCGGTCGCCGTCGCTTATTAGCATAGGCTGCTTGCCTATCCTGAGCCGCTTTCATCTTTTGGCGTATCATCTTAATCTTTTCTTCCATATCCTTAATCATATCAGGTCCTCCGACCGATTTACCAGTCAAGTCCTCCAATACAGCGGTGACCTACATCGTCGTCCGTAAAGATCTTCAAAAGGGGCCATTTGAATGCTCGCCTGATAGCTGTTATTATAGGGGAACTCCACCAATGGCACTGCATCCTGCCATGGAGTATCAAACTCCAAAACACATGCCCTCAACATGTCTTCGAGTGTCTGAATGGTAAACTCTGTCTGGCCATCTGTCTGAGGGTGATACGCTGTACTCAGTCTCACCTCTGTGCCCAAAGCTGTCTGGAGACCCTCCCAGGAATGTGAAGTAACCTTGGATCTCTATCAGACACAATCGAAACTGGAATTCCATGCAACCTCACCACATCACGTACATATAATTGGGCCATCTTTAGATACGTGAAAGTCATACAGTAAGGGATGAAGTGAGCTACATTTGTTAGCCTATCCACGATCACCCAGATCGCATCAAATCCAGAGGCCGTTCTTGGCAAATGGGTTACGAAGTCCATAGATATGTGCTCCCACTTCCATTGGGGCACCTCCAAGCTCTTTAGCTCGCCACCGGGCCTCTGCCTTTCTGCCTTTACTTGCTGGCAGATCAAACATCTTTTGACAAAGGCTATAACATCACGCTTCATGCGTCTCCACCAGAATTGACCACTTAGGTCCTTATACATTTTTCTTCCTCCTGGGTGAATACCGAACCGGCTACCATGAGCTCGCTCCAATATTCCTCTACGCAACTCTGGTGTCTCTGGGACTACCCACCGGTTGTCCAGTCTCAAGGAATCATCCTCAGCCACTCTGAACCTGGACGGCTGACCCTGAAGTACCAATGATGCCCATCTCTGAACCTCATCATCCGACCTCTGGGCCTTCCTGATCGCCTCAAATATGTCTGGCTCTGCCAATAAGGTCGACACTCGCACAGGTGACATGTCCACATCAAAATCATAGCCCAGATGGCAATAAGAAATCATCATAGCGGATAGACACATAGCGTCCTCAGCAGTACTCTTCACCTTCCGACTTAAGGCGTCTGCTATCAAATTTGCTTTACCAGGATGGTCCTCAATCTCACAGTCATAATCCTTGAGCAAATCCATCCATCTTCTTTGATGCATATTCAGTTCAGCCTGAGTGAATAGAAACTTCAGGCTCTTATGGTCCGTAAAAATGGTAAATGAAGTACCATATAGGTAGTGCCTCCAAATCTTCAAGGCAAATATAATGGCCGCCAGTTCCAGATCGTGGACTGGGTATCTTGTCTCATGAGGCTTCAACTGCCTCGAAGCATAAGCCACCACGTGCTTATCTTGCATCAACACACAGCCCAAACCCTGCAATGATGCATCCGTGTACAAAGCAAACCTCTTGTTCTCAGAAGGAATCACCAATACAGGTGTCGTAGTCAAACGACGCTTCAGTTCTTGGAAGCTTTCCTCACAAGCTTCAGACCAATGGAATGGGACTCCCTTTTGAGTCAGCTGTGTCAACGGCTTAGCGATCTTAGAGAATCCCTCGACGAAACGTCTGTAATAACCTACTAAGCCAAGGAAGCTCCGTATCTCGGGCACAGAAGTGGGTGCAGCCCACTCCATCACAGCTTCAATCTTCCTGGGATCCACAGATATCCCGCTGCTAGATATAACATGACCCAAGAACATTACACTGCTCAACCAGAACTCGCACTTGCTAAGCTTTGCATAGAACTGGTGATCCCTAAGGATCTGGAGTACGTTCTCAAGTTCACATGTTCCTCTTCAGTCAGGGAGTAGATGAGTATATCGTTAATGAAAACTATGACGAACTGATCCAAATATGGCTGGAACACCCTGTTCATCAAACTCATGAAAACAGCTGGGGCATTCGTCACCCCAAAAGGCACGACTAGGAATTCATAGTGCCCATATCTAGTCCTGAAAGCTGTCTTCTGGACATCATCTTCCCTTACTCGAATTTGATGGTACCCCGACCTCAGATCGATCTTACTGTAGAGCCTCATACCTTGTAACTGATCAAACAAATCGTCGATCCTCGGAAGTGGATACTTATTCTTCACTGTGGCTTTGTTCAGTTGTCTGTAATCGATGCACAGCCGCATCGAACCATCTTTCTTCTTAACAAACAAAAATGGCGCACCCCAGGGCGATACGCTACAGCGTATATAGCCCTTATCAAGGAGCTCTTGCAACTGAATCTTTAACTCCCTTAGCTCCGCTGGTGCCATCCTATAGGGGGCACGAGAAATGGCAGACGTCCCCGGTAGTAACTCAATCCCAAACTCGACCTCTCTCGTCGGTGGGAATCCGGGAATCTCTTTCGAAAAGACATCAGGATACTCCGCCACTACGGGCACATCCTCCACTTTTATTCTTCTTTCTTCTCAGAAATATCAACATCATAGATGAGATATCCTATATGGCCTCGTTCCAACAACTGTGCCATCTTGACAGCAGATACCAACGGAACCTTTGAACGAGAACCATCCCCATAGAATGTCCACTGGACTCCCATATCAGATCTGAATCGGACAGTCCTCTGCCTGCAGTTCACAACTGCCTGATACCTGTTCAGAACATCTGTGGGGTCCTCCTTACTTAATCCATTATGTAACACGTTAACATACATATGTGAGTCTGAATTAAGTAATTACATGCACTGATTAAGAGTTTCTTACTAGTTAAGTTATTACAAGGTTTACAAAACCCTAACTAACTATACATCACATGTACAGGTAACAACCTACTCCAAGATAACCCCTATGCAGTGGTTCCCCTCGCAGCGGAAATCATGACTCACGCTCCCCACGTCTATGAGATCCTACAGAAACATTCACAAACCGTGAGTATAGATAATAAATATTTCAGTGCGATATCAAACCACAATAGCAATATCAATGATAAAGCACAAATAAATCATCAAATGTGAATGTTCTATATCATGCATCAACAAATGCACCATGTCATGACATATCTCAACAATCATCCTATTATCACGAGCCCCATATGATATGGCTATTCAGCTCAATATGTCAGTTGGAACCACATCACATCTTCATATTAGCAGCACATATCATAGTACCATACTCATCTGTGATAATAGCCGGAGCATATACCCAAACCAGGCGTATATCTCTCAAGCCAAAGCATATGTAGTATATCTATCGTGGCAACGATCCCAGCCAAAGCATATACCACACCAGGCATATCTATCAAGGCAATGATCTCACCAAAGCATATACACATATCTATCAAGGCATCCATCTCAATCATATGAAATCCATGTATGCATATGCCTATGATACTACCAATCATATGACACAAAGATAACATAAATCATATGCTATCATAACCATAATATCATCATCACATCATATCTATACTCCGTACGTCAACACGTACCTGTACTGCGACACAAACGAGTTAAATTAGGTGTCACTGGCTAAGCGCCTCGTTGTCCCGTCCCCTGAGATGATGCTACAACAATGCCAACAATATATCATGTTATCATAGGCATTAAAATCAAATTCTACAAAAATATAACATTTTTCAACATTCTGGCATTGGCGATCGATCGCTACCTCGCACCGATCGATCGCCATACTGTTCTGCCCCCTCGCGATCGATCGCCACTCCCTCGCGATCGATCGCCAAAATGTTCTGTTGCTCGCAATCGATCGCCACATTTTCACCGATCGATCGCTACATGTATAAACCGCCTTATATTTTGCCCTGTCTCGGCGATCGATCGCCACAAAGCTTGCGATCGATCGCCGATGTCCAGAAAGTTCAGAACATGGCGATTTTGAGCTTATCTTCCTAGCTCTTCTCCTACAACTCAAAATTTAACATGTAAACAAGTTTCATGCATTCCCCAAGACCATAACAACATGTTTTCCCCATCTTACAATTCAATTACTAGCATATGAACATGTTATGATTCTTCACATGAACATCTTATATCCCACTTCACATATATCAACATCAATGATAATATTCAAGTGTAAAACTATGAATTCCTTACCAAGATGGTACAATTTCACTTCACACACCTTCCTAGCTCAAGTCACAAGTGAATCCCAAGCTCAAACCAACAAGGACTTGAAAGAGATGAAGAGGAGCTTGTGTAGTGTTTTAGTAGGTGTAAAATGAGAACTATGTGATTCTCCTCCCTAAATCACCTTGATATAAGGTCATTAGTTCCCTAAATCCTTTGTTATCATATCATTTGGAGTTAATGACATGTTATGTAACATGTACATGAAATGAAATTCAAATTCAAATGCAACTCCAATTTCAATGAAATTCACATGCATAATCAAAGGCCTACTAGTTCATGTTGCTTGATATGTTACTATTCAAATTAGTATACACCACCATGTTTCATTCTTTACCATATATCATTCCATACATGTATTCATTCATTCTTGGTTCCACCCGAACCTCCAGTATCATACTGCCAAGTGATATAATTACACCAGAATCATATCACACGTGTATACAACAAATCGAGGCATTACAACATCAATGCCTACGATGCAGTCAAAGTCTGACATCCCCAGAACAATCAAATCTGACCTTAGTTCGTTATCCTCAAAATAAATGAGGCCATCATAGACAATCTGATCAGTAATCATACTTCTTCCAGTGGGGGTCGAGACTACAAGAGGCGTGGGTGACGGAGAAGTGCATATGCGGTGCCTTTCCAAAAAACTTGTCGACACGAAAGAGTGTGATGCACATGTGTCGATCAATATAAAAGCAGGGTGCATAAATAAAAGACACGTACCCGCTATAACCTCCTCCGGAGCCGCTGTAGCCTGCTCCCTCGTCAAAGCATAAACCTGCCCCTGAGGTGGCCCCATGGGCTGACCTCCATACTGCCTCGGTGCAAAAGGTGGTCTGTACTGTGCTGCTCTGTCCGTAGGCCTCCACGCAGAGTTCTGTTGTCTCCCCCTGTTGGGACACTACCGAGCAAAGTGGCCTTTGTCGCCACAAACATAACATCCTACACAGTCTTTTGCCAAATGTGGTTGCCCACAAAGAGTGCACTGGACCTTCCCGAATCTGTCTCCCTGAGACTGCCCTCTTCCAGATGGGGCATCATTCCTACGACTTCCCTTCCAACGATTATCGGGCCTCTTACCACTGAACCTCGAAGCCGATGTGTTCCCCCTTGGCTTGAACTGATCACCCCTTGGCTTCAAATTGTCAGAAGTAGATTTCTGAGGGGGTGCTGGAGGTGGCACAGCATCAGGGTATGCACCAACTCCCAGTTCGGCTAGTTCAGCCCTTGAAAGTGCGTCATCAAAACAGGCAGGGCCATAAGTGATCACCCTATCATACAGTTCCGGCCTCAAGCCCTTCATGAAGTTCCTCATCTTTGCTTGAGTACTTGTGGCGATATGAGGCACATATCTGAGCAAAGAACAGTATTGAAGAGCATAATCTGACACAGGCATATTACCTTGCTTGAGGTTAGTGAATTCATCTTCCTTGGCCTGTCGTGCAGCAGCTGAGAAATAGCGTGTCAGAAACCGAGTTCTAAATAGCTTCCAATTAATTTCATGACCTTGAGCCTCTTGCTCTACTACTGTGGTCTTCCACCACATCAGCGCCTTCTTGGCCAATTGGAACTCCGCTAGTCTGATCCAGGCTGTCTTAGCACAAGGAGCTGCCACAAATATTTGCTCTATTCTCTCCAACCACTCCTGTGCTTGTTCCCCTGTCTCAGTTCCTTCAAATGTCGGAGGCCGGTATGCAAGAAATTGAGTCAAGCTCAGTTCCCCAAGCAACAACTGTTGTTCGGACGGTTCTTTGCCGAAAGCTGGCGGGGGTACAGGATTCGTATGTCCAGCACTTGCATTCACACTAACTGCATCTCCCACTTCAACATTCGCTGCCATGATGCAACACAAGGGTTAACAACAATACCAAAGGCAGTTCATATAATATATTGTCAGATAATCAAACATGTTAGTGTAACATCATATACTTCATATGCAACTTATGTACAAAACATGTTTAGAAAGAAGCACCTAGCCAACTTATTGCTAAGGCTACCCTTCACTCATTCCCGTGTTATCTAACCACTGCTCTGATACCACTAATGTAGGGTCTTCATACCTTAACATCATCTTAAACACATATAATGGACTAAACATGCATTAATAATGTCTTAAGGTACCGGTTGTAGTTTGAGCTATTAAGATTACAGGCCAAAAATGAAATTTCAAGACTTAATTAATTACATTCTCAAAATGAATGTTAAAGCGATGGAATTATACTACTCCTAGAGTAGAGACTATCCAAAAATCATGTATCCTAATTTCTTTCATGCTCCTAATAGCTCACTGTCTCAACCCGACCCTGAGCCTTCTGTCCAAAAGTGTACCTACAGGGACAACACATCATGAGCATGCACATCTTTACTTAACATCATAAAACAAACATAACAGTAAATGCATGAAATCTTGGTTAAGTAAACTTGCTAGTTATTCGTTAACTTCTTCTTGTTGACCCTGATTCACATTCATACATATGGACGTCTTACTCTATTGTATGGCGTCTTACCATATCATAAACATCGTATGGCATCTTGCCATATGGGCATCTTACCCAATCATATGGCATCTTACCATATCATAACATCGCGTGGCATCTTACCACTAGGGCATCTTACCCTATCGTATGGCATTTTACCATATCATAACATCGTGTGGCATCTTACCACGAGGGCATCTTACCCTATCGTATGGCATCTTACCACGAGGGCATCTTACCCTATCGTATGGCATCTTACCATATCATAACATCGTATCATCTTTACTTATCATGACATCATTATCATAAACTTACTTATCATAATCATCATCATAAACATCATATCATCTTTACTTATCATAAACATCATCATCATAAACTTACATTATCAAATCATTATCATAAACATCATATCATCTTTACTCATCATAAACATCATCATCATAATACTTGTGCAATCATTGCATAATTATAGTATAGAAGTATGGTTTACCGTCCGATGCCCGTACGCTTCTTACGTACCTTAATTCCAAAAGTGGAGAAATCGGAGAACTTTATCTCCTTGATGTCGTTGGCACCTGTGATGGTTCTACATAACCATACAAATCGATATTAGAAGCTAAACAATAGCCAAATACAAAAAATTTAACAAAAATCATCATTTGCCTTGCGGCGATTGATCGCTTCATTTGAGGCGATCGATCGCCTGCTACGCGAAATGGCTACTGGCCTTCGGCGATCGATCGCCTCATTTCAGGCGATCGATAGCTACCTGCTGGTGCGCGATTTTTCACCATTTTTGAGCATTTTTCAAGCTCCATCTTAAACCATTCGAACCCAAACTTTCCTACAACAACAACAACATCGTAACCCACATAAAACACTTCAAAAACCATTTTTTAGGAAGGGTTCCATACCTCTTGTAGGCTCCAAATCTTAACAAAGATCACACAAACAAAGGTTTTGTGAAGCTTTCCTTCTCCTTCCTTGGTGAATTTCGAAAATGGGAGATGGGTTAGGGTTGAGGAATGAAATGGGGATTTTAAAAGTGATTGGTAAAGTAAGTGGGTATAGTGGAAAAAAGTGGGGTTATAAGGTTAATATTAAAATTATACCCCAAAGTTAACATGATGTATAAAACACCCCAACATGGTATTTTAAAAGCATTTACAAAAATGCATTAAACTTCCACTAAATCATGCTTTCCTCATAATTGACAATCAATATAATTAAATCATGTTAACACTTCATTACCCATCACATAAATCAATTACCACCTAATTCATCATATAAACATCATTAATGCTCAAATTGCATATAATTAATTTCGGGGCATCACAGTATTGGTATGCTCACCCCGTGTGAGGGTTGTCTCTGTTGGGGCAGGTGATACATGTGTAGCAGCAGCTTTGGAGTTGAGCTCGGGCTGTTGATTTGAGGTACTTCCAGGATCGAGGTACCAGAGCTGGTTGAATAAGTACACAGATCCAGACTTGAGACTGAGTTGTGCTTGGGAAGTGCTTCTAGGATTGAAGTACCAGTAACGGTATCTGGTAGAGTATTTTATACATTAGATACACGCTTATTCATTGGGTGCTCTCATGCGAGTACGTTTTAAGTGTATATGGAATATATAAATGGGCATGCTTTTCTCTCTTCATTTATGGTTTGCATGCAATTAAATACGGAATTGCTAAATGAACTGAGAGTTTGTTAGTGTATTAGGATGCATACTATGAAGGTGACTTTAGTTGGAGAAGTTGAATATTATGAGGTTCTAATACAAGAAATTTTATAGATGGTAAATGAAGTTATTCTTGTATATGGTTTCCTTCCCATGATAATATGATTGTGTGCACTTAATGGCATGGATTAATACACTAATAACGGGTTAAGGGCACGGGGGTCCTTACAAATGTACATTTCTCTTATGTTCGATTGTTATTGATCAAGCAATGAAGAATGCACCAGATATGGTACGAGAAATGGAGAGAGAACGTAAAATAGATCAGATCACCAGTAATGGCTGCTCAGGATGGACAGGCCTCGTGAATGTTAATGGACTGATGAACACATCATTTTTCTTTAAGAGTGTTGTCTGGTAGACCGTTCAACTTGTATGGGAATATAGATATATTGGATGTGGAATGATCTGGTTGACTTGTTGTGATGTCCGGAATAATTATTAATTGTTAAATTGATTCAATTATGATATTTATATGATATGATGAGATTTAATTCGTGAGTATCGGATTTTGGACCGGAGTTGGGATAAATGATTCCGGGATTGAATTTACAATGTAAATTAATTTAAGAGTTTCTTACATAAATAAATATATGAGATACTAATTGGAAGGTGGGGATTGTACCAAGTGTTGAAATGAATTTGCATTTGTATGGTGGGGATTTAATCTAGGGGTTAAATAAAATACACACTATCTCTCTCTCCCCTTCATTTTTTTTTACCCAAATCGATTTCTTCCCTATTTTTCCCCCTCATTCACGTCGCTTCTCTCCCGATTTCAATGGTCAATTCTAGCCTTGTCCCGTCGCGATTTCGACCAAGTTTGCATGAGGAAACTCGCCTTACACCTTAATCATTCTTTTCCATGTGTGTTTGTTTAGGCTGGTTCAATTTTCTTGTTATTCAAGCGATTGGGTTCGGCCGTGTGTTGCTGCTGCGAGGGAGGGGTGTTTGGTTCTTAGAACTGATTTTCTTTATAATATGAGCTGCATTCTAGCTTGAATGGGAAAGGATGACAATGTTTCTTTTTTTTTATTTTCCCATTTTGCGTGCGTGTATGCGCTGATAGTGTGTGTATGTGGGATTGGAGTTTCAATCGTGTCTATGTTACTGCCATGGGAGGATTTTGGCTCTTGATTAAATGCTTTCTACTGGAGTTGTGTGCTTGATGAATTACATGGTGGGTTGGAGGGGGGATATCGATTTTTTCCCAGCACCCTGGCTTCCTGTTGTCGTGCTTGTGATGGCTTGCACAGCCATGATCGAGTTTTTTCCTCCGTTCTTACAGTTCATGTTATAAGTAGGAATGTTGCTGTTGAATTATTAATTTTGGTGTTTGAGTGTGGATAGGAGTCGAATTTCCTCAGTGTGTGCTTGTAAGTTGCTGGCATGCTGTGCATGTGTGTATTCCAGCATATGGGTGTGTGTGTTCTACAGCATGTGTGTATATATATTTGTGGAGGGATGATGAGGTATTGATAATGAAGATGGTTAACTTAATTTGGTAAAGTGGATTAAGGTGTTTATGTGATGATAATTCAAGCATGAACATCATAATTGAGAATTAGATAGCTTGAGAAATGTTATTGATTTTTGGAAATTAATTATTACTCACTTTGTTGAATGGTTGATTGTTGAAAGTGAATTGTTGATTTGTGCCTTGGCTAGTATTACTGTTGGTTAAAAGATAAAGACTAAAATCATGCTTACAAGCTATTTGATAATATGGTTAAGTTGTGTTCAAGTGTTGGCCAAGAAAACTTGTAGGGACTTCCTACCTTAATACCGTTTAGTACACATAAATTGGACAGAACATGCATTTATAACCTCTTAAGGGTTCCGGTTGTAGCTTGAGCTAAGGAGATTACAGGCCAAAATAAAGTTTTCAAAAGCTATTTAATTACATTCCCAATAAAGAATGTTAAAGCTATAGATTTACACTACTCCTAGAGTAGAGACTATCAAAATCCTGCTTCCTACGTTCATCATGCTCCCTTTAGCTCACTTCCTCAACCCGACCCTAGGCCCTTGGTCCAAAAGTGTACCTACAGGGATAACACATCGTGAGCATACACATATTTACTTAACATCATATAAAAGCATACAATAATGCATAACATCTTAGTTAAGTAAAGGTTATTGGTCGTCCTTCGACTTCCTTTGTTATCCCTGACTCTTAATCATATATTAGGGCGTCTTACCCCATTGTATGGCATCTTACCATATCATCATCATCGTGTGGCATCTTACCATGTCATAATCATCGTGTGGCATCTTACCACGTCATAATCATCGTGTGGCATCTTACCACGTCATAATCATCGTGTGGCATCTTACCACGTGGGCATCTTACCCAATCATATGGCGTCTTACCATATTATAAACATTGCGTGGCATCTTACCACGTGGGCATCTTACCCAATCATATGCTTTGGGTGGTGTCTCACCACATGGGCGTCTTACCCAACCATACACGTCGTATGACCTTATCATAAACTTCGTCATTATAGACGTCCTCATAAACATCGTTATCATAAACATCATCTTAAGCATCATCATCATAACATCATCGTAAGTATCATCATCGTAACATCATCATAAGCATCATCATCATAACATCATCATAAGCATCATCATCATAACATCATCTTAAACGTCATCATCGTAAACATCATCTTAAACATCATCATAATATGTAAGGGCATGGTTTACCGTCCGATGCTCGTACGTCTCTTACGTACCTTAATTCCCAAAAGTGGAGAATTTGGAGGGCTTTATCTCCTGGATGTTGTGGGCACCTGGGATGGTTCTACACAACCATACAAATTGATATTAGAAGCTAAACATAGTCCAATATCCAAAAATCCCACAAAAATATCAAAAATCCACTTTTCTTCAGCTCGCGATCGATCGCCGCCCAGGCGCGATCGATCGCGAGACTACACTGGACGAGGGGGCAAAATCTCCTTCTTGGCGATCGATCGCCACTTTTGGCGCGATCGATCGCCAGGCCCGCCAATCGATCGCCCAAAAGTGGCGATCGATCGCCAAATGCCTCTGGCTGGTACTGGACGCTCGCGATCGATCGCCAAGGACGGGCGATCGATCGCCGAGTGCTGTACATCGAATTTTCGCCATTAATGCTCATTTTTCAAGCTCTTTCACATGCCACCCCAAAACCAAACTTCCTCATAACTTCAATAACAACATAACCCACTAAAACCAACATAAACACTTCAAAAAATCATACCCCAACCATAAACAACACATACCCCAAATAAACCCACATAAAACATCAAAACTTAACCCATCTCAACACCAAACATCATAAAACTTGTAGGAATGGTTCCATACCTCTTGTAGGCTCCAAATCCTAGCAAAGATCACACAAATAAGGATTTTGTGGAACTTTTCTCCTCCTCTTTTGGTGAGTCTCGAAAATGGGGTAGGGTTTGGGGTTGGGAGTGATTTGGGGGTTTTTAATAAAGTGAAATGGTAATGTGGGGGGTTAAAGTGATGTGTGAGGGATTTAAAAAGGGGTTGTAATAACATAATAAAAATTGTACCCCATACTTAACATGATGTATAAAATACCCTACTTGGTATTTCAAAAGCATTTTACAACAATGCTCTAAACTTCATTTAAAATCACATCTTCCTCATATTTGATAATTTAACACAATTAATCATGTTAACATCTTAATACCCAACACATAAATCCATCAACACATGATACATCATATAACATAGTTAATGTCCAAGTTACCATTAATTAATTTCGGGGCATCACAAAACTCTACTATTTGTGTAGTAAGGAAGTCCACTCTTATGTCTTATATCATGGAAGTGTCTTGGTGAGTGTTGGGCTAAGGTTTGAGGTGTTAATAACTTGGAGCATATGTGATTGTGTGAATAGGTGAGTTTGATAGATGTTAATGTGTGTTATAAACATGTATTAAAGTGTATATTAATGAATATACTCGCATGTATGCAATAGTATGAATTGGAGACTTTGTTGAGTATTTGAATGACAAATCTATGAACTAACTATTTAGTTGAAATGGGGGATAACTTGATTAAATTGAGGATTATTGGTTCATTTGTGTAAACTATGAAGCATGAAAATGAAAAGTGTTTAATGATATTAATTGCCTTGAATATGAGCTAATATTATATTGGTATTCGATATAGACACTACACGAGACTTCGGACGTTGATGATAGCTTGTTAATGTTGTCGACTATAAGGTACGTAGTGACGTACGAGCAGGTATAATATGATTTATTTCATATTCCAGTATTCATGTATTTTTGAATTGTGATAACTGAATATAAGAAAATGAATATGTGAATTGAGTTGATATATGTGGTATGATGGACACGTAAATGTACGTGGTCTGGATATGGAGTTGGGTATGGATGCCTTTGGCACGATCGATATGAGAAATGGTTGAGAATGAGATTAACGTGCAGGCAGAGCTGCCTTCGATATGAGACTCGTTATGATTGAGCATAAATGATGAATTGTGATTATATTGAATTATTGCATTGATGAGTTTCATGTTGTGATTAATGATACTGAACTTGATGTTTATGAAAGCATGTGAGACTAAAAACTGGAACAGCTAGTGGAAGCTATACGGATTCCGAACTGTACAGGGAGTACATTTTTATGGATTTTAAATACTCTTAAATTGTTATATTATGAATTAATTATAATTGTTATGCATTGTCATGAATATGAGTATCGTGACAAGGTATGCTCACCCGTGTGGGGGCTGTTTCTGTTGAAACAGGTACAACAGGTACTAAACTACTTTGGGATATTGGTTCGAGCTTTGTTGGATCATGCCGCTTCCAGAAACAGAAGTGTATATGAGAGCGGGTAAATATGATACGCTATTTATTCAGTTAGATGGGTATTCATTTATTGTTGCTCGTATGTGAGCAACTGGAAGCATGTATATGGACTGTATAAGGGTGTTGAAGCCCACTTTGATGCCTTCTTAGTATGGTGTTTTCCCTGGCTGGGAACTTATTTAGGTTTTGTTTTCTTTTAAGTATTGTGTTTTTCCCTGGCTGGGAGTTACTATGTGATGTGTTTTTATTCCCGGATAGCTCAGTTTATGGGGAGACTCTGCCCAAATTTTTATAAAAACCCACAATATAAAAGTGGTGTAATGGGAATGGTAATGGGCGAAATCTTTGAGTCTATTTGTTGGTAGAGATGATCATATAATGTTGAACATTATTTATGTCATGGGATTATGGGAAACATGAAATCATTATTTTTAAAGAATGAAAAGAAATGAAATATTTATACACATACGACGTCATAAATGAACTAATGACGAGTTTAAGTTTTGGGGTCTTACATTAGTGGTATCAGAGCAGTGGTTGCTCATTGGGGCTGTTAAGGGCCTAGGAAATTGTTGATAGCACATATTTATACATGATGGCATTAAGGTTGTATGACACAACTAATTGTTTATGTGTTTTTATATAAAAAGTGGTATTGCTAACCATTGTGGTTGCAGGAATCGTGTGGAACACGATAAGACGGCATTAATGGTAATGCCTGGCACTCGGTATGTTATGTGCCAAGGAATCTGATTTTGTAAGAAAATCAGGGAAAGGGATATTTCAGAGGTAACATGTATTTTATATACGTATTGATATGCAGGTGGTTGCATATGTGTATTGAATGTTGATGCATAGCATGTATGGCTATTGTTTCTAACCATGATGGTTGCACATCACAGGAAATATAGATTATGCATTGGAATGATGATTACGCATCCCATGAGTCTTGTTTATCACAGTGAGGATTTTAATGCTTACCGCTATTATGTCGTTAAAAATGTGGAGCGGGAGGGGGAGGCTCGCTTGCACATGGAGGCAAGGTTTACCATATGAAGCGAGGATAGAAATACCGCTTATATGATGATTTTTAAACCGCTATTATGTCGCTAAAAATGTTGAGCGGTAGGGGGGAGGCTCGCTTGCACATGGAGGCGAGGTTTACCATACGAAGCGAGGATAGAAATACCGCTTGTATGAAGAAGCGAGGGAGGGGAGTTCCGCTTGTTCTAAAGTTATGAAGCGAGGGGCATTAAAATACACTGATGATAAACAGACTAGGGATTGGTCATTGATAGTGTGTCGACTGGGGATGATTCATTCCTTTATGATGATTGGCGATGGTTCATGCCGCCAGACACATGTATAGCGATGGTTCATTCCGCTGTGTCGACTGAGGATGATTCATTCCTTTATGATGATTGGCGATAGTTCATGCCGCCGGACACATGTATAGCGATGGTTCATTCCGCTGTGTCGACTGAGGATGATTCATTCCTTTATGATGATTGGCGATGGTTCATGCCGCCGGACACATGTATAGCGATGGTTCATTCCGCTGTGTCGATTGATGATGATTCATTCCTCTATGATGATTAGCGATGGTTTATACCGCATTCGAGCGATGGGTGCTGATTACATATTGTTGTTGAGCGACGGAGACAGGTATACCGCTACCTTGTTGGCGAGGAATGGATGTATATTACTGTTGTTTCGTATTATTTTTGATGTCGTGTATTGACGAAATGACGATGAGTATATCAATTTGTATTGATATGAAATTATATTTTGTGGAATATTTATGTTGAGAACATGGACAATTTAAAGGATCAAGTGTGGATCAACTGTGTACAGTAAGTGTTATTACATCTTATTGTTTTAAGAATGTAACTTTATTCATTGTGATTATGGATATTATGTATGTCAGCGTTGGCGATAAATATTATGTACCACCGTAGGACGATGAAGATTGATGTATTGCAATTGTGTTAGCAATGAATATTTTAGTAAAGCTATTGTGATTAGCGATGAATGTTGTTGTACCGCAGTTTTGTTAGCAATGAGTATTGATGATGCTTTGATTGCAGATGGCAATAGAAGTTGTGCTATATACATTTATGTTATTGATCATTGGGTACATGTGATTTAGGCCCAAGAGGATATTGGATCGATCCAGGAGGACGAAGCATTGAGGTAAACCGTTTCAGTTGGTTGAACATATTGATATATGTTGATTCGAGTTATTTTGTTGATTTATATTGATTTTGAAATCATGTACATGTAGAAAAGTTGATAATGGAATTGAAGTGGAACCTACATGTGTCATATTCATATTTTGTTGCAGTAATGAGGCAAGAAGGGGTGTAAACTCTGTGATAACACTCTCATATCTACGGTGTGTAGTGATGAGATATTGGAAATAGATGTTAATCTGTAAGGACCCCAAGCCCTTAACCCTTGATTAGTGTACTAACCACTATGTGTGGCACATGCTTTCAATAAAAATCAATCTGGAAACTCAAATGATGATTTACCATTGAATGGCAATCACAAAATTTTCTTTAATATGCCATGTTATAAGATCATCATCCTAACAACAAATAGACTCATAGAGTTCGCCCATTACCATCCCCTTTACACCACTTTTACATTGTGGACTTTTATAAAAATTTGGGCAGAGTCTCCCCATAAATAGAGCTATCCCGCATTGAAAGCACAACACATAATATAATTCCCGGCCAGGGAATACACAATACTCAACAGAATACAGAACACAAAGTAAATTCCCAGCCAGGGAAGACACCACACATAAGACGACAAAAGTGGGTTTCAACACCCACATAATACACTAACGACTCTCATATCATTAGCAATTATACCCTTAATTGCATGCAACATATAATGAAAGAGAGAAAGGCTCATGCCTTTATATACAACCCATATACAAGAATATACGTGCTCACATGCGAGCATCATAAATGTGTATATAAACCTCAGGTGTATATAAGTACTCTAAACGATACCGTGCTCCATCAAGCCCTGGTACCACGACCCTGTGAGTACATCCAATCAACAGCTCGAGCTCAGCTTCACAGCCATCGATGTACCTGTTCACCTGCCCCAACAGAGACAGCCCCCCAACGGGGTGAGCATACCAATACACAAAATCCCATAATCACAATAATGAAATTCATAATTTACAACAAAAGTAAATACTAATGAAATTTAAATGATACTCCCTGGATGGCAACATCCTCATCCGGGATTCCGTGTACTGTCCCTGTTCTCACAATCATCAAAAACTCATCAAATCTCAAAAATCAGTAAATCAACACATTGATTTAACTCATAGCATGTCTGATTCTCAAATATCAATAATTAATGATTCCATATTCATTATACATGCAAACATAGATATCTCGATATCTAATACTGATTTTCAACTTTGCTACCAATCACAGATAGCTCAAATGCCTAGCATTTATTTTACAAATTCTCCATTACACTTAGATATCTCACATGTCTCATAACGAATACATGATCCCACGATCATTCTCAGGCATCTCAAATGCCATACAATAGTCATATAAACCCAGTACCCCATATCTCTTATAAGGTCATACTACTCTAGTACTACGCACACTTGTGACAGCGATATCAAGACTAGGTCGTTCCATAGTCATATCGACACACATATATATATATATATAGCCATACCCACAACCATCTAATGCAATTACAACACATTATGCATTTCACAATTGCTATCACATAAAGTAATGCTCGTACGTCGCACGTACCTTAAATTTCCGAAGTCCGAGCCAAACCTTGCTCGAGTTCCATGCTCCGAGGAACGATGTGCTAACACGATAAATAATTCACAATTATTTACGAACATGCAACCCATGCTCAAGAACACCCATAACCCTCAAAAATATTGTCAACACACGACAATCAACCATTATCAAAAATTGCTCAAGAACACCCTTCAATTTTTCGAACCTTCACAACACAAATCGAACCCAAACTAAGCACCCCAAATCATTTAAAACATGAATTAATCGATTACAACAAGAATCATCACCCCTTGCCAAAAATCCCCAAAATTCGAACATAAACCCCTAAAATCGAGCCCTAACCTCACGCAAGCAATGATGAAATTCGAACCATTAAAGCAACAAATTTTCGAACAACAAAGTCTGAAATTATCAACTCAATATCAGCTCAAAAACGCCCCAAAAACACCAGAATAAAAGCCCCAAAATCATACCAAAATCGAGCCCCAAAATCTGACAGAAATCCAGTTCGAACCCTTGCGCTTTTCTGGCAAATCCGAGCTCAAATCGCGACCAAACTTCGAATTGTTGGTATGGGGAGGAGCGCCTGGAAGAGACGAAGCTGGCGGCGGGTCGGACGCGCCGAACGGCGGCGGGCGAACGCCTGGAAGCGGCGGGGGTCAAAGGGGATCGGGAATGGCGCGGGTGCGGGGAGAGAGAAAATAAGGTGCTGAAATGGTTCCGATAATTAAAATCTCGGGTTCAACTGGTATTTATAGCAAAAATACCCCGAAATACTAATAGCCCCACAAATACATCATGATTCATTAAAAATCATCTGTTTTCAAAAATTCTCTCTCTAACTCAAAATCCCCCTACCGGTGCCCACACAAAGCACCCGAGATTCTGAGTCACACTAAAAACCCAACTCACAGGTTTTCACCGAAATGAGAATACGATTTCAACCTCGGGATCCAACGATCCCAACTACTCAAATAGACGAGCCCGGAAGGCCCAACACCTCGATTAAACTCCAATTGCCACGTAAAACAACTTTAGGGGTTATTAACACTCCGGGATTAACATTTATTGTAAGGCCCCAACACTTAAACTCGTCATTAGTTCATTTATGACGTCGTATATGTATAAATTTTTCATTTTCTTTTCATTCTTTAAAACGAATCATTACTTGTTTCCCATAATTCCAAGACACAAACAAATGCTCAACATTATATGTTCATCTCTACCAACAATTAGACTCAGGGGTTTCACCCATTACCATCCCCATTATACCACTTTTGCATTGTGGGTTTTTATAAAAATTTGGGCAGAGTCTCCCCACAAACTGAGCTATCCGGAAATAAAAATCCATCACATAACATAACTCCCGACCAGGGACACACGATACTAAACAGAATACGGAAACACAAGTACATTCCCAGCCAGGGAAGACACCACACTCATAAGACAACAAAAATGGGTTTCAACACCCTTATACAGTCCATATACAAATACAAGTGCTCACAGAAGAGCAACGAATAACGGATACACATCCGGATGCATAATTAGTATATATATACCAACCGCTCAACCTCGTATATCGGCTCAATCTCATACTATGCTTCTGGAAGCATCATCCAACAAGGTTCGAGCCTAGTACTCCAAAACAGCATCGTACCTGTTGTACCTGTTTCAACAGAAACAGCCCCCACACAGGGTGAGCACACTCCCACTCAATATTCAATCACAATTCAACATACAAAATCATAATGCAATAATTTAAATTATTCAAAACTCATAAAGTATACTCCCTGTACAATTCCGAATTTGTATGGCTTCCATAGACTGTTCCTGTTTCAAACTTACGCACTTCATAATGTCAAGTTTAGTATTGTCACTGGAAATATAATACTCAACAACACTTATGAATTCAATACAATGACAATATATTATTTATGCTCAAACATAAATAGTTCAACATCAATATGAACCTGGTTATCCCAATGTAACCCTGGTTATCCCACCATCTCATTCTCGATATTTCTCATATCGCTCCTGCCCACGGCATCACTACTCAACAAGTAAAATTGGATCACGTACCACTACGTGTCCCCCATAACTCGTATATGAAACTCAATTAGTAAAGTCAAACACTTACCTGAATCATCATATTCAAAATTGCATGTATACATGAATGTATAGATACTAGATATACCTGCTCGTACGTCACCACGTACCTTATAGTAGACAACATGAACAAGCTATCATCAACGTCTGAAGCCTCCTGTAGAGTCTATCGAATATCAATTCAATATTAGCTCATAATCCAAGCAATGAACATCCAACAAATAGTTCTTACTTTCACTTACATATCACAAATTAATAACTCAATATTATGAATCAAATCATAATCGACACTTTGGATGCACACATCCTCACATGAATTATGGTATTACATTGGCAATGCAAAACCCCATCATCTCCCACCATCCGCTACATCGCACACATGATGCAGGATACACACACCCATACGTACAAGATCATGCCCAACTCACATAGTAGTTCACTAGACACGCAAGTTCAACAGAGGGAAGAAAGTGCAAGGGTGTATGCATAATAATATCCAACTAGTGTCTAACTAAAACAATCCAAGTAAGACAATAAACATGTTCCACAATTAATCAAACCCACACCGAGGTGATTCAAACCAAGACGCGAAAGAAGGGATCCATGTAGATAAGAGATTCTACCCCTTTAATCCAATTCCCTTAATCCCAACATAAAGTCATTTATTTGAAGAAATTCAACTTTAACAAATTAAAGATGCATTGGATTCCAAATTCTTGATTTAGAACTCACTATAAAATTAGTGACTCAACAAGGTGACATAAATCAATAACACATGCTATGCTATCATTTTGAGTATAAATATCACCATAACTCTTTTCCATGTCAACACATACTAGCATGTATCTAACTCACTTATTTACACACTACACATGCTTCCCATTGAACACATCCCATACCATAGCCCAACATCACCAAATATCACAATGGCTACAAGCCATAAAGTTAGTCATTTTCACCTCACTAACAAAACTTAGACCCACACTTGAATCTCATTTAAGCCTATTAACAAACACATTTCATGCATGATTTTAATCTTCATCCTTTAACCAATAATAATACTAAGTCAAGACTTATTCCACAATTTATTTTCTACAATTAACCATTCAATAAAGTGAGCCCCAATTAACTTCCAACAATCAAAGCATTCATCATGCTATCCAATTCCAAATCACAATACTTCAACACATGAAGGAATACATACATACACACCATCTTCATCCACAAACACATGCTGGACACACACACACACGCAGAAACACACACACACACGCACACACACTGTAGCACACACTCCAACCCTTCCAAAAAAAAAACCAACAAAATCGAACCAAAGCTCATCAAAAATTCGTGGGATTTCAGGTAAATAACGACTAAGGGACGACGAGGATTACCCACAAAACAATCGGAAGAAAATCGCCCCAAAATCGGACGAAATCACAATTTTTATCCGCGCGCTTCCTTGCAAGATCCGGACGCGATCGGCGACGAAACTTCACGATCTTGGTATGGAAAGAAGCGCCTGGGAGAGACGAAGGCGGCGGCGGTTCGGACGCGCCGGAAGGAGCTCGGACGGCGGCGTGCGTGGCGGTTGAACGGTGAGGGGTCAGAATGCGCGAGAGGAGAAGGGGTTCGGGATTCAGTGCGTGATTTTACACGTTTTCAGTGTGTGTCCGAAAATGCCCAACAAAACATATTTATTTTTTTTATCCTTGCTCGGTTTTGTACATCGAAGTGTCGCCGGTGCACTGACATATTAATTAGAGACAACGATTGGGATTTATACACACCCCAAAAACCCAAAACTTAAATTCTTCATTTTAATTAATTTATCTCTAAAATATTATCGGAGTATATTTTACAATCTCAAAATATTTTAGGATCCGATTAAGTCGCCAGTTGACCTTCACTTGGTCAATTCCACTTCTAATTAATTCTAAAATTAATTATCAATAAAATTCAAATCATATTTAGTCCAACATGTGAGACCCCGTTATCACATCAAGATATTAAGGTGCAATTTAGAGAACTAAACATACATGCGATTATATCAGAGTAATGTGCCGTGTTGATTAACCTGAGCTTTAGAGATTACAGTACCAAAATGTTCCAAAAGGAAAGACGTACATCCTACAAAGGTACTACATCATAGTCTTACTCTACTCAGTAGAAGCTATACAAAAACTCTAACATGCTAATCCTGTAGCACTCCTTACAGCTCAGCATATCAACCCCGGCCCTGGTTCTCGTCAACAAAAGCACCTACAAAGACAACCCCCAACACATGAGCATAACACAATTCATATTTAACATAATATGAAAGTAAGGCATAAATGCAAATCTTAAACACAAGTCCTTCCTGTATTTCCAGCATTTATATCGCCCATTGGTTGTCCCTGTACCATAATTCATAATAGAAACACATTATATGAATGTATGGATATGCAATGTCATGACATTCCTTTTCCCTTAAATCCTTATTTCATCCTGAGCCCTTATCATTAGTACATTTTAATGCTTCTTGCTACTCCATGTAAGCGGAATTCTTCATCGCTTCCAATGGACTTTAGCGTTGCTACTCCATGTAAGCGGAATTCTTCATCGCTTCCAATGGACTTTAGCGTTGCTACTCCATGTAAGCGGAATTCTTCATCGCTTCCAATGGACTTTAGCGTAAGCCATTAAAATCCTTACTAAGATAACTTTGACTCGTGAAATACACCTCTTATATTTCACAACATACATATGCAAAAACAATGCATAAAAACATGTATCATAATCTTAATGCACCACATTGCATTCATCATGTGTCATAAAGACAAACATAAAGTACATGTTACCGTTGGGATGCCCGTACGTCGCTTACGTACCTTTCAAAAGATAGAGGAGTCAATCGACTTTATCTCCTCGGTTGTGCTGGCACCTGGGATGGTTCTACATAGCCACACAACACAATATTAGGCACCTCATAATAATCCGGAAGCAAAACCAAATAAAAAACCAAACAAATCCTTTAATATCATCTCGCGATCGATCGCCCATGAGCCCCGATCGATCGCGAGATGCTACTGCCTCGCATACCAGAAAAATTCAATCCGCGATCGATCGCCACTATATTGGCGATCGATCGCCAAAACTTACTGGAACGTCGCGATCGATCCTGCCTCCTTGGCGATCGATCGCCAACCTTGTTCCTTCGGCGATTTTCCAGAATTGCTTAACACCGATAATCATACCCTTAAATCTAACATGTAGGACAATATACATACCAAGACCATCATGCTAGCATTTGAACTACACTACCCTGAGTGTATTCAAACCAAATATACACCCTTAGCATAAACCTACATGCATAAACATCGATCATTAAAACAAGTACTGGATCAACTTTTTCTGGAAACAGGGCACATTTTCATTTCCAGAATTCTTGAGCACCTCTTTTCATGCTATTAAAACTAACACATATAACATAAACCTTGCTCAACTAAACATGCCATGGGTTTCACAAAACTACCAAGCATGTTTTTACATCAAAGTTTCTCCAATATATAAGCTTATCATGCATGATAACACCTCCTCAAAAACACTCCCAACCCACGTTTTCCAGAAAAACAGAGTAAATCTCTACCCAGATTTTTGAGCACTACTTTTCACAAGCTTAAATCTTCCACATAAAACATACATCATGCTTAAGGAAAATTACAGAGAGACTCATAAAAACACCATGTAAGCATTTAAATCACAGGTTTCAAGAAACATATGCTAACATGCCGTTTTTCACCATGCTCAAAAGTAGAACCAAACCAGTTTTTCCAGAAAGAAACAGGGTAGTTCCTCACCCTACTTTGCCCCGATTTTTGAAGGATTTCCAGGCGATGGAAATGGAAGGGCTCCTCCTAAAATTGCTTAGCAGCTGCTGGATGGTATTTTGGAAGAGGAGGTTCGAAATTTGGAGTGCTGGAAAGGTGTTAAATTATTGAGCCAAGTGGAAGCATGGCCAGCTCATGCTGAGTCAAAGTATGGGTTGGGGGGGGGTGGTTAAGTGTTGGGTGGTTTGATGTGTTATGTTTTGGTCCCGATTTGGCACGATGTACTTAAAATATCCCCACATGATATTTATAGTATTTTCTCAACAAAATACTTCAATTACCCTTTTTGCATGCTTTACCAAAACAACAATACACACCCCAAAAACCCAATACATGTTACATGCACCCTGAAGTAATTCTCCCCAATATAATTCATCCAATCCCATGAATTAACACATTAACATCACAATATAACTTAAATGATTAAAATCACATAATCATTTCGGGGATATCACAATACTCCCCTACTTATAGGATTTCGTCCCGAAATCAAACATGCTACTATCCAGAAATAAAACAGTAAATAAACGCATACCAGAAAACAGTTCTGGATAGTACTGCACCATGTGTCGCTCTGTCTCCCACGTGGCCTCCTCGACACCCCTACGATCCCACTGTACCTTGATCATAGGAATAACCTTGTTCCGAAGTCTGCGGTCTGCTCTATCCAAAATCCTGATAGGCCGCTCCACATAAGAAACATCGGACTCAATCTGAACCTCTGAAGGCTGCAACACATGTGAGGGATCTGGCTCATACTTCCTCAGCATAGACACATGAAAAACGTCGTGTATGCCAGACAGAGAGGGCGGTAAAGCCAACCGGTACGCCAGAGTACCAATACGCTGTAAGATCTCATACGGCCCTACATACCTCGGGGATAACTTCCCTCGCATCCCAAACCGTACTACGCCTCTGAAGGGTGAGATCTTTAAAAACACTCTGTCGCCTAACTGAAACTCCAACGGTCTACGCCGCTGATTGGCATATGCTGCCTGTCTATCCTGAGCTGCCTTCATCTTTGTTCTGATAACCTTAACTTTCTCTTCCATTTCCTGAATCAACTCAGGTCCTCCAACCGACTTACGGTCCATGTCATCCCAACACAAGGGTGACCTACAACGCCTACCATAGAGGGCCTCGAAAGGAGCCATCTGAATACTTGCCTGGTAGCTGTTGTTGTAAGAAAATTCCACCAAGGCTATCGAGTCCTGCCACGAAGTGTCGAACTCCAGCACACAAGCCCTCAACATATCTTCGAGCGTCTGTATCGTACGCTCGGTCTGTCCGTCCGTCTGGGGATGATAGGCTGTGCTCAACCTCAACTCTGTACCTAGAGCTGTCTGCAGACCCTCCCAAAAGTGAGATGTAAACCGCGGATCTCGATCTGACACAATCGAAACAGGGATCCCGTGCAGTCTCACCACATCTTTGACATATAACTGCGCCATTCTTAAATGCGTGAAGGTCATACAGTAGGGAATGAAATGAGCACTCTTAGTCAACCTGTCCACGACTACCCAGATGGCATCAAAACCCGAAACAGTCCTCGGCAAGTGGGTCACGAAATCCATAGATACGTGCTGCCACTTCCACTCGGGTACTTCTAAACTTCTTAGTTCACCTCCAGGCCTTTGTCTCTCAGCTTTTACTTGCTGACAAATCAAACAACGCTTGACAAAAGAGGTGACATCCTGTTTCATACGCCTCCACCAGAACTGGCTGCGTAGATCCTTATACATCTTTTTCCCACCTGGATGGATACTCATCCTGCTGCAATGAGCTCGCTGTAATATACCTTGGCGTAACTCGGGTGTATCTGGAACCACCCATCTGTCGCCGAGCCTCAGAGAACCGTCATCAGCCACTCTGAATCTCGATGGCTGTCCTGAATGAACCACTAACATCCATCTCTGAACCTCTACATCGGTCCCCTGAGCCTTCCTGATGTGATCAAATATAACAGGCTCAGCTAGCAAGGTCAAAACCTGTACTGGTGAAGAAGATACATCATAATCGAATCCCAATTGGCAGTAGGAGCCAAACATAGCTGACAGAGACATAGCATCCTCTGCTGTGCTCCTCACCTTCCGACTCAAAGCGTCGGCTGTCAAATTTGCTTTTCCCGGGTGATATTCGATTTCACAATCGTAGTCCTTCAGCAGGTCCATCCATCTCCTCTGCCTCATGTTCAGCTCAGCCTGTGTAAACAAGAATTTCAGGCTCTTGTGATCAGTGAAGATGGTAAATGAGGTACCGTATAAGTAGTGTCGCCATATCTTCAAGGCGAACACTATAGCTGCCAACTCCAGATCATGGACTGGATACCTCGTCTCATGTGGCTTCAACTGTCTCGAAGCGTAAGCCACTACATGTTTGTCCTGCATCAGCACGCACCCTAATCCCTGTAGAGATGCATCGGTATAAAGAACAAATCCTTTGTTCTCCTTGGGTATCACTAGAACTGGCGCAGTAGTCAGTCTGTGCTTTAATTCCCGGAAACTCTGCTCACAAGCCTCTGACCAACAAAATGGGACTCCCTTCTGAGTCAGCTGGGTAAGTGGCTTGGCGATCTTTGAGAAACCCTCGACGAAACGTCGATAATAGCCAGCCAGACCAAGAAAACTTCGAATCTCACTGACTGAAGTAGGGGTAGACCAATCCATAACTGCCTCTATCTTCCTCGGGTCTACTGATATCCCCTCTCGGGATATGATATGGCCCAAAAATGCAACACTGTTCAGCCAAAACTCACACTTGCTGAGTTTGGCGTATAACTGATGATCTCTGAGGATCTGGAGTACTATCCTCAGATGATCGGCATGATCCTCCTCATTCCTCGAATAGACTAGGATGTCATCAATAAACACGATCACAAACTGATCGAGGTACTCCTGAAATACTCTGTTCATCAGGCTCATAAAGACTGCAGGTGCATTTGTCACACCGAACGGCATCACCAAGAACTCATAGTGCCCATACCGAGTTCTAAAAGCCGTCTTTTGAACATCACCAGCTCTAACCCGTACCTGGTGATAGCCTGACCTCAAATCTATCTTGGAGTACACCTCCGTACCCTGAAGTTGGTCGAACAGATCATCAATCCTCGGAAGCGGATATCTGTTCTTCACTGTAGCCTTGTTCAGTTGCCTGTAGTCAATGCACAGACGCATTGATCCATCCTTCTTTTTCACAAACAAGACTGGCGCACCCCAAGGCGATACACTAGGGCGGATGTATCCCTTGTCGAGGAGCTCCTGTAACTGTACCTTCAGCTCCCTCAGCTCTGCCGGTGCCATCCTGTATGGGGCACGAGAAATGGCTGATGTCCCTGGCAGCAGCTCAATAGCAAACTCCACATCCCTGACTGGCGGAAATCCCGGAATCTCATCTGGAAACACATCACTGAACTCCGCCACAACTGGAATGTCCTCGGCTCTCACTTCCTTCTCCTCTGAAGCATTCATAGCATAAATAAGGTACCCAGTATGACCACGTTCCAATAACCGCGACATCTTAACCGCCGAGATTACTGGTATCCTTGGACGAGAGCCGTCCCCATAAAAAGTCCACTGGAACCCCTGATCAGACAGAAAACGAACCATCCTCTTTTGGCAATCTACCATAGCTCGGTATCTGCTCAACACATCAATGCCGATAATGCAGTCAAAGTCTGCCATCTCTAACTGAATCAAATCGGCCCTCAGATCATTGCCCTCAAAATAAATGAGGCAATCTGATAACTGTCGATCCGCAATCACATGCTTCCCCGTGGGTGTCGAGACCATGAGAGGCGTGGGTAACAGAGACGAGCACAAATGGTGTCCTTCCACAAAGGCAGTAGATACAAAGGAATGGGAAGCACCTGTATCTATCAATATAAGTGCAGGGTACGTAAGTAAATGACACGTACCAGCAATGACCTCCTCTGGGGCTGCCTCGGCCTGCTCCCTGGTCAGTGCATACACCTGTCCCTGCGGCGGTCCTGTCGTCTGACCTCCCAGGGGTCGTGGTGCAAACTGCTGCCTCTGTGGTGCCCTCCCAGCATCAAACCTTGGCCTATTCGGCCCTGAATCCGTCTGAACTGCCCGATTGGGGCAACCCCGAGCTATGTGGCCCATCTTGCCACAGATATAGCAACCTCGACAGTCACGTAACAAATGCCATCCTCCGCAGTTGGTACACCTGGTTACCTCTGTCCTGTTTCCCTGTGGATGCCCCCGGGTGTTCTGTTTCTGTCCATGAGACTTCTTCCCACTAAACCTGGAAGATGATGAGGCCCCACGAGCCTTAAACTGATCCCCTCGTGGCTTCAGACTATCAGTAGTAGGCCTCTGTGATGGTACAAAAGGGGGTACAGCATCCTTGTATGCGTCTACGGCAATCTCTGCCAACTCTGCCCGTGTCAGGGCGTCGTCAAACGAGCTGGGGTTGTTAGAGATAACCCTATCGAATAGCTCCGGCCTCAGACCTTTCAGAAAGTTCCTCATCTTGGCATGGCTGCTGACAGCAATATGAGGTACATACCTCAGCAGTGAGGAATACTGCATAGCGTAGTCTGCTACGGACATGCTACCCTGCTTCAAACTGTTGAACTCATCTTCCTTCAATTGTCTGGCAGCCGCAGAGAAATACCGGTTAAGGAACCGGGTCCGGAATACAGTCCAGTCAACTGCCATACCTAGAGCTCTCAGCTCCATCACGGTGGTCTTCCACCACATAGCAGGCTTCTTAGCCAGCTGAAACTCTGCTAACCTCAGCCATGCCGTGAGTGCACAAGGTGCAGTCACAAGTATCTGCTCTATACGTTCCAACCATTCCTCAGCTACTTCACCAGACTCAGTCCCCTCAAACATGGGCGGATGGAAACTCAGAAACTGCTTCAAACTGAGCTCCCCTGGCAGTAATATCTGTACACTGGGCTCCACGCCCACAGCAGGTGGTGGTAAGGGGTTCGGCTGAGCAATACTGGCATGTCTACTATCCATATCTCCTACCTCTTCATTGAGGTCCGCCATGCTGCAACACAATAGTTAACAACAATACCAAAAGCAGTTCATAATATAAGCCGTTAGATAACAAGAGTAAAATATTCAAAGCATGTTAGTATAACACGTATACAACCATATGCATCACATGCATAAGCATGCCTAAATGAATACCTAGCCAACTTGTCTCTAAAGGCTACCCTTCACTCTTCCCTGGTTATCTAACCACTGCTCTGATACCACTAAATGTGAGACCCCGTTATCACATCAAGATATTAAGGTGCAATTTAGAGAACTAAACATACATGCGATTATATCAGAGTAATGTGCCGTGTTGATTAACCTGAGCTTTAGAGATTACAGTACCAAAATGTTCCAAAAGGAAAGACGTACATCCTACAAAGGTACTACATCATAGTCTTACTCTACTCAGTAGAAGCTATACAAAAACTCTAACATGCTAATCCTGTAGCACTCCTTACAGCTCAGCATATCAACCCCGGCCCTGGTTCTCGTCAACAAAAGCACCTACAAAGACAACCCCCAACACATGAGCATAACACAATTCATATTTAACATAATATGAAAGTAAGGCATAAATGCAAATCTTAAACACAAGTCCTTCCTGTATTTCCAGCATTTATATCGCCCATTGGTTGTCCCTGTACCATAATTCATAATAGAAACACATTATATGAATGTATGGATATGCAATGTCATGACATTCCTTTTCCCTTAAATCCTTATTTCATCCTGAGCCCTTATCATTAGTACATTTTAATGCTTCTTGCTACTCCATGTAAGCGGAATTCTTCATCGCTTCCAATGGACTTTAGCGTTGCTACTCCATGTAAGCGGAATTCTTCATCGCTTCCAATGGACTTTAGCGTTGCTACTCCATGTAAGCGGAATTCTTCATCGCTTCCAATGGACTTTAGCGTAAGCCATTAAAATCCTTACTAAGATAACTTTGACTCGTGAAATACACCTCTTATATTTCACAACATACATATGCAAAAACAATGCATAAAAACATGTATCATAATCTTAATGCACCACATTGCATTCATCATGTGTCATAAAGACAAACATAAAGTACATGTTACCGTTGGGATGCCCGTACGTCGCTTACGTACCTTTCAAAAGATAGAGGAGTCAATCGACTTTATCTCCTCGGTTGTGCTGGCACCTGGGATGGTTCTACATAGCCACACAACACAATATTAGGCACCTCATAATAATCCGGAAGCAAAACCAAATAAAAAACCAAACAAATCCTTTAATATCATCTCGCGATCGATCGCCCATGAGCCCCCGATCGATCGCGAGATGCTACTGCCTCGCATACCAGAAAAATTCAATCCGCGATCGATCGCCACTATATTGGCGATCGATCGCCAAAACTTACTGGAACGTCGCGATCGATCCTGCCTCCTTGGCGATCGATCGCCAACCTTGTTCCTTCGGCGATTTTCCAGAATTGCTTAACACCGATAATCATACCCTTAAATCTAACATGTAGGACAATATACATACCAAGACCATCATGCTAGCATTTGAACTACACTACCCTGAGTGTATTCAAACCAAATATACACCCTTAGCATAAACCTACATGCATAAACATCGATCATTAAAACAAGTACTGGATCAACTTTTTCTGGAAACAGGGCACATTTTCATTTCCAGAATTCTTGAGCACCTCTTTTCATGCTATTAAAACTAACACATATAACATAAACCTTGCTCAACTAAACATGCCATGGGTTTCACAAAACTACCAAGCATGTTTTTACATCAAAGTTTCTCCAATATATAAGCTTATCATGCATGATAACACCTCCTCAAAAACACTCCCAACCCACGTTTTCCAGAAAAACAGAGTAAATCTCTACCCAGATTTTTGAGCACTACTTTTCACAAGCTTAAATCTTCCACATAAAACATACATCATGCTTAAGGAAAATTACAGAGAGACTCATAAAAACACCATGTAAGCATTTAAATCACAGGTTTCAAGAAACATATGCTAACATGCCGTTTTTCACCATGCTCAAAAGTAGAACCAAACCAGTTTTTCCAGAAAGAAACAGGGTAGTTCCTCACCCTACTTTGCCCCGATTTTTGAAGGATTTCCAGGCGATGGAAATGGAAGGGCTCCTCCTAAAATTGCTTAGCAGCTGCTGGATGGTATTTTGGAAGAGGAGGTTCGAAATTTGGAGTGCTGGAAAGGTGTTAAATTATTGAGCCAAGTGGAAGCATGGCCAGCTCATGCTGAGTCAAAGTATGGGTTGGGGGGGGTGGTTAAGTGTTGGGTGGTTTGATGTGTTATGTTTTGGTCCCGATTTGGCACGATGTACTTAAAATATCCCCACATGATATTTATAGTATTTTCTCAACAAAATACTTCAATTACCCTTTTTGCATGCTTTACCAAAACAACAATACACACCCCAAAAACCCAATACATGTTACATGCACCCTGAAGTAATTCTCCCCAATATAATTCATCCAATCCCATGAATTAACACATTAACATCACAATATAACTTAAATGATTAAAATCACATAATCATTTCGGGGATATCACACAACAAATGATTAATAATAATCTGGACATCACAACTCTCCCCAACATATTGAATTTCGTCCTCGAAATTTCAACGCATGCTTACCATAAAAGCCAACTGTAAAATTTACGTACCGTATATAGCTCAAGATAGAGACTTTACCATCCGTAGGATGACAGTCATCGGAATCATCGTGGCTCACTCATGTGCCCCATTGCACCAACGATCGCAAGAAGTGTTTAACTGTCAAGCTTCTTTGTCATACCTCACCACCTGTGTACTTTCATCGACACAATTCCATTGCACAATCTTATTTCCCGTCATATACTTTTATCACAGTACCCATCATATAATCTCGTTAAATCATGCAATCCATGCTTTCATGTATATTCAAGAATATATAACAATACATCAACATTTATCTTAATTAACTTCATACCTGCGTCGTTGCAAATGTATGCAACTTATCCTCACATCATCACCATCATCCGTATGAAGTAACGGTACTCTTGAGCCTTTACGCATCAATCTTTCATATATCATCTCCTGGCTATTATCTGGTGCAAGGTAATGACTAGAAAACCCATTAGTCATTCTCACATACATATATATGCATTATACACACCCATAGCCACAGACCATCAGTATCAATCATGATAAATGGCTTAACACCAATATTTTCATGTCACGATTATACTCATCTAACACAAGGCATCAGCATCAATATCGAATAGTTCGTGACATACCTTTGTAGATGGAATCATCTACAGTACACAATGGCACCCTAATATCATGTTAGTCACAGCACTCACATACTCTTAATATCAACATTTCCACATTACTTCACCTAACTATTATCTGTCATAGGACAATTACAAAATAATCTCGTTAGTATTTCTCAAATACTAGTAACATAACACGTACCTTGTCATTTACGCATTTCGATATTCATAATGTTTCTGTCATCAAACATTAATTCCCTGCATCAAAAGTTTCACGCGGTTCTATACACAACATGTTACAGCACACTGTCTCATAGGGTGATTGAAATTTAACATAAGAATTGATTGCATGCTTCAATGACGCCATTTATATCAATCTTTAACTCATCCTCGAAACATAATAATTTATTAACCATGAATATTCACAATGATCACATGTCCACACACGACATTCGTAGTAATCACGCGTCATCCCGTGACATACTCATGCCATCCCGTGACACACTCATTAAACTCATGTCTATCTGATTGTATTCCATTCAACATAATAGGTGATTAATCAATTATTAATCCCACCACATACAAAACTAGCATGCTTTCACAACAATAATTATTGTCACACAATGATTAACATCTATTTTCAATACCTCATCACTACACACCGTAGATATGAGAGTGCTATCACAGAGGTTACACCCCTTCTTGCCTTATTACCGCAATAAAACATGAATGACACATCTAGGTTCCACTTCAATTCTATTATCAACTTTTCTACATGTACATGATTTCAGAATCAATATGAATCAATAAAATAACTCGAATCAACATATATCAATATGTTCAACCAACTGAAACGGTTTACCTCGATATTTTGTCCTCCTGGACCGATCCAATATCCTCTTGGGCCTGAATCACATATACTCAAGGAGCAATAACATAACTGTACATAGCACAATTTCTATTGCCATCTGCAATCAAAGCATCATCAATACTCATTGCTAACACAATTGCGATAGTACAGCATTCATCGTTAATCACAATAGCCGTACTAAAAATATTCACTGCTAACACAATAGCAATACATCAATCTTCATCGCCCTACGGCGGTACATAATACTCATTGCCAACGCTGGCATACTTAATATCCATACTCACAATGAATATACATTCTTAAAACAATAAGATGTAATAAAACTTACTGTACACAATTGATCCACACTTGATCCTTTAAATTGTCCCTGCTCTCAACATAAATATTCCACAAAATATGAGTTCATATCAGTACACAAATTGATATACTCACCATCAACCGAATAGCGATGAGACGTCGCAATATATATAATCGGCGGCAAGAACCATCGCCATGGAATCAGCGGAATGCACCATCGATAAACACATGTCTGGCGGCATGAGCCATCGCCATTGACATAGCAGAAAGAGGCATCGCTATACATGTACCCGGCGGCATAAACCATCGCCAATCAATATAGCGGAATGAGACATCGCTATCAATACACATGGTGGCATGAACCCTCGCCAACCAATATAGCGGAATGAGACATCGCTATCAATACACATGGCGGCATGAACCATCGCCAACCAATATAGCGGAATGAGACATCGCTATCAGTACACATGGCGGCATGAACCATCGCCAACCAATATAGCGGAATGAGACATCGCTATCAATACACTTGGCGGCATGAACCATCGCCAACCAATATAGCGGAATGAGACATCGCTATCAATACACTTGGCGGCATGAACCATCGCCAACCAATATAGCGGAATGAACCATCGGTATCAATATATCTGGCGGCATGAACCATCGCAAATCAATATAGCGGAATGAACCATCGCTATCAATATCGATAATGTGGTTGTTCCGGTCTTGTTATAGCAGCGGAATTTTAGGACCCCTCGCTTCGACATATAGCGGCATCATATGATATCCCTCGCTTCGACAATGACAGCGGCATGTTACCTCGCTTAGACATGACAACGGCAAATATCATACTACCATCGCTTCATATGACAGCGGCAAGTACCTCCCTCGCTCGAATATAACAACTACCGGAACTTCCACTAGCTCCATGTACCTGCATCCAGGTTAATACAACAGTTCACAAATATAACGATCGATACCATGTTCCAGTTATAACCACAATATTCCACATTAATCACTAGAACTGTGACCGTTCCGGTCCCAATACAACAGCGGAATTTTAGGACCCCTCGCTTCGACAATGACAGCGGCATGTTACCTCGCTTAGTCATGACAGCGGCAAGTACCTCCCTCGCTCGGAGATAAAGGCTACCGGAGCATTCATCAATTCTACCACAATAATCAAATACAACAATTGGTTCCATTATCACAATATATCACTATCATTTCACATATACCACGATATACATAATCAAAGGTGTAACACGTTTTACCATCCGAAGCCCGTACGTCTCACCTTTCCTTATTTTCCTACAAAATCAGATTCCTTAGCACATAACATATGGAGTGCCAGACATTACCGTTAATGCCATCCCATCGCATTCTACACGATTCCTGCAACCACAATGATTAGCAACACCACTTTTCATATCATAAAAGCACATAAACAACTAGTTGTGTCATACAACATTAATGTCATCATGCATAAATATGTGCTATCAATAACTTCCTAGGCCCTTAACAGCCCCAAAGAGCTAACCACTGCTCTGATACCACTAATGTAAGGCCCCAACACTTAAACTCGTCATTAGTTCATTTATGACGTCGTATGTGTATAAATTTTTCATTTTCTTTTCATTCTTTAAAACGAATCATTACTTGTTTCCCATAATTCCAAGACACAAACAAATGCTCAACATTATATGTTCATCTCTACCAACAAATAGACTCAGGGGTTTCACCCAATACCATCCCCATTATACCACTTTTGCATTGTGGGTTTTTATAAAAATTTGGGCAGAGTCTCCCCACAAACTGAGCTATCCGGAAATAAAAATCCATCACATAACATAACTCCCGACCAGGGACACACGATACTAAACAGAATACGGAAACACAAGTAAATTCCCAGCCAGGGAAGACACCACACTCATAAGACAACAAAAATGGGTTTCAACACCCTTATACAGTCCATATACAAATACAAGTGCTCACAGAAGAGCAACGAATAACGGATACACATCCGGATGCATAATTAGTATATATATACCAACCGCTCAACCTCGTATATCGGCTCAATCTCATACTATGCTTCTGGAAGCATCATCCAACAAGGTTCGAGCCTAGTACTCCAAAACAGCATCGTACCTGTTGTACCTGTTTCAACAGAAACAGCCCCCACACAGGGTGAGCACACTCCCACTCAATATTCAATCACAATTCAACATACAAAATAATAATGCAATAATTTAAATTATTCAAAACTCATAAAGTATACTCCCTGTACAATTCCGAATTTGTATGGCTTCCATACACTGTTCCTGTTTCAAACTTACGCACTTCATAATGTCAAGTTTAGTATTGTCACTGGAAATATAATACTCAACAACACTTATGAATTCAATACAATGACAATATATTATTTATGCTCAAACATAAATAGTTCAACATCAATATGAACCTGGTTATCCCAATGTAACCCTGGTTATCCCACCATCTCATTCTCGATACATTCTCATATCGCTCATGCCCACGGCATCACTACTCAACAAGTAAAATTGGATCACGTACCACTACGTGTCCCCCATAACTCGTATATGAAACTCAATTAGTAAAGTCAAACACTTACCTGAATCATCATATTCAAAATTGCATGTATACATGAATGTATAGATACTAGATATACTTGCTCGTACGTCACCACGTACCTTATAGTAGACAACATGAACAAGCTATCATCAACGTCTGAAGCCTCCTGTAGAGTCTATCGAATATCAATTCAATATTAGCTCATAATCCAAGCAATGAACATCCAACAAATAGTTCTTACTTTCACTTACATATCACAAATCAATAACTCAATATTATGAATCAAATCATAATCGACACTTTGGATGCACACATCCTCACATGAATTATGGTATTACATTGGCAATGCAAAACCCCATCATCTCCCACCATCCGCTACATCACACACATGATGCAGGATACACACACTCATACGTGCAAGATCATGCCCAACTCACATAGTAGTTCACTAGACACGCAAGTTCAACAGAGGGAAGAAAGTGCAAGGGTGTATGCATAATAATATCCAACTAGTGTCTAACTAAAACAATCCAAGTAAGACAATAAACATGTTCCACAATTAATCAAACCCACACCGAGGTGATTCAAACCAAGACGCGAAAGAAGGGATCCATGTAGATAAGAGATTCTACCCCTTTAATCCAATTCCCTTAATCCCAACATAAAGTCATTTATTTGAAGAAATTCAACTTTAACAAATTAAAGATGCATTGGATTCCAAATTCTTGATTTAGAACTCACTATAAAATTAGTGACTCAACAAGGTGACATAAATCAATAACACATGCTATGCTATCATTTTGAGTATAAATATCACCATAACTCTTTTCCATGTCAACACATACTAGCATGTATCTAACTCACTTATTTACACACTACACATGCTTCCCATTGAACACATCCCATACCATAGCCCAACATCACCAAATATCACAATGGCTACAAGCCATAAAGTTAGTCATTTTCACCTCACTAACAAAACTTAGACCCACACTTGAATCTCATTTAAGCCTATTAACAAACACATTTCATGCATGATTTTAATCTTCATCCTTTAACCAATAATAATACTAAGTCAAGACTTATTCCACAATTTATTTTCTACAATTAACCATTCAATAAAGTGAGCCCCAATTAACTTCCAACAATCAAAGCATTCATCATGCTATCCAATTCCCAATCACAATACTTCAACACATGAAGGAATACATACATACACACCATCTTCATCCACAAACACATGCTGGACACACACACACACGCAGAAACACACACACACGCACACACACTCGAACCCTTCCAAAAAAAAAAAACCAACAAAATCGAACCAAAGCTCATCAAAAATTCGTGGGATTTCAGGTAAATAACGACTAAGGGACGACGAGGATTACCCACAAAACAATCGGAAGAAAATCGCCCCAAAATCGGACGAAATCACAATTTTTATCCGCGCGCTTCCTTGCAAGATCCGGACGCGATCGGCGACGAAACTTCACGATCTTGGTTTGGAAAGAAGTGCCTGGGAGAGACGAAGGCGGCGGCGGTTCGGACGCGCCGGAAGGAGCTCGGACGGCGGCGTGCACGGCGGTTGAACGATGAGGGGTCAGAATGCGCGAGAGGAGAAGGGGTTCGAGATTCAGTGCGTGATTTTACATGTTTTCAGTGTGTGTCCGAAAATGCCCAACAAAAGATATTTATTTTTTTTATCCTTGCTCGGTTTTGTACATCGAAGTGTCGCCGGTGCACTGACATATTAATTAGAGACAACGATTGGGATTTATACACACCCCAAAAACCCAAAACTTAAATTCTTCATTTTAATTAATTTATCTCTAAAATATTATCGGAGTATATTTTACAATCTCAAAATATTTTAGGATCCGATTAATTCGCCACTTGACCTTCACTTGGTCAATTCCACTTTTAATTAATTCTAAAATTAATTATCAATAAAATTCAAATCATATTTAGTCCAACAAATTATTAATAATAATCTGGACATCACATTTATAATCCTTGGTCATCACAATATCCCCCACTAAAAGAATTTCGTCCTCGAAATTAGCACCGGTGTATCACGTAACACCCAGGATACTTACCTCACAACAAACTCTGAAACAGAGCGACATACCAAAACCAACATATCACCCAAGAGGCAAAACATACCTTGATGCGGTTCATCCCAAAAGTCAGTCTCTCATGACTGCAAAACAACCAATACTTACGACTGTAGATCAGACAGTATCCTTAGTTCTAATACAACTAGTAAGAACGCATCCTGAATGACACCTCAACCGTGAGAACGTTGACCTCGTGTCAAACTCTGGAGTGGAATAGATTTCCAAATCCAACATAACGTCAAAGAGCGTCAGCACCACTCAACGCTAACAGTCCAAAAGCTGTTAGTCAACTGAAACTGCAAGGATTCGAATTGCTCCCGATTCCATCGTAGATATCATTCAAAGACATCTCTATCATGACTCACGATGTCTAACATACATCGTTACGGGGGAAACATTAGTATACCACGATGTACACATACCAAACCTGGTCTCCACTTCCAAACCTCCTCCATCGAAGGAGCAGTCGCATCATTGCAACTCAATTTGGGCAACTCACGGCCACAGATTCACACAAAAGACATCTCACAAGATGTCCACCTCCGGATATTCCAAGGATCACATCCTGATCATAAATAAACCATCGAGACTCCACAGAGTTCAAATTCTGAAAGGACATGCAATAAACCCATTGCATCCTCAACGCTTGTGTCGACAGCGACACCCAATAAATCCGAATTCCTGCCATCCCTTGATAATCCTAGGATTTAACAATCCAAACTTGGGAAGGCTATCGCATAACTCGGAGGAAAACACCAATAAGGAAATACCTTAACCCACACAGATAATCCCTCCTCAAAGGGAAGTCAACTAACTTCACGATTATCCCTCATAATCATCGTGGCGTGGAGATTCCCAATCTCAAGGTGTTCCATATCTCTCATCAGAGATTTAACCATCCAAAAATAGTATACTCTATGCTTGACAAAAAGGGAATCAATAACTGGCATCCGTACACTCACCGGTATACCTGCCTAAGCACTGACATCACATGCATACTCAATGCACTTGGCTCGGGTATCTACAACGTACCCCTAAGCCCCAAACACAACTGTCAATTCTGAGTCATTCCCATGCAGTGGAGAATGATAATCGACGATCAACAACACGGCGTGATTCCCAAAATCAACACCACACGTACCAACTTACCGAATCCTTCAAAGATTCCCAAATAGGTATAATACTACCTCCTTCCCCACAAGGGAAGTGCTATCGAACTCAAGATCCACTAGTCTCGAACCACCGTTCGGAAAAACTGGATACAATAACACCCATTGCATCCCAAATGCACGGATTCCCCAGATCGAGTCAACAACGACTTGATGACTCTCTTGTTGGTACTCCAACATCATGAGTTGTTCCAGACAAGTCTCACCAAGATTAAACATAAACGTATACACGTTTCAGTGAGGCATGCACAACCTCAACCTCAAATGACATGGTGACTACTAAAGTCCACCATAATCCACATCGTATCACCTTACGATTTACCAAACTTGGTTCCAACGAGCAGTATCATGGCCCCAACAAGCACACTATATCATTCCCCCAATATCTGGCTAGTAGAGTGTTGTCTACATAGGCTCATATCAAGCCCACCAACAAACCATATGTTCCATCTGGGTATGCCATACCGTACAAACCGTTAGAGTAATGGGTCATCGCCCAGCATATCTCTAAAATACCAAGCACAATGGACAACCCGGTGTCCTTGCTCACTTATGATGCAATCATAATCCGTTAAGACTTATCCCACACCCTCAGGGTGGGTGTAACCATGTCTACCCTATATCACAACACAAGCGAGTAGTTTCCTCAATGACTACTCTTACCACCAATCACTTGGCCCTAGCCAAACCAACAAGCATACCCAAGGGTATCATCGCTCGACAATTATTTAACTCTATAACATGATGTACATTTACCGGTACAATACATCCAATACTCCACCGAGCAAACCTGCTTGGCAAAAAGGTCTCGTCAACTAGTGACCCAGACTCTATCATGTGCTCACCATCGGCACTCAAACCATACAACTAAATACATAACATAAATGTATTAGCTATCAAAACGACGCTACACGTCTACATAGAACATCCACTATGTCATTGTCATCCCGTGACGGTACCTGTCAACATATGACTTTGAAATAATATTGTCGACTCGTGACAGTATATGTCGATACACGACGTCTATAATCTAATCGTCAAACACATGACAATATAAGTAAATCAACACATGATATCCACAATAGTTCTAAATAAACAGTAATATGCCATACCTCATTGCTAACAATATAGCGGCATACCTGTCTCCGTCATCCAACAGTGGTACGCAATCAGCACCCATCGCTCGTTGGTGGCGTAATCCAGTGTCATGTGCATAGCGGCATAACCCGTCGCTATAGAATCAAGGGCATAATCTATCGTCATAGAGTCAGCGGCATAAAACTTCGTTATAGACATCTGGCGGCATGAACCATCGCCCTAGATGTAGCGGAATGTACCATCGCTATGAATACCCAGCGGCATAAGTCATCGCCAATAGAATAGCGGAATGAGACATCGCTATCAATACCCGGCGGCATAAACCATCGCCAATAGAATAGCGGAATGAGACATCGCTATCAATATATCCGGCGGCAAGAACCATCGCCAATCAATATAGCGGAATGAACCATCGCTATCAATACATCTGGCGGAATGAACCATCGCCAATCAATATAGCGGAATGAACCATCGCTATCAATACATCTGGCGGAATGAACCATTGCCAATCAATATAGTGTAATGAACCATCGCTATCAATGCATCTGGCGGAATGAACCATCGCCAATCAATATAGCGGAATGAACCATCGCTATCAATATATCCGGCGGAATGAACCATCGCCAATCAATATAGCGGCATGAACCATCGCTATCAATATAGATAATGTGGTTGTTCCGGTCCTGTTATAGCAGCGGAATTTTAGGACCCCTCGCTTCGACATATAGCGGCATCATATGATATCCCTCGCTTCGATAATGACAGCGGCATGTTACCTCGCTTAGACATGACAGCGGCAAATATCATATTACCATCGCTTCATATGACAGCGGCAAGTACCTCCCTCGCTCGAATATAACAACTACCGGAACTTCCACTAGCTCCATGTACCTGCATCCAGGTTAATACCACAGTTCACAATATAATGATCGATATCACGTTCCAGTTATAGTCACAATATTCCACATTAATCACTAGAATTGTGACTGTTCCGGTCCCAATACAACAGCGGAATTTTAGGACCCCTCGCTTCGACAATGACAGCGGCATGTTACCTCGCTTAGTCATGACAGCGGCAAGTACCTCCCTCGCTCGGAGATAAAGGCTACCGGAACATTCATCAATTCTACCACAATAATCAAGCACAACAGTTGATTCCATTATCAGAATATATATCACTATCATTTCACATATACCATCACATGTAAGGGTTCACTACCCACGATATACATAATCAAAGGTGTAACACGTTTTACCGTCCGAAGCCCGTACGTCTCACATTTCCTGATTTTCCTACAAAATCAGATCCCTTAGCACATAATACATGAAGGGCCAGACATCACCATTAATGCCATCCCATCTCATGCTACACGATTCCTGCAATCACAATGATTAGCAGCACCACTTTTCATATCATAAAAGCACATAAACAACTAGTTGTGTCATACAACATTAATGCCATCATGCATAAATATGTGCTATCAATAACTTCCTAGGCCCTTTAACAGCCCCAAAGAGCTAACCACTGCTCTGATACCACTAATGTAAGGACCCCAAGCCCTTAACCCTTGATTAGTGTACTAACCACTATGTGTGGCACATGCTTTCAATAAAAATCAATCGGGAAACTCAAATGATGATTTACCATTGAATGGCAATCACAAAATTTTCTTTAATATGCCATGTTATAAGATCATCATCCTAACAACAAATAGACTAATAGAGTTCGCCCATTACCATCCCCTTTACACCACTTTTACATTGTGGACTTTTATAAAAATTTGGGCAGAGTCTCCCCATAAATAGAGCTATCCCGAAATGAAAGCACAACACATAATATAATTCCCGGCCAGGGAATACACAATACTCAACAGAATACAGAACACAAAGTAAATTCCCAGCCAAGACACCACACATAAGACGACAAAAGTGGGTTTCAACACCCACATAATACACTAACGACATGCAACATATAATGAAAGAGAGAAAGGCTCATGCCTTTATATACAACCCATATACAAGAATATCCGTGCTCACATGCGAGCATCATAAATGTGTATATAAACCTCGGGTGTATATAAGTACTCTAAACGATACCGTGCTCCAGCAAGCCCTGGTACCACGACCCTGTGAGTACATCCAATCAACAGCTCGAGCTCAGCTCCACAGCCATCGATGTACCTGTTCACCTGCCCCAACAGAGACAGCCCCCCAATGGGGTGAGCATACCAATACACAAAATCCCATAATCACAATAATGAAATTCATAATTTACAACAAAAGTAAATACTAATGAATTTTAAATGATACTCCCTGGATGGCAACATCCTCATCTGGGATTCCGTGTACTGTCCCTGTTCTCACAATCATCAAACTCATCAAATCTCAAAAATCAGTAAATCAACACATTGATTTAACTCATAGCATGCCTGATTCTCAAGTATCAATAATTAATGATTCCAAATTCATTATACATGCAAACATAGATATCTCGATATCTAATACTGATTTTCAACTTTGCTACCAATCACAGATAGCTCAAATGCCTAGCATTTATTTTACAAATTCTCCATTACACTTAGACATCTCACATGTCTCATAACGAATACATGATCCCACGATCATTCTCAGGCATCTCAAATGACATACAATAGTCATATAAACCCAGTACCCCATATCTCTTATAAGGTCATACTACTCTAGTACTACGTACACTTGTGGCAGCGATATCAAGACTAGGTCGTTCCATAGTCATATCGACACATATATATATATATATATATATAGCCATACCCACAACCATCTAATGCAATTACAACACATTATGCATTTCACAATTGCTATCACATAAAGTAATGCTCGTACGTCGCACGTACCTTAAATTTCCGAAGTCCGAGCCAAACCTTGCTCGAGTTCCATGCTCCGCGGAACGATGTGCTAACACGATAAATAATTCACAATTATTTACGAACATGCAACCCATGCTCAAGCACACCCATAACCCTCAAAAATATTGTCAACACACGACAATCAACCATGATCAAAAATTGCTCAAGAACACCCTTCAATTTTTCGAACCTTCACAACACAAATCGAACCCAAACTAAGCACCCCAAATCATTTAAAACATGAATTAATCGATTACAACAAGAATCATCACCCCTTGCCAAAAATCCCCAAACTTCGAACATAAACCCCTAAAATCGAGCCCTAACCTCACGCAAGCAATGATGAAATTCGAACCATTAAAGCAACAAATTTTCGAACTACAAAGTCTGAAATTATCAACTCAATATCAGCTCAAAAACGCCCCAAAAACACAAGAATAAAAGCCCCAAAATCGTACCAAAATCGAGCCCCAAAATCTGACAGAAATCCAGTTCGAACCCTAGCGCTTTTCTGGCAAATCCGAGCTCAAATCGCGACCAAACTTTGAATTGTTGGTATGGGGAGGAGCGCCTGGAAGAGACGAAGCTGGCGGCGGGTCGGACGCGCCGAACGGCGGCGGGCGAACGCCTGGAAGCGGCGGGGGTCAAAGGGGATCGGGAATGGCGCGGGTGCGGGGAGAGAGAAAATAAGGTGCTGAAATGGTTCCGATAATTAAAATCTCGGGTTCAACTGGTATTTATAGCAAAAATACCCCAAAATACTAATAGCCCCACAAATACATCATGATTCATTAAAATCATCTGTTTTCAAAAATTCTCTCTCTAACTCAAAATCCCCCTACCGGTGCCCACACAAAGCACCCGAGATTCTGAGTCACACTAAAAACCCAACTCACAGGTTTTCACCGAAATGAGAATACGATTTCAACCTCGGGATCCAACAATCCCAACTACTCAAATAGACGAGCCCGGAAGGCCCAACACCTCGATTAAACTCCAATTGCCACGTAAAACATCTTTAGGGGTTATTAACACTCCGGGATTAACATTTATAATCCTTGGTCATCACATAATCATTTTGTGATGATAATTATTGTTGTGGAAGTATGCTAGTTTTGTATGTGGTAGGATTAATAATTGATTAATCACCTATTATGTGGAATGGAATACAATCGGATAGACATGAGTTTAATGAGTGTGTCACGGGATGACATGAGTATGTCACGGGATGACGCGTGTACGAATGTCGTGTGTGGACATGTGTTCATTGTGAATATTCATGATCAATGAATTATTATGTTTCGAGGATGAGTTAAAGATTGATATAAATTGCGTCATTGAAGCATGCAATTAATTCTAATGTTAAATTTCAATCACCCTATGAGACAGTGTGCTGTAACATGTTGTGTATAGAACTGAGTGAAACTTTTGATGCAGGGAATTAATGTTTGATGACAGAAACATTATGAATATCAAAATGCGTAAATGACAAGGTATGTGTTATCTTATGAGTATTTGAGAAATACTAACGAGTTTATTTTGTACTTGCCCTATGACAGATAATAGTTGGGTAATGTAATGTGGAAATGTTGATACTTAAGAGTATGTGAGTGCTGCGATGAACATGATATTATGATGCCATTGTATATTGTAGATGATTCCATCTACAAAGGTATGACACGAATTATTCGATATTGATGTTGATGCCTTGTTTTAGATGGAGTATAATTTGACATAGGAATATTGATGTTAGGCCATTCATCATGATTTGATATTGATGATCTGTGGCTGTTGATGCGTATAACGTGGATATGTGTATGTGAGAACTACTAATAGGTTTCCTAGTAATTACTTTGCACCAGATAATAGTCAGGAGATAATATATGAGATGTTGATGCATAAAGGCTCAAGAGTACCACTACTTCACACGTACGATGGTAGTGATGTTGGTATAAGTTGCATACATTTGCAACAACATACGTATGAAGTTATATATATACGATGAAGGTTGGTGTATTGTCATACATTCTTATATACACATGATATGCGTGGATTGCATGATTTAGCGATTTTATGATGTGTACTAACGAAAGTAAACGGTGGCGGATTTAGATCTTGTGCAAAAAACTGTACCAATGTGAGTACACAAGTACTGAAGTATGACAAGAAGTGCTTGATTGCTAAACACTGTAAGCGTTGGCATTTATGAACTGTTAGCAATTTTCTTGATAAGTTAATTATATGAATGAGTGTTCGGAATGTAAACAAAATTGAGCAGGGCAAGTATGATATTAACCTCTTATTAATTTACATGAATAGGGGAATTCATGTGTTAGATTATTGAATGCTAATATTGGAATATGGTAAAGTGATGTGACTTGCAGACGTGAGATCATTGGTGTGGTACGCCACGTTTACGAGCTGATGATTTGAATGAGTGTCATCCTACAGATGGTAAAGTCATTACCTTGAGCTGTATAATGGTACGTCAATTTTATTGTTGCCTTTTATGGTGAGCATGCATTTAAATTTCGAGGTTGAAATTTTATTAGTTGTGGAGAATTGTGATGTCCAGAATAATTATTAATTGTTAAATTGATTTAATTATGATATTTATATGATATGATGAGATTTAATTCGTGAGTATCAGATTTTGGACCGGAGTTGGGATAAATGATTCTGGGATTGAATTTACAATGTAAATTAATTTAAGAGTTTCTTACATAAATAAATATATGAGATACTAATTGGAAGGTGGGGATTGTACCAAGTGTTGAAATGAATTTGCATTTGTATGGTGGGGATTTAATCTAGGGGTTAAATAAAATACACACTATCTCTCTCTCCCCTTTTTTTTTTACCCAAATCGATTTCTTCCCTATTTTTCCCCCTCATTCACGTCGCTTCTCTCCCGCTTTCAATGGCCGATTCCAGCCTTGTCCCATCTTAATCATTCTTTTCCATGTGTGTTTGTTTAGGCTGGTTCAATTTTCTTGTTATTCAAGCGATTGGGTTCGGCCGTGTGTTGCTGCTGCGAGGGAGGGGTGTTTGATTCTTAGCAACTGATTTTCTTTATAATATGAGCTGCATTCTAGCTTGAATGGGAAAGGATGACAATGTTTCTTTTTTATTATTTTCCCATTTTGCGTGCGTGTATGCGCTGATAGTGTGTGTATGTGGGATTGGAGTTTCAATTGTGTCTATGTTACTGCCATGGGAGGATTTTGGCTCTTGATTAAATGCTTTCTACTGGAGTTGTGTGCTTGATGAATTACATGGTGGGTTGGAGGGGGGATATCGATTTTTTCCCAGCACCCTGGCTTCCTGTTGTCGTGCTTGTGATGGCTTGCACAGCCATGATCGAGTCTTTTCCTCCGTTCTTACAGTTCATGTTCTAAGTAGGAATGTTGCTGTTGAATTATTAATTTTGGTGTTTGAGTGTGGATAGGAGTCGAATTTCCTCAGTGTGTGCTTGTAAGTTGCTGGCATGCTGTGCATGTGTGTACTCCAGCATATGGATGTGTGTGTTCTACAGCATGTGTGTATATATATTTGTGGAGGGATGATGAGGTATTGATAATGAAGATGGTTAACTTAATTTGGTAAAGTGGATTAAGGTGTTTATGTGATGATAATTCAAGCATGAACATCATAATTGAGAATTAGATAGCATGAGAAATGTTATTGATTTTTGGAAATTAATTATAACTCACTTTGTTGAATGGTTGATTGTTGAAAGTGAATTGTTGATTTGTGCCTTGGCTAGTATTATTGTTGGTTAAAAGATAAAGACTAAAATCATGCTTACAAGCTATTTGATAATATGGTTAAGTTGTGTTCAAGTGTTGGCCAAGAAAACTCTACTATTTGTGTAGTAAGGAAGTCCACTCTTATGTCTTATATCATGGAAGTGTCTTGGTGAGTGTTGGGCTAAGGTTTGAGGTGCTAATAACTTGGAGCATATGTGATTGTGTGAATAGGTGAGTTAGATAGATGTTAATGTGTGTTATAAACATGTATTAAAGTGTATATTAATGAATATACTCGCATGTATGCAATAGCATGAATTGGATACTTTGTTGAGTATTTGAATGGCAAATCTATGAACTAACTATTTAGTTGAGATGGGGGATAACTTGATTAAATGGAGGATTATTGGTTCATTTGTGTAAACTATGAAGCATGAAAATGAAAAGTGTATAATGATATTAATTGCCTTGAATATGAGCTAATATTATATTGGTATTCGATATAGACACTACACGAGACTTCGGACGTTGATGATAGCTTGTTAATGTTGTCGACTATAAGGTACGTAGTGACGTACGAGCAGGTATAATATGAATTATTTCATATTCCACTATTCATGTATTGTTGAATTGTGATAACTGAATATAAGAAAATGAATATGTGAATTGAGTTGATATATGTGGTATGATGGACACGTAAATGTACGTGGTCTGGATATGGAGTTGGGTATGGATGCCTTTGGCACGATCGATATGAGAAATGGTTGAGAATGGGATTAACGTGCAGGCAAAGCTGCCTTTGATATGAGACTCGTTATGATTGAGCATAAATGATGAATTGTGATTATTTGAATTATTGCATTGATGAGTTTCATGTTGTGATTAACGATACTGAACTTGATGTTTATGAAAGCATGTGAGACTGAAACAAGAACAGCTAGTGGAAGCTATATGGATTCCGAACTGTACTTGGAGTACATTTTTATGGATTTTAAATACTCTTAAATTGTTATATTATGAATTAATTATAATTGTTATGCATTGTCATGAATATGATATCGTGACAAGGTATGCTCACCCGTGTGGGGGCTGTTTCTATTGAAACAGGTACAACAGGTACTAAACTACTTTGGGATATTGGTTCGAGCTTTGTTGGATCATGCCGCTTCCAGAAACAGAAGTGTATATGAGAGCGGGTAAATAGGATACGCTATTTATTCAGTTAGATGGGTATTCATTTATTGTTGCTCGTATGTGAGCAACTGGAAGCATGTATATGGACTGTATAAGGGTGTTGAAGCCCACTTTTGATGCCTTCTTAGTGTGGTGTTTTCCCTGGCTGGGAACTTATTTAGGGTTTTGTTTTCTTTTAAGTATTGTGTTTTTCCCTGGCTGTGAGTTACTATGTGATGTGTTTTTATTCCCGGATAGCTCAGTTTATGGGGAGACTCTGCCCAATTTTTATAAAAACCCACAATGAAAAAGTGGTGTAATGGGAATGGTAATGGGCGAAATCTTTGAGTCTATTTGATGGTAGAGATGATCATATAATGTTGAACATTATTTATGTCATGGGATTATGGGAAACATGAAATCATTCTTTTTAAAGAATGAAAAGAAAATGAAAAATTTATACACATACGACGTCATAAATGAACTAATGACGAGTTTAATTGTTGGGGTCTTACACTTGTGGATAAAATAGGTGGTCAGTTACAAGTGATTCAGGGGAATAAACGAAGTGTCGAGGAAGTACCATGGGACATGGAGCGGCATATGAGACAACTCTTTCCTGAATTGTTTGGTGGTATGTCTATTAATTATTCTCTATTCTCACTACTGCGTCTATTGGATTTCGGGTCGAAATCCTATATGTTGGGGAGAAATGTGATATCCCATGATAATCAGATATTTTATTATCATATTAAATCATGTTTAATTCAATAATCATGTTCAATTCAATAAAGGTTGGTTGATCTATAATTATGTATGACATGATAGGAAAAATGAAAGTGGATAATGAAAGAAATGAGTAACAAAACACGTTGAGCATACACTTCAACTAGAATAGGAAAAAGGAGTAACTTGCAATTTGAGGAAAGGTTAAATTGAAGAAGGGAATTACTTGGAGGAGTTTATTGCAATTTGTATAAAAAGGGGGGCAATTGAAAGGATTCATTTGCAATTAAGGAGAGGTGGAATTTAGGAAAGGAGGAAACATGAGGGACTTAGGTGCAAGGAACTCATATAAATCCCAAATCAGATTGGGGAAATTGAGAGAACGATTAAAATTCAGACAATTCCTTCTCCTTCAATTCTTGCCTTCTTCACTTGGATAATTCATGTACAAATTCTGATTGGAAAGTTGTAAATCATCTTTGGGTAAGTGATGTTTCTCTTTTATACTTGTTTTTGTTGCATAGCAAAGAGTTATGGTAAACCAATTGTGTGGAATAATTGGTGATGTGATGGCTATGATGTTAGAAAGGAGTAGGTGGAATAACTTATGCTATATGAATCACATAGTGATATTATGTTGTTTGATAGTGTGTTGTTTGAGTTGAGTGAAGGAAATGATATATTAGTGGCGAGTGAAGGTGGAAGAATGGATGAACATGGAGAATTTACGGTTTCTGCAGCTCTCGATCGATCGAGCATCTCGTGTGATCGATCGAGGAAGAGGTAGCGATTGATCGGTGATGTTTACCGATCGATCGGTGAGTCGGAAATGTGGAATTTTGTGTATTTCTTGTATTTTCGATTTATGACATGAATGTATATGTGTTACTATTATGAATGTTGTGTATAAGATATTAACATAGTTGAATACTAATATCTTAAATGTGCACATGCTACCGGACATCGAACAGGGTGAAGGTGATTGATGGTGATCGCTCTACCTCTTTTGGATAATGTCAGGTACGTGGGACGTACGAACACTCTAGTTTATTATACATTATTGTGATTCTGTATGAGGTTGATGAGTGTTACCAACGTATTGAGGCGGGATGATTGATGAGATACGTACAGTAAGATAATATCTGGGACTCTTAATGGCGTTGAAATTCACAATAACATTGGCTACTCCATATGATGGGATCATATTGAGCGTAATAGCAATGTGAGGCAATATAACATTGGCTACTCAATATGATGGGATCATATTGAGCGTAATAGCAATGTGAGGCAATATCACTTTGGCTACTCAATATGATGGGATCATATTGAGCGTAATAGCAATGTTATGTAATATAACACTAGCTACTCGATATGATGGGATCATATTGAGCGTAATAACAATGTTAGGCAATATAACATCGGCTACTAATATGATGGGATCATATTGAGCGTGATAGCAATGTCATATGTACCACATATAAGCCTATGTAACTTTATGAATAAATAGTATTTACTGAAATGAGATTGTAAAGTAATTGAGAGAATGATCAGGTTATGATCAAGATAAGTTTGTGATATGAAATATAATTGTGAAATCTATTATGATTGAATATTTTACAGGAACAACCCAAGGAGACAAGATATATGTATGAAATACAGGGAGTATTTTAAAGGAAACTGTTAATTTTGTACAGCATGCTTTTCATCTATTCGTTGTGTTTATATTTTGGTGGGTTGTTCTGTAGGAACTCTTTTGGGCAAGGGAGGTCAAGTGTGAGGGTCCATTTTGCTGCAATGACGATAGAGATGTCGATTAGAAAATAATAGAAGAATTTATATTAAAAGAAGTATGTAGTTGTATATCTTTACGGCATGCATTAATGTTGATACAACTGTATATATTGAATCGACTAAACTCTATATGATCATGAGTACAAGGGTGTTACGTGATCATTTCCGAAAGTCAAAAGACGTCAAGGTTTAAAAGGAACATTTTGACTTTGGCAAATTCCAAAGTTTTCAAAAAAGCATAAGAATTTTTTACTCGGTTTTTAGGGTTTTCGTAGCAGAAAAAAATTATACGGTCTCTCCGATGTCAAACCGGGCTGCTTCTTAAAGTCAAAAGTCATTACGATGTAAAAAGAACATTTTGGATTTCCAAATTCCAATTTCAAGTTTTCAAAAAGGCGTATGAATTTTTACCCAGATTTTAGGGTTTTCGTAGCAGAAAAAAATATACGGCCGCTCTGATGTCAAACCGGGCTGATTTTCGAAAGTCAAAAGGTATCAAGGTTTAAAAGGAACATTTTGACTTTGGCAATTTCCAAAGTTTTCAAAAAGGCATAAGAATTTTAACTCGCTTTTTAGGGTTATCGTAATAAAAAAACTTATACTGGCTCTCTGATGTCAAACCGGGCTGATTTCATAAAGTCAAAGTCATCAAGGTGGAAAATGAACATTTTGGCTTTGGCAAATTCCAATTTTAAGTTTTCAAAAATGCGTAAGAATTTTTACCCTGTTTTTAGGGTTTTCGTAGCAGGAAAAAATTATACGGCCTCTCTGATGTCAAATCGGGCTGATTTTCGAAGGTCAAAAGGTATCAAGGTTTAAAAGGAACATTTTGACTTTGGCAAATTCCAAAGTTTTCAAAAAGGCGTAAGAATTTTGTACTCTGTTTTTAGGGTTTTCGTAGCAGAAAATAAATTATACGGTCTCTCTGATGTCAACCGGGCTGATGTCTTAAAGTCAAAAGTCATTAAGGTGTAAAACGAATATTTTGGCTTTCACAAATTCTAATTTCAAGTTTTCAAAAAGGCGTAAGAATTTTTTACTCGATTTTTAGGGTTTTTGTAGCAGAAAAAAATATGCAGCCGCTCTGATGTCAAACCGGGCTTATTTCCGAAAGTCAAAAGGCATCAAGGTTTAAAAGGAACATTTTGACTTTGGCAAATTCCCAAGTTTTCAAAAAGGCAAAAGAATTTTTTACTCGGTTTTTAGTATTCGTAGCAGAAATAAAATTATACGGTTTCTCTGATATCAAACCGGGGTGATTTCATAAAGTCAATAGTCATTAAGGTGTAAAAAGAACATTTTGGCTTTCAAATTCCAATTTTATGTTTTCAAAAAGGCGTAAGAAATGTTTTACACGGTTTTAGTGTTTTCCTAGTAGAAAAAAATTATACGGACTCTCTGATGTCAAACCGGGCTAATTTCATACAGTCAAAAGTCATCAAGGTGGAAAAGGAACATTTTGGCTTTGGCAAATTCCAATTTTAAGTTTTCAAAAAGGCGTAGGAATTTTTTACCCGGTTTTTGGGTTTTCGTTGCAGAAAAAAATTATACGGCCTCTCTGATGTCAAACCGAGCTGATTTTCGAAAGTCAAAAGGTATCATGGTTTAAAAGGAACATTTTGACTTTTGCAATTTCCAATGTTTTAAAAAAGGCATAAAAATGTTTTTTACTCGATTTTTGGGGTTTTTGTAGTAGAAAATTTATACGGGCTCTATTATGTCAAACTAGACTTATTTCATAAAGTCAAAAGTCATCAAGGTGGAGAAGGAACATTTTGGCTTTGGCAAATTCCAATTTTAAGTTTTCAAAAAGTCGTAAGAATTTTTTACCCGGATTTTAGGGTTTTCGTAGCAAAAAAATATACGACCGCTCTGATGTCGCACCGGGCTGATTTACGAAAGTCAAAAGGTATCAAGATTTAAAGCAACATTTTGACTTTGGCAAATTCCAAAGTTTTCAAAAAGGCGTAAAAAACATTTTACTCGATTTTTAGGGTTTTTTTAGTAGAAAAAATTATACGGGCTCTCTTATGTCAAAACGGACTGATTTCTTAAAGTCAAAAGTGATCAAGGTGGAAAAGAAACATTTTGGCTTTGGCAAATTCCAATTTTAAGTTTTCAATAAGGCGTAAGAATGTTTTACTCGGTTTTGTTGGTTTTTCGTAGCAGAAAAAAAATTATACGGCCTCTCTGATGTCAAACCGGGCTGATTTCCAAAAGTCAAAAGACATCAAGGTTTAAAAGGAACATTTTGACTTTGGCAAATTCCAAAGTTTTCAAAAAGGCGTAAGAATTTTTTATTCGGTTTTTAGGGTTTTTCGTAGCAGAAAAAAATAATACGGTCTCTCTGATGTCAATCCGGACTGATTTCTTAAAGTCAAAAGTCATTAAGGTGTAAAAAGAACATTTTGGCTTTCACAAATTCCAATTTTAAGTTTTCAAAAAGGCGTAAGAATTTTTTACCCAGATTTTTACTCGGTTTTTGAGGTTTTCGTAGCATTAAAAAATTATAAGTGCTCTATGATGTCAAACTGGGTAGATTTCTTAAATTCAAAAGTCATTAAGTTGTAAAAAGAACATTTTGGCTTTGACAAATTCCAATTTTCAGTTTTAAAAAAGGCCGCTCTGATGTTAAACCAGGATGATTTCCAAAAGTCAAAAGGCATCAAGGTTTAAAAGGAACATTTTGACTTTGGCAAATTCCAATGTTTTGAAAAAGGCGTAAGAACTTTTTTACTCGTTTTTTAGGGTTTTCGTAGTAGAAAAAATTATACGGTCTTTCTTATGTCTAACCGGGCAGATTTCTTAAAGTCAAAAGTCATTAAGGTGTAAAATTGAACATTTTGGATTGGACAAATTCGAAATTTTAGTTTTCGAAAAGGCATAAGAATTTTTTACCCGATTTTTTAGGTTTTCGTTGCAGAAAAAATTATGTGGCCTCTCTGATGTCAAATCGGGTTGATTTTCGAACGTCAAAAGGCATCAAGGTTTAAAAGGAACATGTTGACTTTGGAAAATTCCAAATTTCAAAAAGGTGTAAGAACTTTTTTACTCGGTTTTAGGGTTTTCGTAGTAGAAAAAAAATTATACGGGCTCTCCGATGTCAAACCGGGCTGATTTCATAAAGCCAAAAGTCATTAAGGTGTAAAATGAACATTTTGGCTTTGACAAAATTTAAGTTTTCAAAAAGACTTAAGAATTTTTTACCCGGTTTTTTTAGGTTTTTGTAGCTGAAAAAAATTATACGGCCTCTCTGATGTCAAACCGGGCTGATTTTCGAACGTCAAAAGGCATCAAGGTAAGGAACATTTTGACTTTGGAAAATTCCAAAGTTTTCAAAAAGGCGTAAGAACTTTTTTACTCGGTTTTTAGGGTTTTCGTTGTAGAAAAAATTACACGGGCTCTCTGATGTCAAACCGAGCTGATTTCATAAAGTAAAAAGTCATCAAGGTGAACATTTTGATTTTGGCAAATTCCAATTTTATGTTTTAAAAAAAGGCGTAAAAATTTTTTAACCAGATTTTAGGGACTTTCGTAGCAGAAAAAAATTATACGGCCTCTCTAATGTCAAACCGGGCTGATTTTCGAACGTAAAAAGGCATCCATGTTTAAAAGGAACATGTTGTCATTGGCAAATTCCAAAGTTATCAAAAGGCGTAAGAACTTTTTTTACTCGGTTTATAGGGTTTTCGTAGTAGAAAAAATTATACGGGCTCTCAGATGTCAAACCTGTCTGATTACTTAATGTCAAAAGTCATGAAGGTGTAAAATGAACATTTTGGCTTGACAAATTCATATTTTAAGTTTTCAAAAAGGCGTAAGAATTTTTAACTCGGTTTTTAGGTTTTCGTAGCAGAAAAAAATATAAGGCAGCTCTGATGTCAAACCGGGCTGATTTCCGAAAGCCAAAAGACATCAAGGTTTAAAAGGAACATTTTGACTTTGGCAAATTCCAAAGTTTTCAAAAAGGCGAAAGAATTTTTTACTTGGTTTTTAAGGTTTTCGTAGCAGAAAAAAATTATACGGTCTCTCTAATGTCAAAACTTGGATGATTTCATAATGTCGAAAGTCATTAAGGTGTAAAAAGAACATTTTAGCATTGACAAATTCAAATTTTATGTTTTTAAAAAGGCGTAAGAACTTTTTACCCGGTTTTTAGGATTTTCGTAGCAGGAAAAAATATACGGCAGCTCTGTTGTCAAACCGGACTGATTTCCGAAAGTCAAAAGACAACAATGTTTAAAAGGAACATTTTGACTTTGGCAAATTCCCAAGTTCTCAAAAAGGCGTAAGAATTTTTTAAGCTGTTTTTGGGGTTTTCGTAGCAGAAAAAATTTATACGGTCTCTCTGATGTCAAACTGGGCTGATTCTTAAACTCAAAAGTCATTAAGGTATAAAAAGAACATTTTAGCTTTGACAAATTCTAATTTTATGTTTTCAAAAAGGCGTAAGAATTTTTTACCCGGTTTTTAAGGTTTTCGTAGTAGAAAAAAAATATAAGGCCGCTCTGATGTCAAACCGGGCTGAATTCAAAAAGTCAAAAGACATCAAGTTTAAAAGGAACATTTTGACTTTGGCAAATTCCAAAGTTTTCAAAAAGGCGTAAGAATTTTTTACTCGATTTTTAGGGTTTTTGTACTACAAAAACTTATACGGGCTCTCTGATGTCAAACCAGGCTGATTTCATAAAGTCAAAAGTCATCAAGGTTGAAAAGGAACATTTTGGCTTTGGCAAATTTTAAGTTTTCAAAAAGGCGTAAGAATGTTTAACTCATTTTTTAGGGGTTTTGTAGCATAAAAAATTATACGGCCACTCTGATGTCAAACCTGGCTGATTCCGAAAGTCAAAAGATATCAAAGTTTAAAAGTAACATTTTAACTTTGGCAAATTCCAATGTTTTAAAAAAAGGGTAAGAATTTTTTACTCGATTTTTAGGGTTTTCGTTGCAGAAAAAAATTATTAAGCATCTCTGATGTCAAACCGGACTGATTTCTGAAAGTCTAAAGACACAAGGTTTAAAAGGAACATTTTGACTTTGGCAAATTCCAAAGTTTTCAAAAAGGCGTAAGAATTTTTTACTCCGTTTTTAGGGTTTTCGTAGCAGAAAAAAAACTATACTGTCTTGCTGATGTCAAATCGGGCTGATTTATTAAAGTCAAAAGTCATTAAGCTGTAAAAATAACATTTTGGCTTTCACAAATTCCAATTTTTAGTTTTCAAAAAGGCGTAAGAATTTTTTAACAGGTTTTTAGGTTTTCCGTAGCAGAAAAAAATATACGGCCGCACTGATGTCATACCGGGCTAATTTTCGAAAGTCAAAAGACATCAAGGTTTAAAAGGAACAATTTAACTTTGGCAAATTCCAAAGTTTTCAAAAAGGCATAAGAATTTTTTACTCGTTTTTTAGGGTTTTCGTAGAAGAAAAAAATTTATATGGGCTCGCTGATGTCAAACCAGGCTGATTTCTTAAAGTCAAAAGTCATCAATGTGTAAAAAGAATATTTTGGCTTTCACAAATTCCAATTTTAAGTTTTCAAAAAGGCGTAAGAATTTTTAGGGTCGCTCTGATGTCAAACCGGGCTAATTTCGATAGTCAAAAGACATCAAGGTTTAAAAGGAACATTTTGACTTTGGCAATTTCCAAAGTTTTCAAAAAGGCGTAAGAATTTTTTACTCGATTTCTTGGGTTTTCGTAGTAGAAAAACTTATACGGGCTGTCTGATGTCAAATCAGGCTGATTTCATAAAGTCAAAAGTCATCAATGTGGAAAATGAACATTTTGGCTTTGGCAAATTCCAATTTAAGATTTCAAAAAGGCGTAAGAATTTTTTACTCGGTTTTTAGTGTTTTCATAGCAGAAAAAAGTTATATGGCCGCTCTGATGTCAAACCGGGCTGATTTTCGAAAGTCAAAAGGCATCAAGGTTTAAAAGAAACATTTTGACTTGTCAAATTCATAAGTTTTCAAAAAGGCGTAAGAACTTTTTTACTCGGTTTTAGGGTTTTCGTAGTAGAAAAAAATTATACGGGCTCTCTGATGTCAAATCGGGCTAGTTTCATAAAGTCAAAAGTCATCAAGGTGGAAAAGGAACATTTGGGCTTTGGCAATTTCCAATTTTAAGTTTTCAAAAAGGCGTAAGAATTTTTTACCCAGTTTTTAGGGTTTTCGTAGCAGAAAATTACACGGCATCTCTGATGTAACCCGGCTGATTTTCGAATGTCAAAACGTATCAAGGTTTAAAAGGAACATTTTGACTTGGCAATTCCAAATTTTTCAAAATGGCGTAAAATCTTTTTTACACGATTTTTAGGGTTTTTGTAGTAGAAAAAATTATACGGGCTCTCTTATGTCAAACCGGACTGATTTCATAAAGTCAAAAGTCATGAAGGTGGAAAAGGAACATTTTGGCTTTGGTAAATTCCTATTTTAATTTTTCAAAAAGGCGTAAGAATGTTTTACTCGGTTTTTAGGGTTTTCGTAGCAGAAAATAATATATGGCCGCACTAATGTCAAAACCGGGCTGATTTCCGAAAGTCAAAAGACATCAAAGTTTAAAAGTAACATTTTGACGTTGGCAAATTCCAAAGTTTTCGAAAAGGGGTAAGAATTTTTTACTCGATTTTTAGGGTTTTCGTAGCAGAATAAAATTATACGGCCTCTATGATGTCAAACCGGGCTGATTTCCGAAAGACAAAAGACATCAAGTATAAAAGGAACATTTTAACTTTGGCAAATTCCAAAGTTTTCAAAAAGGCATAAGATTTTTATACTCGGTTTTTAGGGTTTTCGTAACAGAAAAAAATATACGGCGCTCTGATGTCAAACCGGCTGATTTCCGAAAGTCAAAATACATCAAGGTTTAAAAGGAAGATTTTGACTTTGGCAAATTCCAAAGTTTTCAAAAAGGCCTAAAAACATTTTTACACGATTTTTTGGGTTTTTGTAGTAGAAAAAATTATACGGGCTCTCTTATGTCAAACCGGACTAATTTCATAAAATCAAAAGTCATGAAGGTGGAAATGGAACATTTTTGCTTTGACAAATTCTTATTTTTAGTTTTCAAAAAGGCGTAAGAATGTTTTTCTCGGTTTCTAGGGTTTTCGTAGCAGAAAAAAATATACGGCCGCACTTATGTCAAACCGGGCTGATTTCCGAAAGTCGAAAGACATCAAAGTTTAAAAGTAACATTTTGACGCTGGCAAATTCCAATGTTTTCAAAAAGGGGTAAGAATTTTTTACTCGATTTTTAGGGTTTTCGTAGCTGAAAAAAATTATACGGCCTTTCAAACTGGCTGATTTCCGAAAGTCAAAAGACATCAAAGTTTAAAAGGAACATTTTAACTTTGGCAAATTCAAAAGTTTTCAAAAAGGCATAAGAATTTTTTACTCGTTTTTTAGGGTTTTCGTAGAAGAAAAAAAACTATACGGTCTCTCTGATGTCAAACAGGACTTATTTCTTAAAGTCAAAAGTCATTAAGGTGTGAAAAAAATATTTTGGCTTTCACAAATTCAAATTTTATGTTTTCAAAATGGCGCAAGAAATTTATACACGGTTTTTAGGGTTTTCTTAGCAGAAAAAATATATACGGCCGCTCTGATGTCAAACCGGGCTGATTTCCGAAAGTCAAAAGACTTCAAGGTTTAAAAGGAACATTTTGACTTTGGCAATTTCCAAAGTTTTCAAAAAGGCGTAAGAATTTTTTACTCGAATTTTAGGGTTTTCGTAGCAGAAAAAAAAACTATACGGTGTCTTTGAAGTCAAAGCGGGCTGATTTCTTAAAGTCAAAAGTCAATAAGGTGTAAAAAGAATATTTTGGCTTTAACAAATTCCAATTTTATGTTTTCAAAAAGGCGTAAGAATGTTATACTCGTTTCTAGGGTTTTCGTAACAGAAAAAAATATACGGCTGCTCTGATGTCAAACCGGGCTGATTTCCGAAAGTCAAAAGACTTCAAGGTTTAAACGGAACATTTGACTTTGGAAAAATTCCAAAGTTTTCAAAAAGACGTAAAAACTTTTTTACATGATTTTTATGGTTTTTGTAGTAGAAAAAATTATACGGGCTCTCTTATGTCAAACCGGACTGATTTCATAAAGTCAAAAGTAATGAAGGTGGAAAAGGAACATTTTTGCTTTGGCAAATTCCTATTTTAAGATTTCAAAAAGGTGTAAGAATGTTTTACTCGGTTTTTAGGGTTTTCGTAGTCGAAAAAAATATACGGCCGCACATATGTCAAACCGGGCTGATTTTCGAAAGTCAAAAGACATCAAAGTTTAAAAGTAACATTTTGACGCTGGTAAATTCCAAAGTTTTCAAAAAGGGGTAAGAAATTTTTGGTCGATTTTTAGGGTTTTCGTAGCAGAAAAAAATTATACGGCCTCTCTGATGTCAAACCGGGATGATTTCCGAAAGTCAAAAGACATCAAGGTTTAAAAGGAACATTTTAACTTTGGCAAATTCTAAAGTTTTCAAAATGGCATAAGAAGTTTTACTAGGTTTTTAAGGTTTTTGTAGCAGAAAAAAAACTATACGGTCTCTCTGATGTCATATCGGCCTGATTTCTTAAAGTCAAAAATCATTAAGGTGTAAAAATAATATTTTTTCTTTTCCAAATTCAAATTTTATGTTTTCAAAAAGGCGTAAGAAATTTTTACTCGATTTTTAAGGATTTCGTAGCAGAAAAAAATTTACCGCCTCTCTAATGTCTAACCCGGCTGATTACCAAAAGTCAAAAGACATAAGGGTTTAAAAGGAACATTTTGACTTTGGCAAATTCCAAAGTATTCAAAAAGGCGTAAGAATTTTTTACTCGATTTTTCTTGTTTTCGTAGCATAAAAAAATTATACTGTGTCTCTGATGTCAAACTAGGCTAATTTATTAAATTCAGAAGTCATTAAGGTGTAAAAAGAACATTTTGGCTCTGACAAATTCCATTTTTAAGTTTTCAAAAAGGCGTAAGAAATTTTTACTCGGTTTTTAAGGATTTGGTAGCAGAAAAAAATTTATACGGCCTCTCTGATGTCAAACCGGGCTGATTTCCGAAAGTCAATAGACATAAGGGTTTAAAAGGAACATTTTGACTTTGGCAAAATTCCAAAGTTTTCCAAAAGGCGTCAGAATTTTTTATTCGATATTTAGGGTTTTCGTAGCAGAAAAAATTATGCGGTCTCTCTGATGTCAAACTAGGCTGATTTCCTAAAGTCAAAAGTCATTAAGGTGTAAAAAGAATATTTTGGCTTTGACAAATTCCACTTTTAAGTTTTCAAAAAGGCGTAAGAATTTTTTATTCGGTTTTTAGGGTTTTCGGAGCAGAAAAAAATATACGGTCTCTCTGATGTCAAATCGGGCTGATTTTCGAAAGTCAAAAGTCGTCATGGTTTAAAAAGAATATTTTGGCTTTGGCAAATTCTGAAGTTTTAAAAAACGTGCAAGAATTTTTTACTCGATTTTTAAGGTTTTCGTAGCAGAAAAAAATTATACGCCCTCTGTGATGTCAAACCGAGATGATTTCCGAAAGTCAAAAGTCATCAAGGTTTAAAAGGAAACTTTGATTTTGGCAAATTCCAAAGTTTTCAAAAAGGCGTAATAATTTTTTAGTCGATTTTTAGGGTTTTCATAGCAGAAAAAAATTATACGGTCTCTCTGATTTCAAACTGGGCTGATTTCTTAAAGTCAAAAGTCATTAAGGTGTAAAAATAAATTTTGGCTTCGACAAATTCCAATTTTAAGTTTTCAAAAAGGCGTAAGAATTTTCTAATCGGTATTTAGGGTTTTCTGAGCAGAAACAAAATATACGGCTGCTCTGATGTCAAACCGCTGATTTCCGAAAGTCAAAAGACATCCAGGTTTAAAAGCAACATTTGACTTTGGAAAAATTCCAAAGTTTTCAAAAAGACGTAAAAACTTTTTTATATGATTTTTTGGGTTTTTGTTGTAGAAAAAATTATACGGGCTCTCTTATGTCAAACCGGACTGATTTCATAAAGTCAAAAGTAATGAAGGTGGAAAAGGAACATTTTTGCTTTGGCAAATTCCTATTTTAAGATTTCAAAAAGGTGTAAGAATGTTTTACTCGGTTTTTAGGGTTTTCGTAGTCGAAAAAAATATACGGCCGCACATATGTCAAACCGGGCTGATTTTCGAAAGTCAAAAGACATCAAAGTTTAAAAGTAACATTTTGACGCTGGTAAATTCCAAAGTTTTCAAAAAGGGGTAAGAAATTTTTGGTCGATTTTTAGGGTTTTCGTAGCAGAAAAAAATTATACGGCCTCTCTGATGTCAAACCGGGATGATTTCCGAAAGTCAAAAGACATCAAGGTTTAAAAGGAACATTTTAACTTTGGCAAATTCTAAAGTTTTCAAAATGGCATAAGAAGTTTTTACTAGGTTTTTAAGGTTTTTGTAGCAGAAAAAAAACTATACGGTCTCTCTGATGTCATATCGGCCTGATTTCTTAAAGTCAAAAATCATTAAGGTGTAAAAATAATATTTTTTCTTTTCCAAATTCAAATTTTATGTTTTCAAAAAGGCGTAAGAAATTTTTACTCGATTTTTAAGGATTTCGTAGCAGAAAAAAATTTACCGCCTCTCTAATGTCTAACCCGGCTGATTACCAAAAGTCAAAAGACATAAGGGTTTAAAAGGAACATTTTGACTTTGGCAAATTCCAAAGTATTCAAAAAGGCGTAAGAATTTTTTACTCGATTTTTCTTGTTTTCGTAGCATAAAAAAATTATACTGTGTCTCTGATGTCAAACTAGGCTAATTTATTAAATTCAGAAGTCATTAAGGTGTAAAAAGAACATTTTGGCTCTGACAAATTCCATTTTTAAGTTTTCAAAAAGGCGTAAGAAATTTTTACTCGGTTTTTAAGGATTTGGTAGCAGAAAAAAAATTTATACGGCCTCTCTGATGTCAAACCGGGCTGATTTCCGAAAGTCAATAGACATAAGGGTTTAAAAGGAACATTTTGACTTTGGCAAAATTCCAAAGTTTTCCAAAAGGCGTCAGAATTTTTTATTCGATATTTAGGGTTTTCGTAGCAGAAAAAATTATGCGGTCTCTCTGATGTCAAACTAGGCTGATTTCCTAAAGTCAAAAGTCATTAAGGTGTAAAAAGAATATTTTGGCTTTGACAAATTCCACTTTTAAGTTTTCAAAAAGGCGTAAGAATTTTTTATTCGGTTTTTAGGGTTTTCGGAGCAGAAAAAAATATACGGTCTCTCTGATGTCAAATCGGGCTGATTTTCGAAAGTCAAAAGTCGTCATGGTTTAAAAAGAATATTTTGGCTTTGGCAAATTCTGAAGTTTTAAAAAACGTGCAAGAATTTTTTACTCGATTTTTAAGGTTTTCGTAGCAGAAAAAAATTATACGCCCTCTGTGATGTCAAACCGAGATGATTTCCGAAAGTCAAAAGTCATCAAGGTTTAAAAGGAAACTTTGATTTTGGCAAATTCCAAAGTTTTCAAAAAGGCGTAATAATTTTTTAGTCGATTTTTAGGGTTTTCATAGCAGAAAAAAATTATACGGTCTCTCTGATTTCAAACTGGGCTGATTTCTTAAAGTCAAAAGTCATTAAGGTGTAAAAATAAATTTTGGCTTCGACAAATTCCAATTTTAAGTTTTCAAAAAGGCGTAAGAATTTTCTAATCGGTATTTAGGGTTTTCTGAGCAGAAACAAAATATACGGCTGCTCTGATGTCAAACCGCTGATTTCCGAAAGTCAAAAGACATCCAGGTTTAAAAGCAACATTTGACTTTGGAAAAATTCCAAAGTTTTCAAAAAGACGTAAAAACTTTTTTATATGATTTTTTGGGTTTTTGTTGTAGAAAAAATTATACGGGCTCTCTTATGTCAAACCGGACTGATTTCATAAAGTCAAATGTCATGAAGGTGGAAAAAGAACATTTTGGCTTTGGTAAATTCCTCTTTTAAGTTTTTAAAAAGGCGTAAGAATGTTTTACTCGGTTTTTAGGGTTTTTGTAGCAGAAACAAATATACGGCCGCACTAATGTCAAAACCGGACTGATTTCCGAAAGTCAAAAGACATCAATGGTTAAAAGTAACATTTTGACGTTGGCAAATTCCAAAGTTTTCGAAAAGGGGTAATAACTTTTTACTCGATTTTTAGGGTTTTCGTAGCAGAATAAAATTATACGCCCTTTCTGATGTCAAACCGGGCTGATTTCCGAAAGTCAAAAGACATCAAGTATAAAAGGAACATTTTACTTTGGCAAATTCCAAAGTTTTCAAAAAGGCATAAGATTTTTATATTCGGTTTTTAGGGTTTTTGTAACAGAAAAAAATATACGGCGCTCTGATGTCAAACCGGCTGATTTCCGAAAATCAAAATACATCAAGGTTTAAAAGGAAGATTTTGACTTTGGCAAAATTCCAAAGTTTTCAAAAAGGCGTAAAAACGTTTTTACACGATTTTTTGGGTTTTTGTAGTAGAAAAAACTATACGGGCGGACTGATTTCATAAAATCAGAAGTCATGAAGGTGGAAATGGAACATTTTTGCTTTGACAAATTCTTATTTTTAGTTTTCAAAAAGGCGTAAGAATGTTTTACTCGGTTTTTAGGGTTTTCGTAGCAGAAAAAAATATACGGCCGCAATGATGTCAAACCGGGCTGATTTCCGAAAGTCGAAAGACATCAAACTTTAAAAGTAACATTTTGACGCTGGCAAATTCCAAAGTTTTCAAAAAGGGGTAAGAATTTTTTACTCGATTTTTAATGTTTTCGTAGCTGAAAAAAATTATACAGCCTTTCAAACTGGGCTGATTTCCGAAAGTCAAAAGACATCAAAGTTTAAAAGGAACATTTTAACTTTGGCAAATTCAAAAGTTTTCAGAAAGGCATAAGAATATTTTACACATTTTTTAGGGTTTTCGTAGCAGAAAAAAAACTATACGGTCTCTCTGATGTCAAACCGGACTGATTTCTTAATGTCAAAAGTCATTAAGGTGTGAAAAAAGAATATTTTGGCTTTCACAAATTCAAATTTTATGTTTTCAAAATGGCGCAAGAAATTTATACACGGTTTTTAGGGTTTTCGTAGAAGAAAAAATATATACGGCCGCTCTGATGTCAAACCGGGCTGATTTCCGAAAGTCAAAAGACTTCAAGGTTTAAAAGGAACATTTTAACTTTGGCAATTTCCAAAGTTTTCAAAAAGGCGTAAGTATTTTTCTCGAATTTTAGGGTTTTCGTAGCAGAAAAAACTATACGGTGTCTTTGATGTCAAACCGGGCTGATTTCTTAAAGTCAAAAGTCATAATGTGTAAAAAGAATATTTTGGCTTTCACAAATTCCAATTTTATTTTTTCAAAAAGGCGTAAGAATTTTATACTCGTTTTTAGGGTTTTCTTAGCAGAAAAAAAATATACGATGCTCTGATGTCAAACCGGGCTGATTTCCGAAAGTGAAAAGACTTCAAGGTTTAAAAGGAACATTTGACTTTGGAAAAATTCCAAAGTTTTCAAAAAGACGTAAAAACTTTTTTACATGAATTTTAGGGCTTTTGTAGTAGAAAAAATTATACGGGCTCTCTTATGTCAAACCGGGCTGATTTCAGAAAGTCAAATGTAATGAAGGTGGAAAAGGAACATTTTTGCTTTGGCAAATTCCTATTTTAAGATTTCAAAAAGGCGTAATAATGTTTTACTCGGTTTTTACGGTTTTCGTAACAGAAAAAAATATACGGCCGCACATATGTCAAACCGGGCTGATTTTCGAAAGTCAAAAGACATCAAAGTTTAAAAGTAACATTTTGACGCTGGCAAATTCCAAAGTTTTCAAAAAGGGGTAAGAATTTTTGCTCGATTTTTAGGGTTTTCGTAGCAGAAAAAAATTATTCGACCTCTATAATGTCAAACCGGGCTGATTTCCGAAAGTCAAAAGACATCAAGGTTTAAAAGAACATTTTAACTTTGGCAAATTCTAAAGTTTTCAAAAAGGCATAAGAAGTTTTTACTAGGTTTTTAAGGTTTTCGTAGCAGGAAAAAAACTATACGGTCTCTCTGATGTCAAACCGGACTGATTTCTTAAGTCAAAAATCATAAAGGTGTAAAAATAATATTTTTTCTTTTCCAAATTCAAATTTTATGTTTTCAAAAAGGGGTAACAATTTTTACTCGTTTTTTAGGGTTTCGTAGCAGAAAAAAATATATACGGTCACTCTGATGTCAAACCGGGCAAATTTTCGAAAGTCAAAAGACATCAAGGTTTAAAAGGAACATTTTGACTTTGGCAAATTCTAAAGTTTTAAAAAAGGCGTAAGAATTTTTTACTCGCTTTTTTGGGTTTTCGTAGCAGAAAAAAATCATGTGGTTTCTCTGATGTAAAACCGGGCTGATTTCTAAAAGTCAAAAGTCATTAAGGTGTAAAAAGAACATTTTGGCTTTGACAAAAACCATTTTTATGTTTTCAAAAAGGCGTAAGAAATTTTTACTCGATTTTTAAGGATTTCGTAGCAGAAAAAAATTTACCGCCTCTCTGATGTCTAACCCGGCTGATTTCCAAAAGTCAAAAGACAAAAGGGTTTAAAAGGAACATTTTCACTTTGGCAAATTCCAAAGTATTCAAAAAGGCATAAGAATTTTCACTCGCTTTTTTGGGTTTTCGTAGCATAAAAAAATTATAATGTCTCTCTGATGTCAAACTAGGCTGATTTATTAAAGTCAGAAGTCATTAAGGTGTAAAAAGAACATTTTGGCTCTGACAAATTCCATTTTTAAGTTTTGAAAAAGGCGTAAGAAATTTGTACTCGGTTTTTAAGGATTTCGTAGCAAAAAAATTTATACGGCCTCTCTGATGTCAAACCGGGCTGATTTCCGAAAGTCAAAAGACATAAGGGTTTAAAAGGAACATTTTGACTTTGGCAAATTCCAAGAATTACCAAAAGGCGTCAGAATTTTTTATTCGATTTTTAGGGTTTTCGTAGCTGAAAAAATTATGCGGTCTCTCTGATGTCAAACTGGGCTGATTTCCTAAAGTCAAAAGTCATTAAGGTGTAAAAAGAATATTTTGGCTTTGACAAATTCCACTTTCTAGTTTTCAAAAAGGCGTAAGAATTTTTTATTCGGTTTTTAGGGTTTTCGGAGCAGAAAAAAATATACGGTCGCTCTGATGTCAAATCGGGCTGATTTTCGAAAGTCAAAAGTCGTCAAGGTTTAAAAAGAATATTTTGGCTTTGGCAAATTCTGAAGTTTCCAAAAACGTGCAAGAATTTTTTACTCGATTTTTAAGGTTTTCGTAGCAGAAAAAAATTATACGCCCTCTCTGATGTCAAACCGAGATGATTTCGGAAAGTCAAAAGTCATCAAGGTTTAAAAGGAAACTTTTGATTTTGGCAAATTCCAAAGTTTTCAAAAGGCGTAATAATTTTTTAGTCGAGTTTTAGGGTTTTCATAGCAGCAAAAATTATACGGTCTCTCTGATTTCAAACTGGGCTGATTTCTTAAAGTCAAAAGTCATTAAGGTGTAAAAAGAAATTTTGGCTTCGACAAATTCCAATTTTAAGTTTTCAGAAAGGCGTAAGAATTTTTTACTCGGTATTTAGGGTTTTCTGAGCAGGAAAAAAATATACGGCCGCTCTGATGTCAAACCGCTGATTTTCGAAAGTCAAAAGACATCAAGGTTTAAAAGGAACATTTTAACTTTGACAAATTCTAAAGTTTTCAAAAAGGCATAAGAATTTTTTACTCGATTTTTAAGGTTTTCGTAGCAGAAAAAAACTATACGGTCTCTTAGATGTCAAACCGGGCTGATTTCTTAAAGTCAAAAATCATTAAGGTGTAAAAAGAATATTTTGGCTTTCCCAAATTCAAATTTTATGTTTTCAAAAAGGCGTAACAATTTTTACTCGGTTTTTAGTGTTTTCGTAGCAGGAAAAAAAATATACGGCCGCTCTAATGTCAAACCGGGCAAATTTTTGAATCTCAAAAGACATCAAGGTTTAAAAGGAACATTCTGACTTTGGCAAATTCTAAAGTTTTCAAAAAGGCGTAAGAATTGTTTACTCGATTTTTTGGGTTTTTGTAGCAGAAAAAAATTATGCGGTCTCTCTGATGTCAAACCGGGCTGATTTCTTAAAGTCAAAAGTCATTAAGGTGTAAAAAGAACATTTTGGGTTTGACAAAAACCATTTTTAAGTTTTCAAAAAGGCGTAAGAAATTTTTACTCGATTTTTAAGGATTTCACAACAGAAAAAAATTTACGGCCTCTCTGATGTCAAACCGGGCTGATTTCCAAAAGTCAAAAGACATAAGGGTTTAAAACGAATATTTTGACTTTGGCAAATTCCAATGTTTTCAAAAAGGCGTAAGAAGTTTTTTACTCGATTTTTAGGGTTTTCGTAGAATTAAAAAATTATACGGTCTCTCTGATGTCAAACTGGGCTGATTTCTTAATGTCAAAAGTCATTAAGTTGTAAAAAGAATATTTTGGCTTTGATAAATTCCAATTTTAAGTTTTCAAAAAGGCGTAAGAATTTTTTATTCGATTTATAGGGTTTTCGGAGCAGAAAAAAATATACGGCCGCTCTGATGTTAAATCGGGCTGATTGCTGAACGTCAAAAGTCGTCAAGGTTTAAAAAGAATAGTTTGGCTTTGGCAAATTTCTAAAGCTTTCAAAAAGGTGTAAGAATTTTTTACTCGATTTTAAGGTTTTCGTAGCAGAAAAAAAATATACGACCTCTCTGATGTCGAACCGAGCTGATTTCCGAAAGTCAAAAAGACATCAAGGTTTAAAAGGAACATTTTGATTTTGGCAAATCCAAAGTTTACAAAAAGGCGTAAGAATTTTTTACTCGATTTTTAGGGTTTTAATAGCAGAAAAAATTATACGGTCTCTCTGATATCAAACTGGGCTGAATTCGTAAAGTCAAAAGTCATTAAGGTGTAAAAAATTTGGCTTTGACTAATTCCAATTTTAAGTTTTCAAAAAGGCGTAAGAATTTTCTAATCGGTATTTAGGGTTTTCTGAGCAGAAACAAAATATACGGCTGCTCTGATGTCAAACCGCTGATTTCCGAAAGTCAAAAGACATCAAGGTTTAAAAGCAACATTTGACTTTGGAAAAATTCCAAAGTTTTCCAAAAGGCGTAAGAATTTTTTACTCGGTTTTTAGGGTTTTCGTAGCAGAGAAAAATTATACGGCCGCTATGATGTCAAACCGGGCTGATTTTCGAAAGTCAAAAGACATCAAAATTTTAAGGTAACATTTTGACGCTGGCAAATTCCAAAGTTTTCAAAAAGGGGTAAGAATTTTTTACACGATTTTAAGGGTTTTCGTAGCTGAAAAAAATTATACGGCCTTTCAAACTGGGTTGATTTCCGAAAGTCAAAAGACATCAAAGTTTAAAAGGAACATTTTAACTTTGGCAAAATCAAAATTTTTCAAAAAGGCATAAGAATGTTTTACTCGTTTTTTAGGGTTTTCGTAGCAGAAAAAAACTATATTGTCTCTCTGATGTCAAACCGGACTGATTTCTTAAAGTCAAAAGTCATTAAGGTGTGAGAAGAATATTTTGGCTTTCAGAAATTCAAATTTTATGTTTTCAAAATGGCGCAAGAAATTTATACACGGTTTTTATACGCCCTCTCTGATGTCAAACCGAGATGATTTCCGAAAGTAAAAAGACTTCAAGGTTTAAAATGAACATTTTGACTTTGGCAATTTCCAAAGTTTTCAAAAAGGCGGAAGAATTTTTTACTCGAATTTTAGGGTTTTCGTAGCAGAAAGAAACTATACGGTGTCTTTGATGTCAAACCGGGCTGATTTCTTAAAGTCAAAAGTCATTAAGGTGTAAAAAGAATATTTTGGCTTTCACAAATTCAAATTTTATGTTTTCAAAAAGGCGTAAGAATTTTATACTCGTTTTTAGGGTTTTCGTAGCAGAAAAAAAATATACGGCTGCTCTGATGTCAAACTGGGCTGATTTCCGAAAGTCAAAAGACTTCAAGGTTTAAAAGGAACATTTGACTTTGGAAAAATTCCAAAGTTTTCAAAAAGGTGTAAAAACTTTTTACATGTTTTTTAGGGTTTTTGTAGTAGAAAAAATTATACGGGCTCTCTTATGTCAAACCAGACTGATTTTATAAAGTCAAAGGTAACGAAGGTGGAAAAGGAACATTTTTGCTTTGGCAAATTCCTATTTTAAGATTTCAAAAAGGCATAAGAATGTTTTACTCGGTTTTTAGGGTTTTAGTAGCAGCAAAAAATATATGGCCGCACATATGTCAAACCGGGCTGATTTCCGAAAGTCAAAAGACATCAAAGTTTAAAAGTAACATTTTGACGCTGACAAATTCCAAAGTTTTCAAAAAGGGGTAAGAATTTTTTACTCGATTTTTAGGGTTTTCGTAGCAGAAAAAAATTATACGGCCTCTCTGATGTCAAAACCGGGCTGATTTACGAAAGTCAAAAGACATCAAGGTTTAAAAGGAACATTTTAACTTTCGCAAATTCTAAAGTTTTCAAAAAGGCATAAGTAGTTTTTACTAGGATTTTAAGGTTTTCGTAGCAGAAAAAAACTATACGGTCTCTCTGATGTCAAACCGGGCTGATTTTTTAAAGTCAAAAATCATTAAGGTGTAAAAATAATATTTTTTCTTTTCCAAATTAAAATTTTATGTTTTCAAAAAGGCGTAACAATTTTTACTCGGTTTTTAGGGTTTTCGTAGCAGAAAAAAAAATATACGGTCACTCTGACGTCAAACCGGGCAAATTTTCGGAAGTCAAAAGACATCAAAGTTTAAAAGGAACATTTTGACATTGGCAAATTCTAAAGTTTTCAAAAAGGCGTAAGAATTTTTTACTCGATTTTTTGGGTTTTCCTAGCAGAAAAAAATCATGTGGTTTCTCTGATGTCAAACCGGGCTGATTTCTAAAAGTCAAAAGTCATTTAGGTGTAAAAAGTCCATTTTGGCTTTGACAAAAACCATTTTTATGTTTTCAAACAGGCGTAAGAAATTTTTACTCGCTTTTTAAGGATTTCGTAGCAGAAAAAAATTTACCGCCTCTCTGATGTCTTACCGGGCTGATTTCCAAAAGTCAAAATACATAAGGGTTTAAAAGGAACATTTTGACTTTGGCAAATTCCAATGTTTTCAAAAAGGCGAAGAATTTTTTACTCGATTTTTTGGGTTTTCGTAGCATAAAAAAATTATACGGTCTCTCTGATGTCAAACTAGGCTGATTTATTAGAGTCAGAGGTCATTAAGGTGTAAAAAGAACATTTTGGCTCTGACAAATTCCATTTTTAAGTTTTCAAAAAGGCGTAAGAAATTTTTACTCGGTTTTTAAGGATGTCGTAGCAGAACAAAAATTATACATCCTCTCTGATGTCAAACCGGGCTGATTTCCGAAAGTCAAAAGGCATATGGGTTTAAAAGGAACATTTTGACTTTGGCCAATTCCAAAGTTTTCCAAAAGGCGTCAGAATTTTTTACTCGATTTTTAGGGTTTTCGTAGCAGAAAAAATTATGTGGTCTCTCTGATGTCAAACTGGGCTGATTTCCTAAATTCAAAAGTCATTAAGGTGTAAAAATAATATTTTGGCTTTGACAAATTCCACTTTTAAGTTTTCAAAAAGGATAAGGATTTTTTATTCTATTTTTAGGGTTTTCGGAGCAAAAAAAAATATACGGTCGCTCTGATGTCAAATCGGGCTGATTTTCGAAAGTCAAAAGTCGTCAAGGTTTAAAAATAATATTTTGGCTTTGGCAAATTCTAAAGTTTTAAAAAACGTGCAAGAATTTTTTACTCGATTTTTAAGGTATTCGTAGCAGAAAAAAATTATACGCCTCTCTGATGTCAAACCGAGATGATTTCCGAAAGTCAAAAGTCATCAAGGTTTAAAAGGAACATTTTAATTTTGGCAAATTCCAAAGTTTTCAAAAAGGGGTAATAATTTTTTAGTCGATTTTTAGGGTTTTCATAGCAGAAAAAAATTATACGGTCTCTCTGATTTCAAACTGGCTGATTTCTTAAAGTCAAAAGTCATTAAGGTGTAAAAAGAAATTTTGGCTTCGACAAATTCCAATTTTAAGTTTTCAGAAAGGCGTAACAATTTTTTACTCGGTGTTTAGGGTTTTCTGAGCAGAAAAAAATATACGGCCGCTCTGATGTCAAACCGCTGATTTCCGAAAGTCAAAAGACATCAAGGTTTAAAAGGAACATTTTAACTTTGGCAAATTCTAAAGTTTTCAAAAAGGCATAAGAATTTTTTACTCGGTTTTTAAGGTTTTCCTAGCAGAAAAAAACTATACGGTCTCTCTGATGTCAAACCGGGCTGATTTCTTAAAGTCAAAAATCATTAAGGTGTAAAAAGAATATTTTGGCTTTCCCAAATTCAAATTTTATGTTTTCAAAAAGGCGTAACAACTTTTACTCTGTTTTTAGGGTTTTCGTAGCAGAAAAAAAATATATACGGCCGCTCTGATGTTAAACCGGGCAAATTTTCGAAAGTCAAAAGACATCAAGGTTTAAAAGGAACATTTTGACTTTGGCAAATTCTAAAGTTTTCAAAAAGGCGTTAGAATTGTTTACTCGATTTTTTGAGCAGAAAAAAATTATGCGGTCTCTCTGATGTCAAACCGGGCTGATTTCTTAAAGTCAAAAGTCATTAAGGTGTAAAAAGAACATTTTGGGTTTGACAAAAACCATTTTTAAGTTTTCAAAAAGGCGTAAGTAATTTTTACTCGATTTTTAGGGATTTCGTAGCAGAAAAAAGTTTACGGCCTCTCTGATGTCAAACCGGGCTGATTTCCAAAAGTCAAAAGACATAAGGGTTTAAAAGGAACATTTTGACTTCGGCAAATTCCAAGGTTTTCAAAAAGGCGTAAGAATTTTTTACTTGATTTTTAGGGTTTTCGTAGCATTAAAAAATTATACAGTCTCTCTGATGTCAAACTGTGCTGATTTCTTAAAGTCAAAAGTCATTAAGTTGTAAAACGAATATTTTGGCTTTGATAAATTCCAATTTTAAGTTTTCAAAAAGGCGTAAGAATTTTTTATTCGATTTATAGGGTTTTCGGAGCAGAAAAAAATATACGGCTGCTCTGATTTTAAATCGGGCTGATTTCTGAACTTCAAAAGTCGTCATGGTTTAAAAAGAATATTTTGGCGTTGGCAAATTCTAAAGTTTCAAAAAGGTGTAAGAAATTTTTACCCGATTTTTAGGGTTTTCGTAGCAGAAAAAAAAATATACGACCTCTCTGTCGAACCGAGCTGATTTCCGAAAGTCAAAAGACATCAAGGTTTAAAAGGAACATTTTGATTTTGGCAAATCCAAACTTTTCAAAAAGGCGTAAGAATTTTTACCCGATTTTTAGGGTTTTCGTAGCAGAAAAAATTAGACAGTCTTTATGATGTTAAACGGCGCAGATTTCTTAAAGTCAAAAGTCATTAAGGTGTAAAAAAACATTTTGGCTTTGACAAATTCCAATTTTAAGTTTTCAAAAAGGCGTAAGAAATTTTTCATGGTTTTAGGGTTTTCTTAGCAGAAAAAATTTGTACGGTCTCTCTGATGTCAAACCGGACTGATTTTTAAAGTAAAAAGACGTCAAGGTTTAAAATGAACATTTTGATTTTGACAAATTCCTAAGTTTCCAAAAAGGCGTAAGAACATTTTTACTCCATTTTTAGGGTTTTCGTAGTAGAAAAAATTTATACGGGCTCTCTGATGTCAAACATGGCTAATTTCATAAAGTCAAATGTCATCAAGGTGGAAAGGAACATTTTGGCTAAGACAAATTTCAATTTTAAGTCTTCAAAAGGAGTAAGAATTTTTTACTCGATTTTTAGGGTTTTCGTAGCAGAAAAAAATTATAAGGCCGCTGTGAAGTCAAACCGGGCTGATTTTTGAAAGTCAAAAGACATCACGGTTCAAAAGGAACATTTTTACTTTGGCAAATTCCAGAGTTTTCAAAAAGGCATAAGAACTTTTTGCTCGATTTTTAGGATTTTCATAGCAGAAAAAAATATACGGCCTCTCTATGTCAAACCGGGCTGATTTTCGAAAGTCAAAAGACATCAAGGTATAAAAGGAACATTTGACTTTGGCAAATTCCAAAGTTTTCAAAAAGGCGTAAGAATTTTTACTCGATTTTAGGGTTTTCGTAGCAGAAAAAAAATTAGACGGTCTCTATGATGTCAAACCGGACTGATTTCATAAAGTCAAAAGTCATTAATGAGTAAAAAGAACATTTTGGCTTTGACAAATTCCAATTTGAAGTTTTCAAAAAGCGTAAGAATAATTCAACCATTTTTTAGGGTTTTCGTAGCCGAAAAAAATATACGGCCTCTCTGATGTCAAACCAGGCTTATTTCCGAAAGTCAAAGGCATCAAGTTTAAAAGGAATTTTTTGAATTTGGCAAATTCCTAAGTTTTCAAAAGGGAGTAGGAACTTTTTTACTTGGTTTTTAGGGTTTTCGTAGGAGAAAAAAATTATACGGGCTCTCTGATATCAAACCGGGCTAATTTCATAAAGTCAAAAGTCATCAAGGTGGAAAAGGAACATTTTGGCTTGGGAAAATTCAAATTTTAAGTTTTCAAAATGGCGTTTGATTTTTTACTCGGTTTTTAGGGTTTTCGTAGCAGGAAAAAAATTAGACGGTCTCTATGATGTCAAACCGAGCAGATTTCATAAAGTCAAAAGTCATTAAGGTGTAAAAAGAACATTTTGGCTTTGACAAATCCAATTTTAAGTTTTCAAAAAGGCGTAAGAATTTTTTACCTTGTTTTTAGGGTTTTCGTAGCAGAAGAAAAATATACGGCCACTCTGATGTCAAACTGGGCTGATTTCCAAAAGTCAAAGGCATCGAGTTTAAAAGGATTTTTTTGAATTTGGCAATTTCCTAAGTTTTCAAAAGGGAGTAAGAACTTTTTTACTTGGTTTGTAGGATTTTCGCAGGAGAAAAAAATTATACGGGCGCTCTGATATCAAACCGGGCTAATTTCATAATGTCAAAAGTCATCAAGGTGGAAAAGGAACATTTTGGCTTGGGAAAATTCAAATTTTAAGTTTTCAAAATGGCATTAGATTTTTTTTACTCGGTTTTTAGTGTTTTCTTAGCAGAAAAAAAAAACTAGACGGTCTCTATGACGACAAACCGGGCTGATTTCATAAAGTCAAAAGTCATTAAGGTGTAAAAAGAACATTTTTGCTTTGACAAATTCCAATTTTAAGTTTTCAAAAAGGCGTAAGTATTTTTTACCTTGTTTTAGGGTTTTCGTAGCAGAAAAAAAAATTACGGCCTCTCTGATGTCAAACTGGGCTGATTTCCGAAAGTCAAAGGCATCGAGTTTAAAAGGAATTTTTTTGAATTTGGCAATTTCCTAAGTTTTCAAAAGGGAGTAAGAACTTTTTTATTTGGTTTTTAGGGTTTTCGTAGGAGAAAAAAATTATACGGGCTCTCTGATATCAAACCGGGCTAATTTCATAAAGTCAAAAGTCATCAAGGTGGAAAAAGAACATTTTGGCTTGGGAAATTCAAAATTTAAGTTTTCAAAAAGGCATTAGATTTTTTTACTCGGTTTTTATGGTTCTCGTAGCAGAAAAAAAATTAGACTGTCTCAATGATATCAAACCAGCCTGATTTCTTAATATCAAAAGTCATTAAGGTGTAAAAAAACATTTTGGCTTTGCAAATCCCAATTTTAAGTTTTCAAAAAGGCGTAAGAATATTTTACCCATTTTTTGGGGTTTTCGTAGTAGAAAAAAAAATATGACCTCTCTGATGTCAAACCGGGCTGATTTCCGAAAGTTAAAAGTCAACAAGGTTTAAAAGGAACATTTTGAATTTGGCAAATTCGTAAGATTTCAAAAAGGAGTAAGAACTTTTTACTTGGTTTTTAGGGTTTTCGTAGGTGAAAAAAATTATACGGGGGTTTTCGTAGGTGAAAAAAATTATACGGGCTCTCTGATATCAAACCGGGCTAGTTTCAATAAAGTCAATAGTCATCAGGTGGAAAATGAACATTTTGGCTTGGTAAAATTCAAATTTTATGTTTTCAAAAAGGCGTTAGATTTTTTTACTCGGTTTTTATGGTTTTCGTAGCAGAAAAAAAATTAGACGGTCTTTATGATGTTAAACGGCGCAGATTTCTTAAAGTCAAAAGTCATTAAGGTGTAAAAAAACATTTTGGCTTTGACAAATTCCAATTTTAAGTTTTCAAAAAGGCGTAAGAAATTTTTCATGGTTTTAGGGTTTTCTTAGCAGAAAAAAATTATACGGCCTCTCTGATGTAAAACCGGGCTGATTTCTGAATGTCAAAAGGCATCAAGGTTTAAAATGAACATTATGATTTTGGCAAATTCCTAAGTTTTCAAAAAGGCGTAAGAACTTTTTTACTCCGTTTTTAGGATTTTCGTAGTAGAAAAAATTTATACAGGCTCTCCTATGTCAAACCGGGCAAATTTAATAAAGTCAAAAGTCATCATGGTGGAAAAGGAACATTTTGGCTAAGGCAAATTCCAATTTTAAGTCTTCAAAAGGCGTAAGAATTTTTTAGTAGATTTGTAGGGTTTTCGTAGCAGAAAAAATTTATAAGGCCGTTGTGATGTCAAACCCGGGCTGATTTTTGAAAGTCAAAAGACATCAAGGTTCAAAAGGAACATTTTGACTTTGGCAAATTCCAGAGATTTCAAAAAGTCAAAAAGGCATAAGAACATTTTGCTCGGTTTTTAGGATTTTCATAGCAGAAAAAAAATATACGGCCTCTCTGATGTCAAATCGGGCTGATTTTCGAAAGTCAAAAGACATCAAGGTTTAAAAGGAACATTTGATTTTGGCAAATTCCAAAGTTTTCAAAAAGACGTAAGAATTTTTACTCGGTTTTATTGTTTTCGTAGCATAAAAAAAATTATACGGTCTCTATGATGTCAAACCGGGCTGATTTCATAAAGTCAAAAGTCATTAAGGTGTAAAAAGAACATTTTGGCTTTGACAAATTCCAATTTTATGTTTCCAAAAAGGCGTAATAATTTTTTACCTTGTTTTTAGGGTTTTCGTAGCAGAAAAAAAAATATACGGCACTCTGATGTCAAACCGGGATGATTTCCGAAAGTCAAAAGTCATCAAGGTTTAAAAGGAACATTTTGAATTTGGCAAATTCCTAAGTTTTCAAAAACGGGTAAGAACCTTTTTACTTGGTTTTTAGGGTTTTCGTAGGTGAAAAAAATTATACGTGCTCTCTGATATCAAACCGGGCTAGTTTCAATAAAGTCAAAAGTCATGATGGTGGAAAATGAACATTTCGCTTGGTAAAATCCAAATTTTAAGTTTTCAAAAAGGCGTTAGATTTTTTTACACGGTTTTTAGGGTTTTCGTAGCAGAAAAAAAATTAGACGGTCTCTATGATGTCAAACCGTGCTGATTTCTAAAGTCAAAAATCATTAAGGAGTAAAAATCATTTTGGCTTTGACAAATTCCTATTATAAATTTTCAAAAAGGCGTAGGAATTTTTTACCCAGTTTTAGGGTTTTCGTTGCAGAAAAAAATTATACGGCATCTCTGATGTCAAACCGGACTGATTTCTGAATGTCAAAAGGCATCAAGGTTTAAAACGAACATTTTGATTTTGGCAAATTCCTAAGTTTTCAAAAAGGCTTAAGATCTTTTTTACTCCGTTTTTAGGGTTTTCGTAATAGAAAAAACATATACGGGCTCTCTGATGTCAAACCGGGCTAATTTCATAAAGTCAAAAGTAATCAAGGTGGAAAAGGAACATTTTGACTAAGGCAAATTCCAATTTTAAGTCTTCAAAAGGTGTATGAATTTTTAGTCGATTTTTAGGGTTTTCGTAGCAGAAAAAAATTATAAGGCCGCTGTGATGTCAAACCGGACTGATTTTTGAAAGTCAAAAGACATCAAGGTTCAAAAGGAATATTTTGACTTTGGCAAATTCAAAAGTTTTCAAAAAGACGTAAGAATTTTTACTCGATTTTTAGGATTTTTATAGCAAAAAAAAATATACGGCCTCTCTGATGTCAAATCGGGCTGATTTCCGAAAGTCAAAAGACATCAAGGTTTAAATGGAACATTTGACTTTGGCAAATTCCAAAGTTTTCAAAAAGGCGTAAGAATTTTTTACTCGGTTTTTAGGGATTTCTTAGCAGAAAAAAATTAGATGGTCTCGATGATGTGAAACCGGGTTGATTTCTTAAAATCAAAAGTTATTAAGGTGTAAAATGAACATTTTGGCTTTGACTAATTCAAATTTTATGTTTTCAAAAATGCGTAAGAATTTTTACCCGATTTTTAGGGTTTTCGTAGCAGATAAAAATTATACAGTCTCTCTGATGTCAAACGTGCTGATTTTCGAAAGTCAAATGACATCAAGGTTTAAAAGGAACATTTTCACTTTGGCAAAATTTCAAAGTTTTAAAAAAGGCGTAAGAATTTTTTACTGGGTTTTTAGGGTTTTCGTCGCAGAAAAAAATTATATGGCCTCTCTGATGTCATACCGGGCTGATTTCTGTAAGACCCCGATGTCCCAAAACGTCAATAATGCAATTATGACATCATTTGTGTATAAAAATTTTCTTTTCATTCTTTAAAAGATACATGATTCATATACACCCTATGACTTTTATAAAAATTTGGGCAGAGTCTCCCCGTAAACTGGGCTCCCCAAAGATAAGAACACACCATAATAAACTTCCTCAACAGCATCACAAATATCCAGTACTAACATCCACCAAAATAAAGCAACTAAGTAAAGGTGGAGCTTTGCAACATTCAACACTCTTATACAGACCATATGCATGCATTAAAATGCTCACAGATGAGCGATGAATAAATGAGTATAAATTTACTCGCATATATCACTTTCTCTCATTTACCCATACTGATACCATGCCCCAGGTAGTATTCCACACCAATAGCTCGAACTCACTTCAGAACCAATGTCATACCTGTTTTACCTGTTTCAACAGAAACAACCCCCCACACAGAGTGAGCAAGCTCCAACTCAACGGTCATACTTATATCAATATACAAAATTCAAATTGCAACTAAATAAGCTTATTAAAAGCTATAAAATACTCCCTGCATAATCTATGCCAATGAAGGCTTTCTTATACTGTTCCTGTTCCAATATGTCACAAATCCACAATTGTCAAGATCGATAACATTATTAAAGATACTCAATATCAAGATAAATCGTTTTCCTTGATGCTACATCACTTATTTCACAATCATAACCAACACAATTTAAAGGCACTCATGCCCATTAGTTAATCTCATTCCCAACCATTTCTAATATCGGTCATGCCAAAGGCATCAATATTCAACTCGTATACCCGGATCACGTACATATACGTATCCACCATTCCACGTTGTATTAAACTCAATTCACATACTCAATTACTTAACCTTAAACATCACATTCAACAATACATGTATACATGAATATATAAGTACTGGGTATACCTCCTCGTACGTCACCATGTACCTTATAGTCGACAACATTAACAAGCTACCCTCGCCTTTCAAAAGTTCTTGGAGTATCTATATCGAATATCAATTCAATATTAGCTCACTATAATACAATTGTTACAATAAGTATTTCCAACTCACAATCTAATACGGATCGATAACACAATAAAATGGACATTGTCACATAATCAAGACAATCTATATTACTCAACTATACAGTTAGCTCATAGATTTGCCCTTCAAATACTCAATAAGGTCTTCATTGCACACATGCAAGTATATCCATTAATATACACTTTAATACATGTTTATAACACACATTAACATCTATCTAACTCACCTATTCACACAATGACACATGCTCAAAGTTATTAGAATATCAAACCATAGCCCATCACTCACCAAAACACTACCATGATGCTAGACATAAGAGTAGACTTTCTTACAACATAAATTGTAGAGCTTTTGACCAACACTAGAACACAACTTAAGCATATTATCAAACACCTTAAAAGCAAGTTTTTCAGGTTGAAGTTGGCTTTTATAATCAACCAAGACAGCCCCAAAAATCGAGTCACAGACACCCCCCACAAACTCAAATATATAGTATCAAGTTTATGTCTCATACCAAAAGAATTTCAGACCATTGCTAGCATGATTTTCGAACCACCAAGCTGCTGCTTTTACACCCCTTCAGCAGCAGAATCTCAGCCAAACAACCACCCAAAATTTGAGTACAAAAACAGCATATTTCTGAACCCCAAAACAGACTAAAAATCCAGCCAACACAATCAGATTTTCGAAATACATATAACCAGCACATTTTTTTGCAACCTATTTTCAACCCACGACAGTATAAATTTTCGAACATAGCAGCAGGTTTTTGAACCTGAAATAGTAGCAGAAACTTGAACCCATACACAGATTGTTGAACCAAGAACAGCCTACAATTCGAACCAAAATAGCAGGCCAATTTCGAACCCAAACAGCAATAAAATTTGTCAAAGCAGCAGGAAGTCGAGCCCAAGAAAACAACAAAAATTTCAATCCAAAGTCAAAATGTTACATTTACACCGTTACGACTTTTGACTATCAGAAATCAGCCCGGGCTGACATCAGAGAGGCCGTATAATTTTTTTTCTTCCAGGAAAACCCTAAAACCGAGTGAAAAATTCTTACGGCTTTTTGAAAACTCAAAATTGGAATCCGCCAAAGCCAATATGTAACATTTACACCGTTTTGACTTTTGACTTTCAGAAATCAACCCGAGCTGACATCATAGAGGCCATATAATTTTTTTTTCTTCTTGGAAAACCCTAAAACCTAACGAAAAATTCTTACGCCTTTTTGAAAACTCAAAATTGGATTCTGCCAAAGCCAATATGTTACATTTACACCTTACGACTTTTGACTTTGAGCAATCAGCCCGGGCTGACATCAGAGATGCCGTATAATTTTTTTTCTTCTAGGAAAACCTTGAAACCGAGTGAAAAATTCTTACGACTTTTTGAAAACTCAAAATTGGAATCCGCCAAGGCCAAAATCTTACATTTACACCGTTATGACTTTTGACTTTCTGAAATCAGCCCGAGCAGAAATCATAGAGGCCGTATAAATTTTTTTCTTCTTAGAAAACCCAAAAACCTAACGAAAAATTCTTACGCCTTTTTTAAACTCAAAATTGGAATCTGCCAAAGACAATATGTTACAATTAAGCCGTTATGACTTTTGACTTTCAGAAATCAGCCCGGTATGACATCATAGACGCTGTATAATTTTTTTTCTTCTCGGAAAACCCTAAAACCGTGTGAAATATTCTTACAAGTTTTTGAACACTCAAAATTGGAATCTGTCAAAGCCAGTATGTTACATTTACACCGTTATGACTTTTGACTTTCAGAAATCAGCATGGGCTGACATCAGGTAGGGCGTATAATTGTTTTTCTTCTAGGAAAAACCTAAAACCGAGTGAAAAATTCTTACGCCTTTTTGAAAACTCAAAATTGGAATCTGTCAAAGCCAAAATGTTCTATTTACACCGTTATGACTTTTGACTTTCAGAAATCAGCCCGAGTTGACATCAAAGAGGCCGTATAATTTTTTTTCTTCTAGGAAAACCCTAAAACCGAGTGAAAAATTCTTACGGCTTTTTGAAAACTCAAAATTTGATTTTGCCAAAGCCAATATGTTAATTTACACCGTTATGACATTTGACTTTCAGAAATCTGCTCAAGCTGACATCAGAGAGGCCGTATAATTTTTTTTCTTCTCGAAAAACCGTAAAACGAGTGAAAAATTCTTACACCTTTTGGAAAACTCAAAATTTGAATCCGCCAAAGCCAATATGTTACATTTACACCTTTATGACTTTTGACTTTCAGAAATCAGCCCGAGCTGACATCATAGAGGCCGTATAATTTTTTTTCTTCTTGGAATACCCTAAAACCGAGTGAAAAATTCTTACGGCTATTTGAAAACTCAAAATTTGAATCCGCCAAAGCCAATATGTTACATTTACACCGTTATGGCTTTTGACTTTCAGAAATCAGCACGAGCTAACATCATGGAGGCCGTATAAATTTTTTTCTTCTTGGAAAACCCTAAAACCTAGCGTAAAATTCTTACGCCTTTTTGGAAACTCAAAATTTGATTCTGCCAAAGCCAATATGTTACATTTACACCGTTACGACTTTTGACTTTCAGAAATCAGCCCGGGCTGACATCGGAGAGGCCGTATAATTTTTTTCTTTTAGGAAAACCCTAAAACCGAGTGAATTCTTACGGCTTTTTGAAAACTCAAAATTGGAATCCGGCAAAGCCAATATGTTACATTTAAATCGTTATGACTTTTGACTTTCAGAAATCAGCCAGAGGACATCTTAGAGGCCATATAATTTTTTTTCTTCTTGGAAAACCCTAAAACCTAACGAAAAATTCTTACGCCCTTTTGAAAACTCAAAATTGGAATCCGCCAAGGCCAATATGTTACATTTACACCGTTATGACTTTTGACTTTCTGAAATCATCCCGAGCTGACATCATAGAGGCCGTATAAATTTTTTCTTCTTGGAAAACCCAAAAACCTAACGAAAACTTCTTAATCCTTTTTTAAACTCAAAATTGGAATCTGCCAAAGCAATATGTTACATTTACACCGTTATGACTTTTGACTTTCAGAAATCAGCCCGGTCTGACATCATAGACGCTGTATAAATTATTTTCTTGTCGGAAAATACTAAAACCGAGTGAAATTCTTACGGCTTTTTGAACACTCAAAATTGGAATCTGCCAAAGCCAATATGTTACATTTACACCGTTATGACTTTTGACATTCAGAAATCAGCATGGACTGACATCAGAGTGGCCGTATAATTGTTTTTCTTCTGGAAAAACCTAAACAGAGTGAAAAACTCTTACGCCTTTTTGAAAACTCAAAATTAGAATTCCAAAGCCAAAATGTTCTATTTACACCGTTATGACTTTTGACTTTCAGAAATCAGCCCGGGCTGACACCAGAGAGGCCGTATAATTTTTTTTCTTCTAGGAAAACCCTAAAATCGAGTGAAAAATTCTTACGGCTTTTTGAAACTCAAAATTGGATTCTGCCGGAGCCAATATGTTAATTTACACCGTTATGACATTTGACTTTCAGAAATCTGCCCGGGCTGACATCAGAGAGGCCGTATAATTTTTTTTCTTCTCGGAAAACTGTAAAACCGAGTGAAAAATTCTTACAGCTTTTTGAAAACTCAAAATTGGAATCCGCCAAAGCCAATATGTTACATTTACACCGTTATGACTTTTGACTTTCAGAATTCAGCCCGAGCTGACATCATAGAGGCCGTATAATTTTCCTTCTTCTTGGAAAACCCTAAAACCGAGTGAAAAATTCTTACGGCTTTTTGAAAACTCAAAATTTGAATCCGCCAAAGCCAATATGTTACATTTACACCGTTATGGCTTTTGACTTTCAGAAATCAGCCCGGGCTGAAATCATGGAGGCCGTACAAATTTTTTTCTTCTAGGAAAACCCTAAAACCGAGTGAAAAATTCTTACTCCTTTTTGGAAACTCAAAATTTGATTCTGCCAAAGCCAATATGTTACATTTACACCGTTACGACTTTTGACTTTCAGAAATCAGCCCGGGCTGACATCAGAGAGGCCGTATAATTTTTTTTCTTCTAGGAAAACCCTAAACCGAGTGAAAAATTGTTACAGCTTTTTGAAAATTCAAAATTGGAATCCTCCAAAGCCAATATGTTACATTTACACCGTTATGACTTTTGACTATCTGAAATCAGCCCGAGCTGACATTATAGAGGCCGTATAATTTTTTTCTTCTTGGAAAACCCTAAAACCGAGTGAAAAATTCTTACGGCTTTTTGAAAACTCAAAATTGGAATCTGGAAAAGCCAATATGTTACATTTAAATCGTTATGAATTTTGACTTTCAGAAATCAGCCATAGGACATCTTAGAGGACGTATAATTTTTTTTCTTCTTGGAAAACCCTAAAACCTAACGAAAAATTCTTACGCCTTTTTGAAAACTCAAACTTTGAATCCGCCAAGGCCAATATGTTACATTTACACCGTTATGACTTTTGACTTTCTGAAATCAGCCCGAGCTGACATCATAGAGTCCGTATAAATTTTTTTCTTCTTGGGAAACCCAAAAACCTAACGAAAAATTCTTACTCCTTTTTTAAACTCAAAATTGGAATCTGCAAAAGCCAATATGTTACATTTACACCGTTATGACTTTTGACTTTCAGAAATCAGCCGGGTCTGACGTCATAGACGCTGTATAAATTTTTTTCTTGTCGGAAAATCCTAAAACCGAGTGAAAAATTCTTACGGCTTTTTTAACACTAAAATTGGAATCTGCCAAAGCCAATATGTTACATTTACACCGTTATGACTTTTGACATTCAGAAATCAGCATGGATTGACATCAGAGAGGCCGTATAATTGTTTTTCTTCTCGGAAACACCTAAAACCGAGTGAAAAATTCTTACAGCTTTTTGAAAACTCAAAATTGGAATCCTCCAAAGCCAATATGTTACATTTACACCGTTATGAATTTTGACTTTCAGAATAGCCCGAGCTGACATCATAGAGGCCGTATAATTTTTTTCCTTCTTAAAAAAACCTAAAACCGAGTGAAAAATTCTTACGGCTTTTTGAAAACTCAAAATTGGAATCCGCCAAAGCCAATATGTTACATTTACACCGTTACGACTTTCGACTTTCAGAAATCAACCCGGGCAGACATGAGAGAGGCCGTATAATTTTTTTTCTTCTAGGAAAACCCTAAAACCGAGTGAATTCTTACGGCTTTTTGAAAACTCAAAATTGGAATCCGGCAAAGCCAATATGTTACATTTACACCGTTTATGACTTTTGATTTTCAGAAATCAGCCAGAGGTGACATCATAGTGGCCGTATAATTTTTTTTCTTCTTGAAAACCCTAAAAACCGAGTGAAAAATTCTTACGCCTTTTTGAAAACTCAAAATTGGATTCTGACAAAGCCAATATGTTACATTTACACCATTACGACTTTTGACTTTGAGAAATCAGCCCGGAATGACATCAGAGAGGCCGTATAATTTTTTTTCTCCTAGGAAAACCTTGAAACGATTGAAAAATTCTTACGGCTTTTTGAAAACTCAAAATTGGAATCCGCCAAGGCCAATATGTTACATTTACACCGTTATGACTTTTAACTTTCTGAAATCAGCCCGAGCTGACATCATAGTGGCCGTATAAATTTTTTCTTCTTGGAAAACCATAAAACCGAGTGAAAAATTCTTACGGCTTTTTGAAAACTCAAAATTGGAATCCGGCAAAGCCAATATGTTACATTTAAATCGTTATGACTTTTGACATTCAGAAATCAGCCAGGGGACATCTTAGAGGCCGTATAATTTTTTTTCTTCTTGGAAAACCCTAAAACCTAACGAAAAATTCTTACGCCTTTTTGAAAACTCCAAATTTGAATCCGCCAAGGCCAATATGTTACATTTACACCGTTATGACTTTTGACTTTCTGAAATCAGCCCGAGCTGACATCATAGAGGCCGTATAAATTTATTTCTTCTTCGGAAACCCAAAAACCTAACGAAAAATTCTTACGCCTTTTTTAAACTCAAAATTGGAATCTGCCAAAGACAATATGTTACATTTACACCGTTATGACTTTTGACTTTCATAAATCAGCCCGGTCTGACATCATAGACGCTGTATAAATTTTTTTCTTGTCGGAAAATCCTAACACCGAGTGAAAAATTCTTACGGCTTTTTGAACACTCAAAATTGGAATCTGCCAAAGCCAATATGTTACATTTACACCGTTATGACTTTTGACATTCAGAAATCAGCATGGACTGACATCATAGAGGCCGTATAATTGTTTTTCTTATCGGAAACACCTAAAACCGAGTGAAAAATTCTTACAGCTTTTTGAAAACTCAAAATTGGAAACCTCCAAAGCCAATATGTTACATTTACACCGTTATGACTTTTGACTTTTAGAAATCAGCCCGAGATAACATCATAGAGGCCGTATAATTTTTTTTCTTCTTGGAAAACCCTAAAATTGAGTGAAAAATTCTTACGCCTATTTTAAACTCAAAATTGAATCTGCCAAAGCCAATATGTTACATTTACACTGTTATGACTTTTCTCTATCAGAAATCAGCCCGGTCTGACATCATGGACGCCGTATAATTTTTTTTCTTCTCGGAAAACCCTAAAACCGAGTTAAAAATTCTTACGGCTTTTTGAACACTAAAAAGTTGAATCTGCCAAAGCCAATATGTTACATTTAACCGTTATGACTTTTGAATTTCAGAAATCAGCATGGGCGGACATCAGAGAGGCCGTATAATTGTTTTTCTTCTAGGAAAAACCGAAAACCGAGTAAAAAATTCTTACGCATTTTTGAAACTCAAATTGGAATCTGCCAAGCCAAAATGTTCTATTTACACCGTATGACTTTTGACTTTCAGAAATCAGCACGGCGGACATCAGAGAGGCCGTATAAATTTTTTTCTTCTAGGAAAACTCTAAAAACCGAGTGAAAAATTAATACGGCTTTTTGAAAAACTCAAAATTGGATTCTGCCAAAGCCAATATGTTTGCACCGTTATGACATTTGACTTTCAGAAATCTGCCCGAGCTGAAAATCAGAGAGGCCGTATATTTTTATTCTTCTTGGAAAATCGTAAAACCGAGTGAAAAATTCTTACGGCTTTTTGAAAACTCAAAATGGGAATCCGCCAAAGCCAATATGTTACATTTACACCGTTATGGCTTTTGACTTTCAGAAATCAACCCGAGCTGACATCATAGAGGCCATATAATTTTTTTTCTTCTGGAAAACCCTAAAACCTAACGAAAAATTCTTACGCCTTTTTGAAAAGTCAAATTGGATTCTGCCAAAGGCCAATATGTTACATTTACCACCGTTACGACTTTTGACTTTGAGCAATCAGCCCGGGCTGACATCAGACAGGCCGTATAATTTTTTTTTCATCTAGGAAAACCTTGAAACCGAGTGAAAAATTCTTACGGCTTTTTGAAAACTCAAAATTGGAATCCGCCAAGGCCAAATCTTACATTTACACCGTTATGACTTTTGACTTTCTGAAATCAGCCCGAGCTGACATCATAGAGGACGTATAAATTTTTTCTTCTTAGAAAACCCAAAAACCTAACGAAAAATTCTTACGCCTTTTTTAAACTCAAAATTGGAATCTGCCAAAGCCAATATGTTACAATTAAGCCGTTATGACTTTTGACTTTCAGAAATCAGCCCGGTATGACATCATAGACGCTGTATAATTTTTTTTCTTCTCGGAAAACCCTAAAACCGTGTGAAATATTCTTACAAGTTTTGAACACACAAAATTGGAATCTGCAAAAGCCAGTATGTTACATTTACACCGTTATGACATTTGACTTTCAGAAATCAGCCTGGGCTGACATCACAGAGGGCGTATAATTGTTTTTCTTCTAGGAAAAACCTAAAACCGAGTGAAAAATTCTTACGCCTTTTGAAAACTCAAAATTGGAATCTGCCAAAGCCAATATGTTCTATTTACACCGTTATGACATTTGACTTTCAGAAATCAGCCCGAGTTGACATCAAAGAGGCCGTATAATTTTTTTTCTTCTAGGAAAACCCTAAAACCGAGTGAAAAATTCTTACGGCTTTTTGAAAACTCAAAATTGGATTCTGCCAAAGCCAATATGTTACATTTACACCGTTATGACATTTGACTTTCAGAAATCATCCCAGGCTGACATCAGAGAGGCCGTATAATTTTTTTTCTTCTCGAAAACCCGTAAACCGAGTGAAAAATTCTTACACCTTTTGAAAACTCAAAATTGGAATCTGCCAAAGCCAATATGTTACATTTACACCGTTATGACATTTGACTTTCAGAAATCAGCCCGGGCTGACATCAGAGAGGCCGTATAATTTTTTTCTTCTAGGAAAACCCTAAAACCGAGTGAAAAATTCTTACGCCTTTTTGAAAACTCAAAATTGGAATCTGCCAAAGCCAATATGTTACATTTACACCGTTATGACATTTGACTTTCAGAAATCAGCCCGGGCTGACATCAGAGAGGCCGTATAATTTTTTTTCTTCTAGGAAAACCCTAAAACGAGTGAAAAATTCTTACGCCTTTTTGAAAACTCAAAATTGGAATCTGCCAAAGCCAATATGTTACATTTACACCGTTATGACATTTGACTTTCAGAAATCAGCCCGGGCTGACATCAGAGAGGCCGTATAATTTTTTTCTTCTAGGAAAACCCTAAAACCGAGTGAAAAATTCTTACGCCTTTTTGAAAACTCAAAATTGGAATCTGCCAAAGCCAATATGTTACATTTACACCGTTATGACATTTGACTTTCAGAAATCAGCCAGAGGACATCTTAGAGGCCGTATAATTTTTTTTCTTCTTAGGAAAACCCTAAAACCTAGCGAAAAATTCTTACGCCTTTTGAAAACTCAAAATTGGAATCTGCCAAGGCCAATATGTTACATTTACACCGTTATGACATTTGACTTTCTGAAATCAGCCCGAGCTGACATCATAGAGGCCGTATAATTTTTTTCTTCTAGGAAACCCTAAAACCGAGACGAAAACTTCTTACTCCTTTTTTAAAACTCAAAATTGGAATCTGCCAAAGCCAATATGTTACATTTACACCGTTATGACATTTGACTTTCAGAAATCAGCCCGGGCTGACATCAGAGAGGCCTGTATAATTTTTTTCTTCTGGAAAACCCTAAAACCGAGTGAAAATTCTTACGGCTTTTTGAAAACTCAAAATTGGAATCTGCCAAAGCCAATATGTTACATTTACACCGTTATGACATTTGACTTTCATAAATCAGCCGGGACTGACATCAGAGAGGCCGTATAATTTTTTTTCTTCTAGGAAAACCCTAAAACCGAGTGAAAAATTCTTACGCCTTTTTGAAAACTCAAAATTGGAATCTGCCAAAGCCAATATGTTACATTTACACCGTTATGACATTTGACTTTCATAAATCAGCCCGGGCTGACATCAGAGAGGCCGTATAATTTTTTTTCTTCTAGGAAAACCCTAAAACCGAGTGAAAAATTCTTACGCCTTTTTGAAAACTCAAAATTGGAATCTGCCAAAGCCAATATGTTACATTTACACCGTTATGACATTTGACTTTCATAAATCAGCCCGGGCTGACATCAGAGAGGCCGTATAATTTTTTTTCTTCTAGGAAAACCCTAAAACCGAGTGAAAAATTCTTACGCCTTTTTGAAAACTCAAAATTGGAATCTGCCAAAGCCAATATGTTACATTTACACCGTTATGACATTTGACTTTCATAAATCAGCCCGGGCTGACATCAGAGAGGCCGTATAATTTTTTTTCTTCTAGGAAAACCCTAAAACCGAGTGAAAAATTCTTACGCCTTTTTGAAAACTCAAAATTGGAATCTGCCAAAGCCAATATGTTACATTTACACCGTTATGACATTTGACTTTCATAAATCAGCCCGGGCTGACATCAGAGAGGCCGTATAATTTTTTTTCTTCTAGGAAAACCCTAAAACCGAGTGAAAAATTCTTACGCCTTTTTGAAAACTCAAAATTGGAATCTGCCAAAGCCAATATGTTACATTTACACCGTTATGACATTTGACTTTCATAAATCAGCCCGGGCTGACATCAGAGAGGCCGTATAATTTTTTTTCTTCTAGGAAAACCCTAAAACCGAGTGAAAAATTCTTACGCCTTTTTGAAAACTCAAAATTGGAATCTGCCAAAGCCAATATGTTACATTTACACCGTTATGACATTTGACTTTCATAAATCAGCCCGGGCTGACATCAGAGAGGCCGTATAATTTTTTTCTTCTAGGAAAACCCTAAAACCGAGTGAAAAATTCTTACGCCTTTTTGAAAACTCAAAATTGGAATCTGCCAAAGCCAATATGTTACATTTACACCGTTATGACATTTGACTTTCATAAATCAGCCCGGGCTGACATCAGAGAGGCCGTATAATTTTTTTTCTTCTAGGAAAACCCTAAAACCGAGTGAAAAATTCTTACGCCTTTTTGAAAACTCAAAATTGGAATCTGCCAAAGCCAATATGTTACATTTACACCGTTATGACATTTGACTTTCATAAATCAGCCCGGGCTGACATCAGAGAGGCCGTATAATTTTTTTCTTCTAGGAAAACCCTAAAACCGAGTGAAAAATTCTTACGCCTTTTTGAAAACTCAAAATTGGAATCTGCCAAAGCCAATATGTTACATTTACACCGTTATGACATTTGACTTTCATAAATCAGCCCGGGCTGACATCAGAGAGGCCGTATAATTTTTTTTCTTCTAGGAAAACCCTAAAACCGAGTGAAAAATTCTTACGCCTTTTTGAAAACTCAAAATTGGAATCTGCCAAAGCCAATATGTTACATTTACACCGTTATGACATTTGACTTTCATAAATCAGCCCGGGCTGACATCAGAGAGGCCGTATAATTTTTTTTCTTCTAGGAAAACCCTAAAACCGAGTGAAAAATTCTTACGCCTTTTTGAAAACTCAAAATTGGAATCTGCCAAAGCCAATATGTTACATTTACACCGTTATGACATTTGACTTTCATAAATCAGCCCGGGCTGACATCAGAGAGGCCGTATAATTTTTTTCTTCTAGGAAAACCCTAAAACCGAGTGAAAAATTCTTACGCCTTTTTGAAAACTCAAAATTGGAATCTGCCAAAGCCAATATGTTACATTTACACCGTTATGACATTTGACTTTCATAAATCAGCCCGGGCTGACATCAGAGAGGCCGTATAATTTTTTTTCTTCTAGGAAAACCCTAAAACCGAGTGAAAAATTCTTACGCCTTTTTGAAAACTCAAATTGGAATCTGCCAAAGCCAATATGTTACATTTACACCGTTATGACATTTGACTTTCATAAATCAGCCCGGGCTGACATCAGAGAGGCCGTATAATTTTTTTCTTCTAGGAAAACCCTAAAACCGAGTGAAAAATTCTTACGCCTTTTTGAAAACTCAAAATTGGAATCTGCCAAAGCCAATATGTTACATTTACACCGTTATGACATTTGACTTTCATAAATCAGCCCGGGCTGACATCAGAGAGGCCGTATAATTTTTTTTCTTCTAGGAAAACCCTAAAACCGAGTGAAAAATTCTTACGCCTTTTTGAAAACTCAAAATTGGAATCTGCCAAAGCCAATATGTTACATTTACACCGTTATGACATTTGACTTTCATAAATCAGCCCGGGCTGACATCAGAGAGGCCGTATAATTTTTTTTCTTCTAGGAAAACCCTAAAACCGAGTGAAAAATTCTTACGCCTTTTTGAAAACTCAAAATTGGAATCTGCCAAAGCCAATATGTTACATTTACACCGTTATGACATTTGACTTTCATAAATCAGCCCGGGCTGACATCAGAGAGGCCGTATAATTTTTTTTCTTCTAGGAAAACCCTAAAACCGAGTGAAAAATTCTTACGCCTTTTGAAAACTCAGAATTGGAATCTGCCAAAGCCAATATGTTACATTTACACCGTTATGACATTTGACTTTCATAAATCAGCCCGGGCTGACATCAGAGAGGCCGTATAATTTTTTTTCTTCTAGGAAAACCCTAAAACCGAGTGAAAAATTCTTACGCCTTTTTGAAAACTCAAAATTGGAATCTGCCAAAGCCAATATGTTACATTTACACCGTTATGACATTTGACTTTCATAAATCAGCCCGGGCTGACATCAGAGAGGCCGTATAATTTTTTTTCTTCTAGGAAAACCCTAAAACCGAGTGAAAAATTCTTACGCCTTTTTGAAAACTCAGAAATTGGAATCTGCCAAAGCCAATATGTTACATTTACACCGTTATGACATTTGACTTTCATAAATCAGCCCGGGCTGACATCAGAGAGGCCGTATAATTTTTTTTCTTCTAGGAAAACCCTAAAACCGAGTGAAAAATTCTTACGGCCTTTTTGAAAACTCAAAATTGGAATCTGCCAAAGCCAATATGTTACATTTACACCGTTATGACATTTGACTTTCATAAATCAGCCCGGGCTGACATCAGAGAGGCCGTATAATTTTTTTTCTTCTAGGAAAACCCTAAAACCGAGTGAAAAATTCTTACGCCTTTTGAAAACTCAAAATTGGAATCTGCCAAAGCCAATATGTTACATTTACACCGTTATGACATTTGACTTTCATAAATCAGCCCGGGCTGACATCAGAGAGGCCGTATAATTTTTTTTCTTCTAGGAAAACCCTAAAACCGAGTGAAAAATTCTTACGCCTTTTTGAAAACTCAAAATTGGAATCTGCCAAAGCCAATATGTTACATTTACACCGTTATGACATTTGACTTTCATAAATCAGCCCGGGCTGACATCAGAGAGGCCGTATAATTTTTTTCTTCTAGGAAAACCCTAAAACCGAGTGAAAAATTCTTACGCCTTTTTGAAAACTCAAAATTGGAATCTGCCAAAGCCAATATGTTACATTTACACCGTTATGACATTTGACTTTCATAAATCAGCCCGGGCTGACATCAGAGAGGCCGTATAATTTTTTTTCTTCTAGGAAAACCCTAAAACCGAGTGAAAAATTCTTACGCCTTTTTGAAAACTCAAAATTGGAATCTGCCAAAGCCAATATGTTACATTTACACCGTTATGACATTTGACTTTCATAAATCAGCCCGGGCTGACATCAGAGAGGCCGTATAATTTTTTTTCTTCTAGGAAAACCCTAAAACCGAGTGAAAAATTCTTACGCCTTTTGAAAACTCAAAATTGGAATCTGCCAAAGCCAATATGTTACATTTACACCGTTATGACATTTGACTTTCATAAATCAGCCCGGGCTGACATCAGAGAGGCCGTATAATTTTTTTTCTTCTAGGAAAACCCTAAAACCGAGTGAAAAATTCTTACGCCTTTTTGAAAACTCAAAATTGGAATCTGCCAAAGCCAATATGTTACATTTACACCGTTATGACATTTGACTTTCATAAATCAGCCCGGGCTGACATCAGAGAGGCCGTATAATTTTTTTTCTTCTAGGAAAACCCTAAAACCGAGTGAAAAATTCTTACGCCTTTTGAAAACTCAAAATTGGAATCTGCCAAAGCCAATATGTTACATTTACACCGTTATGACATTTGACTTTCATAAATCAGCCCGGGCTGACATCAGAGAGGCCGTATAATTTTTTTCTTCTAGGAAAACCCTAAAACCGAGTGAAAAATTCTTACGCCTTTTTGAAAACTCAAAATTGGAATCTGCCAAAGCCAATATGTTACATTTACACCGTTATGACATTTGACTTTCATAAATCAGCCCGGGCTGACATCAGAGAGGCCGTATAATTTTTTTTCTTCTAGGAAAACCCTAAAACCGAGTGAAAAATTCTTACGCCTTTTTGAAAACTCAAAATTGGAATCTGCCAAAGCCAATATGTTACATTTACACCGTTATGACATTTGACTTTCATAAATCAGCCCGGGCTGACATCAGAGAGGCCGTATAATTTTTTTTCTTCTAGGAAAACCCTAAAACCGAGTGAAAAATTCTTACGCCTTTTTGAAAACTCAAAATTGGAATCTGCCAAAGCCAATATGTTACATTTACACCGTTATGACATTTGACTTTCATAAATCAGCCCGGGCTGACATCAGAGAGGCCGTATAATTTTTTTTCTTCTAGGAAAACCCTAAAACCGGGTGAAAAATTCTTACGCCTTTTTGAAAACTCAAAATTGGAATCTGCCAAAGCCAATATGTTACATTTACACCGTTATGACATTTGACTTTCATAAATCAGCCCGGGCTGACATCAGAGAGGCCGTATAATTTTTTTTCTTCTAGGAAAACCCTAAAACCGAGTGAAAAATTCTTACGCCTTTTTGAAAACTCAAAATTGGAATCTGCCAAAGCCAATATGTTACATTTACACCGTTATGACATTTGACTTTCATAAATCAGCCCGGGCTGACATCAGAGAGGCCGTATAATTTTTTTTCTTCTAGGAAAACCCTAAAACCGGGTGAAAAATTCTTACGCCTTTTGAAAACTCAAAATTGGAATCTGCCAAAGCCAATATGTTACATTTACACCGTTATGACATTTGACTTTCATAAATCAGCCCGGGCTGACATCAGAGAGGCCGTATAATTTTTTTTCTTCTAGGAAAACCCTAAAACCGAGTGAAAAATTCTTACGCCTTTTTGAAAACTCAAAATTGGAATCTGCCAAAGCCAATATGTTACATTTACACCGTTATGACATTTGACTTTCATAAATCAGCCCGGGCTGACATCAGAGAGGCCGTATAATTTTTTTCTTCTAGGAAAACCCTAAAACCGAGTGAAAAATTCTTACGCCTTTTTGAAAACTCAAAATTGGAATCTGCCAAAGCCAATATGTTACATTTACACCGTTATGACATTTGACTTTCATAAATCAGCCCGGGCTGACATCAGAGAGGCCGTATAATTTTTTTTCTTCTAGGAAAACCCTAAAACCGAGTGAAAAATTCTTACGCCTTTTTGAAAACTCAAAATTGGAATCTGCCAAAGCCAATATGTTACATTTACACCGTTATGACATTTGACTTTCATAAATCAGCCCGGGCTGACATCAGAGAGGCCGTATAATTTTTTTTCTTCTAGGAAAACCCTAAAACCGAGTGAAAAATTCTTACGCCTTTTTGAAAACTCAAAATTGGAATCTGCCAAAGCCAATATGTTACATTTACACCGTTATGACATTTGACTTTCATAAATCAGCCCGGGCTGACATCAGAGAGGCCGTATAATTTTTTTCTTCTAGGAAAACCCTAAAACCGAGTGAAAAATTCTTACGCCTTTTTGAAAACTCAAAATTGGAATCTGCCAAAGCCAATATGTTACATTTACACCGTTATGACATTTGACTTTCATAAATCAGCCCGGGCTGACATCAGAGAGGCCGTATAATTTTTTTTCTTCTAGGAAAACCCTAAAACCGAGTGAAAAATTCTTACGCCTTTTTGAAAACTCAAAATTGGAATCTGCCAAAGCCAATATGTTACATTTACACCGTTATGACATTTGACTTTCATAAATCAGCCCGGGCTGACATCAGAGAGGCCGTATAATTTTTTTTCTTCTAGGAAAACCCTAAAACCGAGTGAAAAATTCTTACGCCTTTTTGAAAACTCAAAATTGGAATCTGCCAAAGCCAATATGTTACATTTACACCGTTATGACATTTGACTTTCATAAATCAGCCCGGGCTGACATCAGAGAGGCCGTATAATTTTTTTTCTTCTAGGAAAACCCTAAAACCGAGTGAAAAATTCTTACGCCTTTTTGAAAACTCAAAATTGGAATCTGCCAAAGCCAATATGTTACATTTACACCGTTATGACATTTGACTTTCATAAATCAGCCCGGGCTGACATCAGAGAGGCCGTATAATTTTTTTTCTTCTAGGAAAACCCTAAAACCGAGGTGAAAAATTCTTACGCCTTTTTGAAAACTCAAAATTGGAATCTGCCAAAGCCAATATGTTACATTTACACCGTTATGACATTTGACTTTCATAAATCAGCCCGGGCTGACATCAGAGAGGCCGTATAATTTTTTTCTTCTAGGAAAACCCTAAAACCGAGTGAAAAATTCTTACGCCTTTTTGAAAACTCAAAATTGGAATCTGCCAAAGCCAATATGTTACATTTACACCGTTATGACATTTGACTTTCATAAATCAGCCCGGGCTGACATCAGAGAGGCCGTATAATTTTTTTTCTTCTAGGAAAACCCTAAAACCGAGTGAAAAATTCTTACGCCTTTTTGAAAACTCAAAATTGGAATCTGCCAAAGCCAATATGTTACATTTACACCGTTATGACATTTGACTTTCATAAATCAGCCCGGGCTGACATCAGAGAGGCCGTATAATTTTTTTTCTTCTAGGAAAACCCTAAAACCGAGTGAAAAATTCTTACGCCTTTTTGAAAACTCAAAATTGGAATCTGCCAAAGCCAATATGTTACATTTACACCGTTATGACATTTGACTTTCATAAATCAGCCCGGGCTGACATCAGAGAGGCCGTATAATTTTTTTTCTTCTAGGAAAACCCTAAAACCGAGTGAAAAATTCTTACGCCTTTTTGAAAACTCAAATTGGAATCTGCCAAAGCCAATATGTTACATTTACACCGTTATGACATTTGACTTTCATAAATCAGCCCGGGCTGACATCAGAGAGGCCGTATAATTTTTTTTCTTCTAGGAAAACCCTAAAACCGAGTGAAAAATTCTTACGCCTTTTTGAAAACTCAAAATTGGAATCTGCCAAAGCCAATATGTTACATTTACACCGTTATGACATTTGACTTTCATAAATCAGCCCGGGCTGACATCAGAGAGGCCGTATAATTTTTTTTCTTCTAGGAAAACCCTAAAACCGAGTGAAAAATTCTTACGCCTTTTTGAAAACTCAAAATTGGAATCTGCCAAAGCCAATATGTTACATTTACACCGTTATGACATTTGACTTTCATAAATCAGCCCGGGCTGACATCAGAGAGGCCGTATAATTTTTTTTCTTCTAGGAAAACCCTAAAACCGAGTGAAAAATTCTTACGCCTTTTTGAAAACTCAAATTGGAATCTGCCAAAGCCAATATGTTACATTTACACCGTTATGACATTTGACTTTCATAAATCAGCCCGGGCTGACATCAGAGAGGCCGTATAATTTTTTTTCTTCTAGGAAAACCCTAAAACCGAGTGAAAAATTCTTACGCCTTTTTGAAAACTCAAAATTGGAATCTGCCAAAGCCAATATGTTACATTTACACCGTTATGACATTTGACTTTCATAAATCAGCCCGGGCTGACATCAGAGAGGCCGTATAATTTTTTTTCTTCTAGGAAAACCCTAAAACCGAGTGAAAAATTCTTACGCCTTTTTGAAAACTCAAAATTGGAATCTGCCAAAGCCAATATGTTACATTTACACCGTTATGACATTTGACTTTCATAAATCAGCCCGGGCTGACATCAGAGAGGCCGTATAATTTTTTTTCTTCTAGGAAAACCCTAAAACCGGGTGAAAAATTCTTACGCCTTTTTGAAAACTCAAAATTGGAATCTGCCAAAGCCAATATGTTACATTTACACCGTTATGACATTTGACTTTCATAAATCAGCCCGGGCTGACATCAGAGAGGCCGTATAATTTTTTTTCTTCTAGGAAAACCCTAAAACCGGGTGAAAAATTCTTACGCCTTTTTGAAAACTCAAAATTGGAATCTGCCAAAGCCAATATGTTACATTTACACCGTTATGACATTTGACTTTCATAAATCAGCCCGGGCTGACATCAGAGAGGCCGTATAATTTTTTTTCTTCTAGGAAAACCCTAAAACCGAGTGAAAAATTCTTACGCCTTTTTGAAAACTCAAAATTGGAATCTGCCAAAGCCAATATGTTACATTTACACCGTTATGACATTTGACTTTCATAAATCAGCCCGGGCTGACATCAGAGAGGCCGTATAATTTTTTTTCTTCTAGGAAAACCCTAAAACCGAGTGAAAAATTCTTACGCCTTTTGAAAACTCAAAATTGGAATCTGCCAAAGCCAATATGTTACATTTACACCGTTATGACATTTGACTTTCATAAATCAGCCCGGGCTGACATCAGAGAGGCCGTATAATTTTTTTTCTTCTAGGAAAACCCTAAAACCGAGTGAAAAATTCTTACGCCTTTTGAAAACTCAAAATTGGAATCTGCCAAAGCCAATATGTTACATTTACACCGTTATGACATTTGACTTTCATAAATCAGCCCGGGCTGACATCAGAGAGGCCGTATAATTTTTTTTCTTCTAGGAAAACCCTAAAACCGAGTGAAAAATTCTTACGCCTTTTTGAAAACTCAAAATTGGAATCTGCCAAAGCCAATATGTTACATTTACACCGTTATGACATTTGACTTTCATAAATCAGCCCGGGCTGACATCAGAGAGGCCGTATAATTTTTTTTCTTCTAGGAAAACCCTAAAACCGAGTGAAAAATTCTTACGCCTTTTTGAAAACTCAAAATTGGAATCTGCCAAAGCCAATATGTTACATTTACACCGTTATGACATTTGACTTTCATAAATCAGCCCGGGCTGACATCAGAGAGGCCGTATAATTTTTTTTCTTCTAGGAAAACCCTAAAACCGAGTGAAAAATTCTTACGCCTTTTTGAAAACTCATAATTGGAATCTGCCAAAGCCAATATGTTACATTTACACCGTTATGACATTTGACTTTCATAAATCAGCCCGGGCTGACATCAGAGAGGCCGTATAATTTTTTTTCTTCTAGGAAAACCCTAAAACCGAGTGAAAAATTCTTACGCCTTTTGAAAACTCAAATTGGAATCTGCCAAAGCCAATATGTTACATTTACACCGTTATGACATTTGACTTTCATAAATCAGCCCGGGCTGACATCAGAGAGGCCGTATAATTTTTTTTCTTCTAGGAAAACCCTAAAACCGAGTGAAAAATTCTTACGCCTTTTTGAAAACTCAAAATTGGAATCTGCCAAAGCCAATATGTTACATTTACACCGTTATGACATTTGACTTTCATAAATCAGCCCGGGCTGACATCAGAGAGGCCGTATAATTTTTTTTCTTCTAGGAAAACCCTAAAACCGAGTGAAAAATTCTTACGCCTTTTTGAAAACTCAAAATTGGAATCTGCCAAAGCCAATATGTTACATTTACACCGTTATGACATTTGACTTTCATAAATCAGCCCGGGCTGACATCAGAGAGGCCGTATAATTTTTTTTCTTCTAGGAAAACCCTAAAACCGAGTGAAAAATTCTTACGCCTTTTTGAAAACTCAAAATTGGAATCTGCCAAAGCCAATATGTTACATTTACACCGTTATGACATTTGACTTTCATAAATCAGCCCGGGCTGACATCAGAGAGGCCGTATAATTTTTTTTCTTCTAGGAAAACCCTAAAACCGAGTGAAAAATTCTTACGCCTTTTTGAAAACTCAAAATTGGAATCTGCCAAAGCCAATATGTTACATTTACACCGTTATGACATTTGACTTTCATAAATCAGCCCGGGCTGACATCAGAGAGGCCGTATAATTTTTTTTCTTCTAGGAAAACCCTAAAACCGAGTGAAAAATTCTTACGCCTTTTTGAAAACTCAAAATTGGAATCTGCCAAAGCCAATATGTTACATTTACACCGTTATGACATTTGACTTTCATAAATCAGCCCGGGCTGACATCAGAGAGGCCGTATAATTTTTTTTCTTCTAGGAAAACCCTAAAACCGAGTGAAAAATTCTTACGGCCTTTTTGAAAACTCAAAATTGGAATCTGCCAAAGCCAATATGTTACATTTACACCGTTATGACATTTGACTTTCATAAATCAGCCCGGGCTGACATCAGAGAGGCCGTATAATTTTTTTTCTTCTAGGAAAACCCTAAAACCGAGTGAAAAATTCTTACGCCTTTTTGAAAACTCAAAATTGGAATCTGCCAAAGCCAATATGTTACATTTACACCGTTATGACATTTGACTTTCATAAATCAGCCCGGGCTGACATCAGAGAGGCCGTATAATTTTTTTTCTTCTAGGAAAACCCTAAAACCGAGTGAAAAATTCTTACGCCTTTTTGAAAACTCAAAATTGGAATCTGCCAAAGCCAATATGTTACATTTACACCGTTATGACATTTGACTTTCATAAATCAGCCCGGGCTGACATCAGAGAGGCCGTATAATTTTTTTTCTTCTAGGAAAACCCTAAAACCGAGTGAAAAATTCTTACGCCTTTTTGAAAACTCAAAATTGGAATCTGCCAAAGCCAATATGTTACATTTACACCGTTATGACATTTGACTTTCATAAATCAGCCCGGGCTGACATCAGAGAGGCCGTATAATTTTTTTTCTTCTAGGAAAACCCTAAAACCGGGTGAAAAATTCTTACGCCTTTTTGAAAACTCAAAATTGGAATCTGCCAAAGCCAATATGTTACATTTACACCGTTATGACATTTGACTTTCATAAATCAGCCCGGGCTGACATCAGAGAGGCCGTATAATTTTTTTCTTCTAGGAAAACCCTAAAACCGAGTGAAAAATTCTTACGCCTTTTTGAAAACTCAAAATTGGAATCTGCCAAAGCCAATATGTTACATTTACACCGTTATGACATTTGACTTTCATAAATCAGCCCGGGCTGACATCAGAGAGGCCGTATAATTTTTTTCTTCTAGGAAAACCCTAAAACCGAGTGAAAAATTCTTACGCCTTTTTGAAAACTCAAAATTGGAATCTGCCAAAGCCAATATGTTACATTTACACCGTTATGACATTTGACTTTCATAAATCAGCCCGGGCTGACATCAGAGAGGCCGTATAATTTTTTTTCTTCTAGGAAAACCCTAAAACCGAGTGAAAAATTCTTACGCCTTTTTGAAAACTCAAAATTGGAATCTGCCAAAGCCAATATGTTACATTTACACCGTTATGACATTTGACTTTCATAAATCAGCCCGGGCTGACATCAGAGAGGCCGTATAATTTTTTTTCTTCTAGGAAAACCCTAAAACCGAGTGAAAAATTCTTACGCCTTTTTGAAAACTCAAAATTGGAATCTGCCAAAGCCAATATGTTACATTTACACCGTTATGACATTTGACTTTCATAAATCAGCCCGGGCTGACATCAGAGAGGCCGTATAATTTTTTTTCTTCTAGGAAAACCCTAAAACCGAGTGAAAAATTCTTACGCCTTTTTGAAAACTCAAAATTGGAATCTGCCAAAGCCAATATGTTACATTTACACCGTTATGACATTTGACTTTCATAAATCAGCCCGGGCTGACATCAGAGAGGCCGTATAATTTTTTTTCTTCTAGGAAAACCCTAAAACCGAGTGAAAAATTCTTACGCCTTTTTGAAAACTCAAAATTGGAATCTGCCAAAGCCAATATGTTACATTTACACCGTTATGACATTTGACTTTCATAAATCAGCCCGGGCTGACATCAGAGAGGCCGTATAATTTTTTTTCTTCTAGGAAAACCCTAAAACCGAGTGAAAAATTCTTACGCCTTTTTGAAAACTCAAAATTGGAATCTGCCAAAGCCAATATGTTACATTTACACCGTTATGACATTTGACTTTCATAAATCAGCCCGGGCTGACATCAGAGAGGCCGTATAATTTTTTTTCTTCTAGGAAAACCCTAAAACCGAGTGAAAAATTCTTACGCCTTTTTGAAAACTCAAATTGGAATCTGCCAAAGCCAATATGTTACATTTACACCGTTATGACATTTGACTTTCATAAATCAGCCCGGGCTGACATCAGAGAGGCCGTATAATTTTTTTTCTTCTAGGAAAACCCTAAAACCGAGTGAAAAATTCTTACGCCTTTTTGAAAACTCAAAATTGGAATCTGCCAAAGCCAATATGTTACATTTACACCGTTATGACATTTGACTTTCATAAATCAGCCCGGGCTGACATCAGAGAGGCCGTATAATTTTTTTTCTTCTAGGAAAACCCTAAAACCGAGTGAAAAATTCTTACGCCTTTTTGAAAACTCAAAATTGGAATCTGCCAAAGCCAATATGTTACATTTACACCGTTATGACATTTGACTTTCATAAATCAGCCCGGGCTGACATCAGAGAGGCCGTATAATTTTTTTTCTTCTAGGAAAACCCTAAAACCGAGTGAAAAATTCTTACGCCTTTTTGAAAACTCAAAATTGGAATCTGCCAAAGCCAATATGTTACATTTACACCGTTATGACATTTGACTTTCATAAATCAGCCCGGGCTGACATCAGAGAGGCCGTATAATTTTTTTTCTTCTAGGAAAACCCTAAAACCGAGTGAAAAATTCTTACGCCTTTTTGAAAACTCAAAATTGGAATCTGCCAAAGCCAATATGTTACATTTACACCGTTATGACATTTGACTTTCATAAATCAGCCCGGGCTGACATCAGAGAGGCCGTATAATTTTTTTTCTTCTAGGAAAACCCTAAAACCGGGTGAAAAATTCTTACGCCTTTTTGAAAACTCAAAATTGGAATCTGCCAAAGCCAATATGTTACATTTACACCGTTATGACATTTGACTTTCATAAATCAGCCCGGGCTGACATCAGAGAGGCCGTATAATTTTTTTTCTTCTAGGAAAACCCTAAAACCGGGTGAAAATTCTTACGGCCTTTTTGAAAACTCAAAATTGGAATCTGCCAAAGCCAATATGTTACATTTACACCGTTATGACATTTGACTTTCATAAATCAGCCCGGGCTGACATCAGAGAGGCCGTATAATTTTTTTTCTTCTAGGAAAACCCTAAAACCGAGTGAAAAATTCTTACGCCTTTTTGAAAACTCAAAATTGGAATCTGCCAAAGCCAATATGTTACATTTACACCGTTATGACATTTGACTTTCATAAATCAGCCCGGGCTGACATCAGAGAGGCCGTATAATTTTTTTTCTTCTAGGAAAACCCTAAAACCGAGTGAAAAATTCTTACGCCTTTTTGAAAACTCATAATTGGAATCTGCCAAAGCCAATATGTTACATTTACACCGTTATGACATTTGACTTTCATAAATCAGCCCGGGCTGACATCAGAGAGGCCGTATAATTTTTTTTCTTCTAGGAAAACCCTAAAACCGAGTGAAAAATTCTTACGGCATTTTTGAAAACTCAAAATTGGAATCTGCCAAAGCCAATATGTTACATTTACACCGTTATGACATTTGACTTTCATAAATCAGCCCGGGCTGACATCAGAGAGGCCGTATAATTTTTTTTCTTCTAGGAAAACCCTAAAACCGAGGAAAAATTCTTACGCCTTTTTGAAAACTCAAATTGGAATCTGCCAAAGCCAATATGTTACATTTACACCGTTATGACATTTGACTTTCATAAATCAGCCCGGGCTGACATCAGAGAGGCCGTATAATTTTTTTTCTTCTAGGAAAACCCTAAAACCGAGTGAAAAATTCTTACGCCTTTTTGAAAACTCAAAATTGGAATCTGCCAAAGCCAATATGTTACATTTACACCGTTATGACATTTGACTTTCATAAATCAGCCCGGGCTGACATCAGAGAGGCCGTATAATTTTTTTCTTCTAGGAAAACCCTAAAACCGAGTGAAAAATTCTTACGGCCTTTTTGAAAACTCAAAATTGGAATCTGCCAAAGCCAATATGTTACATTTACACCGTTATGACATTTGACTTTCATAAATCAGCCCGGGCTGACATCAGAGAGGCCGTATAATTTTTTTTCTTCTAGGAAAACCCTAAAACCGAGTGAAAAATTCTTACGCCTTTTTGAAAACTCAAAATTGGAATCTGCCAAAGCCAATATGTTACATTTACACCGTTATGACATTTGACTTTCATAAATCAGCCCGGGCTGACATCAGAGAGGCCGTATAATTTTTTTTCTTCTAGGAAAACCCTAAAACCGAGTGAAAAATTCTTACGCCTTTTTGAAAACTCAAAATTGGAATCTGCCAAAGCCAATATGTTACATTTACACCGTTATGACATTTGACTTTCATAAATCAGCCCGGGCTGACATCAGAGAGGCCGTATAATTTTTTTTCTTCTAGGAAAACCCTAAAACCGAGTGAAAAATTCTTACGCCTTTTTGAAAACTCAAAATTGGAATCTGCCAAAGCCAATATGTTACATTTACACCGTTATGACATTTGACTTTCATAAATCAGCCCGGGCTGACATCAGAGAGGCCGTATAATTTTTTTTCTTCTAGGAAAACCCTAAAACCGAGTGAAAAATTCTTACGCCTTTTTGAAAACTCAAAATTGGAATCTGCCAAAGCCAATATGTTACATTTACACCGTTATGACATTTGACTTTCATAAATCAGCCCGGGCTGACATCAGAGAGGCCGTATAATTTTTTTTCTTCTAGGAAAACCCTAAAACCGAGGTGAAAAATTCTTACGCCTTTTAGAAAACTCAAAATTGGAATCTGCCAAAGCCAATATGTTACATTTACACCGTTATGACATTTGACTTATCATAAATCAGCCCGGGCTGACATCATGAGACGCCGTATAATTTTTTTTCTCTAGGAAACCTAAACCGAGTTAAAATTCTTACGGCTTTTTGAACACTCAAATTGGAATCTGCCAAAGCCAATATGTTACATTTACACCGTTATGACTTTTGACTTTCAGAAATCAGCCTGGGCTGACATCAGAGAGGCCGTATAATTTTTTTCTTCTAGGAAAACCTAAAACCGAGTGAAAAATTCTTACGCCTTTTTGAAAACTCAAAATTGGAATCTGCCAAAGCCAATATGTTACTATTTACACCGTTATGACTTTTGACTTTCATAAATCAGCCCGGGCTGACATCAGAGAGGCCGTATAATTTTTTTTCTTCTAGGAAAACCCTAAAACCGAGTGAAAAATTCATTACGGCTTTTTGAAAACTTAAAATTTGAATTCTGCCAAAGCCAATATGTTACATTTACACCGTTATGACATTTGACTTTCATAAATCAGCCCGGGCTGACATCAGAGAGGCCGTATAATTTTTTTTCTTCTAGGAAAACCCTAAAACCGAGTGAAAAATTCTTACGCCTTTTGAAAACTCAAATTGGAATCTGCCAAAGCCAATATGTTACATTTACACCGTTATGACATTTGACTTTCATAAATCAGCCCGGGCTGACATCAGAGAGGCCGTATAATTTTTTTTCTTCTAGGAAAACCCTAAAACCGAGTGAAAAATTCTTACGCCTTTTTGAAAACTCATAATTGGAATCTGCCAAAGCCAATATGTTACATTTACACCGTTATGACATTTGACTTTCATAAATCAGCCCGGGCTGACATCAGAGAGGCCGTATAATTTTTTTTCTTCTAGGAAAACCCTAAAACCGAGTGAAAAATTCTTACGCCTTTTTGAAAACTCAAATTGGAATCTGCCAAAGCCAATATGTTACATTTACACCGTTATGACATTTGACTTTCATAAATCAGCCCGGGCTGACATCAGAGAGGCCGTATAATTTTTTTTCTCTAGGAAAACCCTAAACTCGAGTGAAAAATTCTTACGCCTTTTTGAAAACTCAAAATTGGAATCTGCCAAAGCCAATATGTTACATTTACACCGTTATGACATTTGACTTTCATAAATCAGCCCGGGCTGACATCAAGAGGCCGTATAATTTTTTTTCTTCTAGGAAAACCCTAAACCGAGTGAAAAATTCTTACGCCTTTTTGAAAACTCAAATTGGAATCTGCCAAAGCCAATATGTTACATTTACACCGTTATGACATTTGACTTTCATAAATCAGCCGGGCTGACCATCAGAGAGGCCGTATAATTTTTTTTTCTTCTAGGAAAACCCTAAACCGAGTAGAAAATTCTTACGCCTTTTTGAAAACTCAAATGTGAATCTGCCAAGCCAATATGTTACATTTACACCCATTATGACATTTGACTTTCAGAAATCAGCCCGGGCTGACATCAGAGAGGCCGTATAATTTTTTTTCTTCTAGGAAAACCCTAATACTGAGTGAAAAATTCTTACGGCTTTTAGAAAACTAAAAATTGGATTCTGCCAGAGCCAATATGTTACATTTACACCGTTATGACTTTTCTCTATCAGAAATCAGCCCGGTCTGACATCATGGACGCCGTATAATTTTTTTTTCTCGGAAAAACGAGTTAAAAATTCTTACGGCTTTTTGAACACTCAAATTTGAATCTGCCAAAGCCAATATGTTACATTTACACCGTTATGACTTTTGACTTTCAGAAATCAGCATGGGCTGACATCAGAGAGGCCGTATAAATGTTTTTCTTCTAGGAAAAACCTAAAACCGAGTGAAAAATTCTTACGCCTTTTTGAAAACTCAAAATGGGAATATGCCAAAGCCAAAATGTTCTATTTACACCGTTATGACTTTTGACTTTCAGAAATCAGCCCGGGCTGACATCAGAGAGGCCGTATAATTTTTTTCTTCTAGGAAAACCCTAAAACCGAGTGAAAAATTCTTACGGCCTTTTTGAAAACTCAAATTGGAATCTGCCAAAGCCAATATGTTACATTTACACCGTTATGACATTTGACTTTCATAAATCAGCCCGGGCTGACATCAGAGAGGCCGTATAATTTTTTTTCTTCTAGGAAAACCCTAAAACCGGGTGAAAAATTCTTACGCATTTTGAAAACTCAAAATTGGAATCTGCCAAAGCCAATATGTTACATTTACACCGTTATGACATTTGACTTTCATAAATCAGCCCGGGCTGACATCAGAGAGGCCGTATAATTTTTTTTCTTCTAGGAAAACCCTAAAACCGAGTGAAAATTCTTACGCCTTTTTGAAAACTCAAAATTGGAATCTGCCAAAGCCAATATGTTACATTTACACCGTTTATGACATTTTGACTTTCATAAATCAGCCCGGGCTGACATCAGAGAGGCCGTATAATTTTTTTTCTTCTAGGAAAACCCTAAAACCGGGTAAAAATTCTTACGGCCTTTTGAAAACTCAAAATTGGAATCTGCCAAAGCCAATATGTTACATTTACACCGTTATGACATTTGACTTTCATAAATCAGCCCGGGCTGACATCAGAGAGGCCGTATAATTTTTTTTCTTCTAGGAAAACCCTAAAACCGAGTGAAAAATTCTTACGCCTTTTTGAAAACTCAAATTGGAATCTGCCAAAGCCAATATGTTACATTTACACCGTTATGACATTTGACTTTCATAAATCAGCCCGGGCTGACATCAGAGAGGCCGTATAATTTTTTTCTTCTAGGAAAACCCTAAAACCGGGTGAAAAATTCTTACGCCTTTTTGAAACTCAAATTGGAATCTGCCAAAGCCAATATGTTACATTTACACCGTTATGACATTTGACTTTCATAAATCAGCCCGGGCTGACATCAGAGAGGCCGTATAATTTTTTTTCTTCTAGGAAAACCCTAAAACCGAGTAGAAAAATTCTTACGCCTTTTTGAAAACTCAAATTGGAATCCGCCAAGGCCAATATGTTACATTTACACCGTTATGACTTTTGACTTTCTGAAATTAGCCCGAGCTGACATCATAGAGGCCGTATAAATTTTTTTCTTCTTGGAAAACCCAAAAACCTAACGAAAAATTCTTACGCATATTTTAAACTCAAAATTGGAATCTGCCAAAGCCAATATGTTACATTTACACCGTTTTGACTTTTCTCTATCAGATATCAGCCCGGTCTTACATCATGGACGTCGTATAATTTTTTTTCTTCTCGGAAAACCCTAAAACCGAGTGAAAAATTCTTACGGCTTTTTGAACACTCAAAATTTGAATCTGCCAAAGCCAATATGTTACATTTACACCGTTATGGCTTTTGACTTTCAGAAATCAGCATGGGCTGACATCAGAGAGGCCGTATAATTGTTTTTCTTCTAGGAAAAACAAAAAATCGAGTGAAAAATTCATACGCCTTTTTGAAAACTCAAAATTGGAAACTGCCAAAGGCAATATGTTACATTTACACCGTTATGACATTTGACTTTCATAAATCAGCCCGGGCTGACATCAGAGAGGCCGTATAATTTTTTTTCTTCTAGGAAAACCCTAAAACCGAGTGAAAAATTCTTACGGCCTTTTTGAAAACTCAAATTGGAATCTGCCAAAGCCAATATGTTACATTTACACCGTTATGACATTTGACTTTCATAAATCAGCCCGGGCTGACATCAGAGAGGCCGTATAATTTTTTTTCTTCTAGGAAAACCCTAAAACCGGGTGAAAAATTCTTACGCCTTTTTGAAAACTCAAAATTGGAATCTGCCAAAGCCAATATGTTACATTTACACCGTTATGACATTTGACTTTCATAAATCAGCCCGGGCTGACATCAGAGAGGCCGTATAATTTTTTTTCTTCTAGGAAAACCCTAAAACCGAGTGAAAAATTCTTACGCCTTTTTGAAAACTCAAAATTGGAATCTGCCAAAGCCAATATGTTACATTTACACCGTTATGACATTTGACTTTCATAAATCAGCCCGGGCTGACATCAGAGAGGCCGTATAATTTTTTTCTTCTAGGAAAACCCTAAAACCGAGTGAAAAATTCTTACGCCTATTTTGAAAACTCAAAATTGGAATCTGCCAAAGCCAATATGTTACATTTACACCGTTATGACATTTGACTTTCATAAATCAGCCCGGGCTGACATCAGAGAGGCCGTATAATTTTTTTTCTTCTAGGAAAACCCTAAAACGAGTGAAAAATTCTTACAGCCTTTTTGAAAACTCAAAATTGGAATCTGCCAAAGCCAATATGTTACATTTACACCGTTATGACATTTGACTTTCATAAATCAGCCCGGGCTGACATCAGAGAGGCCGTATAATTTTTTTTCTTCTAGGAAAACCCTAAAACGAGGTGAAAAATTCTTACGCCTTTTTGAAAACTCAAAATGGAATCTGCCAAAGCCAATATGTTACATTTACACCGTTATGAATTTTGACTTTCATAAATTCAGCCCGGGCGGACATCAGAGAGGCCGTATTGTATTTTTTTATTCTAGAAAAACCCTAAAACCGAGTTAAAAATTCTTACGGCTTTTTGAAAACTCAAAATTGGATTCTGCCAAAGCCAATATGTTACATTTACACCGTTACGACTTTTGACTTTCAGAAATCAGCCCGGGCTGACATTAAAGAGGCCGTATAATTTTTTTTCTTCTAGGAAAACCCTAAAACCGAGTGAAAAATTCTTACGGCTTTTTAAAAACACAAAATTGGAATCTGCCAAAGCCAATATGTTACATTTACATAGGGATGACAATGGGGCGGGTCCAAACCCGGACCCGTATTGAACCCGACCCGCCGGGCGGGGTCCAAACCCGCTTCAACCGGGTTTGGAAGCGGGGCGGGACGGGTCCTGGGATTGGCCGAACCCGCACCGCACCCGCCCCGCTATGCATTTTTAATTTTTTAAAAAAAAAAATTAATATTGAATATACATTTCACTTCTTTGATTGTACAATAATGTGTTATTGTTTAATTTCATATCAAAATTCATGTGTTTATGGTAAAGAAGTTGAACATCTTGAATGGAATAAAAACTAAATAATAAATATTTGATGGTTTAAAAATAGTTTTACGATGCTTATTATAAATATTTACTAGAGGAAAACATTAAATTCAATCTCAAAACTCAATTTTTGTGTTTCAAAATTAATTTCTACCAAAGTTTTTTTTTATAAAAAAAAAAATTGTTTGCGGGGCGGGGCTGGTAAACCCGCAAACCCGGCGGGTCTAAGCGGGGCGGGGCGGGTATGGGTTTTATGTGTAGCGGGGCGGGTCCTGGGATTGGCCAAACCCGTCCCAAACCCGCCCCGTTGCTATCCCTACATTTACACCGTTATGACTTTTGACTTTCAGAAATCAGCCGGGGCTGACATCAGAGAGGCCGTATAATTTTTTTTCTTCTAGGGAAACCCTAAAACCGAGTGAAAAATTCTTACGGCTTTTTGAAAACTCAAAATTGGATTCTGCCAAAGCCAATATGTTATACTTACACTGTTATGACTTTTGATTTTCAGAAATCAGCCCGTGCTGACATCAAAGAGGCTGTATAATTTTTTTTCATCTGGGAAAACCCTAAAACCGAGTGAAAAATTCTTACGGCTTTTTGAAAACTCAAAATTGGATTCTGCCAAAGCCAATATGTTATACTTACACCATTATGACTTTTGACTTTCAGAAATCAGCCCGGGCTAACATCAAAGAGGCCGTATATTTTTTTTTCTTCTAGGAAAACACTAAAACCGAGTGAAAAATTCTTACGGCTTTTTGAAAACTGAAAATTGGAATCCGCCAAAGCAAATATGTTACATTTACACCGTTATGGCTATTGACTTTCAGAAATCAGCCCAGGCTGACATCATAGTGGCCGTATAAATTTTTTTCTTCTTGGAAAACCCTAAAACCTAGCGAAAAATTCTTACGCCTTTTTGAAAACTCAAAATTGGAATCTGCCTAAGCCAATATGTTACATTTACACAGTTATGACTTTTGACTTTTAGAAATTAGCCCGGTCTGACATCAGAGAGGCGTATAATTTTTTTTCTTCTAGGAAAACCCTAAAACCGAGTGAAAAATTCTTACGCCTTTTTGAAAACTCAAAATTGGAATCTGCCAAAGCCAATATGTTACTATTTACACCGTTATGACATTTGACTTTCATAAATCAGCCCGGGCTGACATCAGAGAGGCCGTATAATTTTTTTTCTTCTAGAAAACCCTAAAACCGAGTGAAAAATTCTTACGGCCTTTTTGAAAACTCATAATTGGAATCTGCCAAAGCCAATATGTTACATTTACACCGTTATGACATTTGACTTTCATAAATCAGCCCGGGCTGACATCAGAGAGGCCGTATAACTTTTTTTCTTCTAGGAAAACCCTAAAATCGAGTGAAAAATTCTTACGCCTTTTTGAAAACTCAAAATTGGAATCTGCCAAAGCCAATATGTTACATTTACACCGTTATGACATTTTGACTTTCATAAATCAGCCCGGGCTGACATCAGAGAGGCCGTATAATTTTTTTTCTTCTAGGAAAACCCTAAAACCGAGGAAAAATTCTTACGCCTTTTGAAAACTCAAATTGGAATCTGCCAAAGCCAATATGTTACATTTACACCGTTATGACATTTGACTTTCATAAATCAGCCCGGGCTGACATCAGAGAGGCCGTATAATTTTTTTTCTTCTAGGAAAACCCTAAAACCGGAGTAAAAATTCTTACGCCTTTTTGAAAACTCAAATTGGAATCTGCCAAAGCCAATATGTTACATTTACACCGTTATGACATTTGACTTTCATAAATCAGCCCGGGCTGACATCAGAGAGGCCGTATAATTTTTTTTCTTCTAGGAAAACCCTAAAACCGAGGTCAAAAATTCTTACGGCATTTTGAAAACTCAAAATTGGAATCTGCCAAAGCCAATATGTTACATTTACACCGTTATGACATTTGACTTTCATAAATCAGCCCGGGCTGACATCAGAGAGGCCGTATAATTTTTTTTCTTCTAGGAAAACCCTAAAACCGAGTAAAAATTCTTACGCCTTTTTGAAAACTCAAAATTGGAATCTGCCAAAGCCAATATGTTACATTTACACCGTTATGACATTTGACTTTCATAAATCAGCCCGGGCTGACATCAGAGAGGCCGTATAATTTTTTTTCTTCTAGGAAAACCCTAAAACCGGAGTGAAATAATTCTTACGCCTTTTTGAAAACTCAAATGGAATCTGCCAAAGCCAATATGTTACATTTACACCGTTATGACATTTGACTTTCATAAATCAGCCCGGGCTGACATCAGAGAGGCCGTATAATTTTTTTTTCTTCTAGGAAAACCCTAAAACCGAGTGAAAAATTCTTACGGCCTTTTTTAAAACTCAAAATTGGAATCTGCCAAAGCCAATATGTTACATTTACACCGTTATGACATTTTGACTTTCATAATCAGCCCGGGCTGACATCAGAGAGGCCGTATAATTTTTTTTCTTCTAGGAAAACCCTAAAACGAGTGAAAAATTCTTACGCCTTTTTGAAAACTCAAAATTGGAATCTGCCAAAGCCAATATGTTACATTTACACCGTTATGACATTTGACTTTCATAAATCAGCCCGGGCTGACATCAGAGAGGCCGTATAATTTTTTTTCTTCTAGGAAAACCCTAAAACGGAGTGAAAAATTCTTACGCCTTTTTGAAAACTCAAATTGGAATCTGCCAAAGCCAATATGTTACATTTACACCGTTATGACATTTGACTTTCATAAATCAGCCCGGGCTGACATCAGAGAGGCCGTATAATTTTTTTTCTTCTAGGAAAACCCTAAAACCGAGTGAAAAATTCTTACGGCCTTTTTGAAAACTCAAAATTGGAATCTGCCAAAGCCAATATGTTACATTTACACCGTTATGACATTTGACTTTCATAAATCAGCCCGGGCTGACATCAGAGAGGCCGTATAATTTTTTTTCTTCTAGGAAAACCCTAAAACCGAGTGAAAAATTCTTACGCCTTTTTGAAAACTCAAAATTGGAATCTGCCAAAGCCAATATGTTACATTTACACCGTTATGACATTTGACTTTCATAAATCAGCCCGGGCTGACATCAGAGAGGCCGTATAATTTTTTTTCTTCTAGGAAAACCCTAAAACCGAGTGAAAAATTCTTACGCCTTTTTGAAAACTCAAAATTGGAATCTGCCAAAGCCAATATGTTACATTTACACCGTTATGACATTTGACTTTCATAAATCAGCCCGGGCTGACATCAGAGAGGCCGTATAATTTTTTTTCTTCTAGGAAAACCCTAAAACGAGTGAAAAATTCTTACGCTTTTTGAAAACTCAAAATTGGAATCTGCCAAAGCCAATATGTTACATTTACACCGTTATGACATTTGACTTTCATAAATCAGCCCGAGCTGACATCAGAGAGGCCGTATAATTTTTTTTCTTCTAGGAAAACCCTAAAACCGGGTGAAAAATTCTTACGCCTTTTGAAAACTCAAAATTGGAATCTGCCAAAGCCAATATGTTACATTTACACCGTTATGACATTTGACTTTCATAAATCAGCCCGGGCTTGACATCAGAGAGGCCGTATAATTTTTTTTCTTCTAGGAAAACCCTAAAACGAGTGAAAAATTCTTACGCCTTTTTGAAAACTCAAAATTGGAATCTGCCAAAGCCAATATGTTACATTTACACCGTTATGACATTTGACTTTCATAAATCAGCCCGGGCTGACATCAGAGAGGCCGTATAATTTTTTTTCTTCTAGGAAAACCCTAAAACAGGGTGAAAATATCTTACGCCTTTTTGAAAACTCAAAATTGGAATCTGCCAAAGCCAATATGTTACATTTACACCGTTATGACATTTGACTTTCATAATAAGCCCGGGCTGACATCAGAGAGGCCGTATAATTTTTTTTCTTCTAGGAAAACCCTAAAACCGAGTGAAAAATTCTTACGGCTTTTTGAAAAACTCAAAATTGGATCTGCCAAAGCCAATATGTTACATTTACACCGTTATGACATTTGACTTTCATAAATCAGCCCGGGCTGACATCAGAGAGGCCGTATAATTTTTTTCTTCTAGGAAAACCCTAAAACCGGGTGAAAATTCTTACGGCCTTTTTGAAAACTCAAATTGGAATCTGCCAAAGCCAATATGTTACATTTACACCGTTATGACATTTGACTTTCATAAATCAGCCCGGGCTGACATCAGAGAGGCCGTATAATTTTTTTTCTTCTAGGAAAACCCTAAAACCGAGTGAAAATTCTTACGCCTTTTTGAAAACTCAAAATTGGAATCTGCCAAAGCCAATATGTTACATTTACACCGTTATGACATTTGACTTTCATAAATCAGCCCGGGCTGACATCAGAGAGGCCGTATAATTTTTTTTCTTCTAGGAAAACCCTAAAACCGAGTGAAAAATTCTTACGCCTTTTTGAAAACTCAAATTGGAATCTGCCAAAGCCAATATGTTACATTTACACCGTTATGACATTTGACTTTCATAAATCAGCCCGGGCTGACATCAGAGAGGCCGTATAATTTTTTTTCTTCTAGGAAAACCCTAAAACCGAGTGAAAAATTCTTACGCCTTTTTGAAAACTCAAATTGGAATCTGCCAAAGCCAATATGTTACATTTACACCGTTATGACATTTTGACTTTCATAAATCAGCCCGGGCTGACATCAGAGAGGCCGTATAATTTTTTTTCTTCTAGGAAAACCCTAAAACCGAGTGAAAAATTCTTACGCCTTTTGAAAACTCAAAATTGGAATCTGCCAAAGCCAATATGTTACATTTACACCGTTATGACATTTGACTTTCATAAATCAGCCCGGGCTGACATCAGAGAGGCCGTATAATTTTTTTTCTTCTAGGAAAACCCTAAAACCGAGTGAAAAATTCTTACGGCCTTTTTGAAAACTCAAAATTGGAATCTGCCAAAGCCAATATGTTACATTTACACCGTTATGACATTTGACTTTCATAAATCAGCCCGGGCTGACATCAGAGAGGCCGTATAATTTTTTTTCTTCTAGGAAAACCCTAAAACCGAGTGAAAAATTCTTACGCCTTTTTGAAAACTCAAATTGGAATCTGCCAAAGCCAATATGTTACATTTACACCGTTATGACATTTGACTTTCATAAATCAGCCCGGGCTGACATCAGAGAGGCCGTATAATTTTTTTTCTTCTAGGAAAACCCTAAAACCGAGGTGAAAAATTCTTACGCCTTTTTGAAAACTCAAAATTGGAATCTGCCAAAGCCAATATGTTACATTTACACCGTTATGACATTTGACTTTCATAAATCAGCCCGGGCTGACATCAGAGAGGCCGTATAATTTTTTTTCTTCTAGGAAAACCCTAAAACCGAGGTGAAAAATTCTTACGCCTTTTTGAAAACTCAAAATTGGAATCTGCCAAAGCCAATATGTTACATTTACACCGTTATGACATTTGACTTTCATAAATCAGCCCGGGCTGACATCAGAGAGGCCGTATAATTTTTTTTCTTCTAGGAAAACCCTAAAACCGAGTGAAAAATTCTTACGGCCTTTTTGAAAACTCAAATTGGAATCTGCCAAAGCCAATATGTTACATTTACACCGTTATGACATTTGACTTTCATAAATCAGCCCGGGCTGACATCAGAGAGGCCGTATAATTTTTTTTCTTCTAGGAAAACCCTAAAACCGAGTGAAAAATTCTTACGGCCTTTTTGAAAACTCAAATTGGAATCTGCCAAAGCCAATATGTTACATTTACACCGTTATGACATTTGACTTTCATAAATCAGCCCGGGCTGACATCAGAGAGGCCGTATAATTTTTTTTCTTCTAGGAAAACCCTAAAACCGAGTGAAAAATTCTTACGCCTTTTTGAAAACTCAAATTGGAATCTGCCAAAGCCAATATGTTACATTTACACCGTTATGACATTTGACTTTCATAAATCAGCCCGGGCTGACATCAGAGAGGCCGTATAATTTTTTTCTTCTAGGAAAACCCTAAAACCGGAGTGAAAAATTCTTACGGCCTTTTTGAAAACTCAAAATTGGAATCTGCCAAAGCCAATATGTTACATTTACACCGTTATGAGATTGACTTTCAGAAATCTGCCCGTGGCTAACATATGAGAGGCCGTATAAAATTTTTTTCTTCTAGGAAAACCGTAAAATCGAGTGAAAATTATTTACAACTTTTGAAAATTCAAATGGGATTCTGCCAAAGCCCAAATATGTTACATTTACAAACAACACACCGTTATGACTTTTGGACTTTCAGAATCAGCCAGAGCTGACAATCATATCGGCCGTATAATTTTTTTTCTTCTTGGAAAACCCTAACACCGAGGGAAAAAGTCTTACGTCATTTTTGAAAATTCGAAATTGGTATTCTGCCAAACCCAATATGTTACATTTACACCATTATGACTTTTGACTTCAGAATTTAGCCCGGTCCTGACATCCATAGAGGACGTACTTGTTTTTTTATTGTAGGAAAATCTTAATACCGAATTTAAAAATGTCTTACGGTTTTTGGAAAACTTCAAAATTGGATTCTGCCAAAGCCAATATGTTACATTTACACCGTTATGACTTTTGACTTTCAGAATCAGCCCGGTCTGACAAATAGA